>JAODXP020000003.1:1803205-1875705 GCA_027497455.2 Sardinella longiceps
TACACATGTTTACACATAACAAATGCAAGTGGCCATGTAGGTTCTACAATAAATTAATAATGTAACAAATAGACTTCTATATGAATATAAATATAGAAATCAATATTGAATTTTCAGAGTGAGAGAATTATGCCAAATCACAGAGTGCCAAATCCTGCAGGTGTCTGAACAGTATAAAGCTATACACCATGTGAGTGACTGGATGTCTGAGAGGCCATACACACACACACACACACACACACACACACACACACATGCATGAACGCACATATACTGTACATATAAACATGCGCACATTCACATTTTTTTCCACATCCGCATGACAACACATGTACAGACATACTAAAAGATTGCTATTGGTGAGTGTGTGTGTGTGCGAGTGTGTGTGTGTGTGTCTGTGTGTACAGGGTGCGTTTCTTTAACGCAGTGTTGTGTTGTCAGACTCTGATATGCAGATATGTAGTATGAAACGCATGAGATTTTGAATATTTTTCTTTTTTTCTTTCTACTTTTGCTTTGTTTAGTGAGCAGATGCCACTCATGTTAAACGCTTAGTGTTTTAATTTCCAAATATGATGGGAAAAGAGAACTTAATGTTACAGATAAATACATTGATTATTATATTGATTAACTACAGTATATGAAAATCACCTTTTTCTATGCCATGCCGTGTATCTGACGTCCTGTACATTAGTTTTGTATGTATATGTATTGTATATAAATTCTGTGAATAACTGAGGTCAGTTAGACACACACAAACATCTACGTGAGCTGGACCGTGCTCAAGGCCTCCTCAGAGTGAAGCCATGTAGTCCTATTCAAGACGTGACTGACTAGAACGGAAACCAGCATTTTCACAAACACATACCCATACACCTTCACACATATACACAAACACACACACACACACACACACAAAGACAAATACATACCCATGCACTCACACACACTCATCCATAGCTACACATACACAAAAGCATTCGGTTTAAGAGAGTTGTGAAAGAGGGATAGCTGTGGTTTGGTGAGATACTGCTGATTTTTGTAATGGAATGTTGGACGGACTGCTTTATTTTATTTTTTCCGACTCTTTTTAAATAAAGGCCTTTCGGTCTCAGCCTTGTCTTCTGACTTTATTCCCCACCCCCACCCTTCTGTCCCCATGTCAATACTTCTGTAGGTTATAGCACTCCCAAAGACACGTCGACTGAATCTCTGTAACACATACTACTTTGTGTATATACACAAACACCAGCTGTGCTACACAAACACATACAACATATAGTGCCCCTTCTCACAGAAATACACATGGATATAGGCGCCATCATCACTGGCCCTTGTTTGCAACCTTTTGCAGCTTGCCGGAGCAGCTGTGAATTCCCCCTAAGCAGACAAGCACTGCTGTCCGTGTTACAGAGCAGATGAGGCCAGGGCGGGAGAGCAGAAGCCAGGGCGAGGCGTTAGCAGACATTTGCTGCTGGATCAGACAAATCAGTGCTGGAGAGAGAGAGAGCGAGAGAGAGAGAGAGACTGCGTGCTCTAAAAGTGAAAAAGCTAATCATTAATTTACAGTGCTGGGCTTTTCATGGTTGGTCCTCCACACAGAAAATGCATTAAAGAGGCACTGAAAGCAGAGTAGAGTGCAACAGAAAATTCACAAAGCCCACGTCTCTGCCAAAGTAAGTAAAGCATTAATAAATTGAACAAAAGGAATTGTTCATTCCAGACCTCTGATGCACAAAACACAAAATATTAAACACTAAATAATAAAAGAACAAAATATATTTATTTAACAACATAATTTCCAAATGTCATAGAATTAGTCATTCAAAAATTACACCATACCTTATTTAAAGTAGGCCTATTGAGGAAAAAAACGGATTAATATGGAAAGATTGCACTTCAAATTGTATATGCTATTCATCATCTCAGCTTTTCAGCAAATTCAGCATCTGTGGCACTTGTCACCAAAATTAAATAATGACTAGAAGAGACCATGTAATGCTATTGCTGTTTGACAGATTAATTGTTGAAAAGAATAGTTATTTAAGGTTATGGATTGCCATCTGAAACCTTGATTGGTTGACCAGGGCTACACACACAGAGAGCAATGAATTGATATTTGCTTAGAGAGTGAAACACCTGTGCTATGTTTACGAGGGTGCTGAAACATGATTCATTGTGTTTATTGATATAGTAATCTCAAAAGGACATTGCAGAAATATAGCCAATTAGCCGCTATTCAATAGGTTGCGTTAGCCCCAGTACTAAGACACACTAATGAGAGGTAAGGCAACCTGATTAACTGCCAGTGTATGCAGTGAATAGACCTGACATCAGCAGTGTGTGTGTGTGTGTGTGTGTGTGTGTGTGTACGTGCGTGTGTGTGTGTGTGTGTGTGTGTGTGTGTGTGTGTGTGTGTGTGTGTGTGTGTGTGTGTGTGTTTGCGTGGACAGACTGCGCTGTCAGCTGGAGCTCAGCAGTCCTCTTCCACCACACACTGAGCTCACCTCCGCATCACCTCCGCATTGGCTTTAATCAACCAATAACAGCTTCATTTAGTCCAAGTCATCCAATCATAACTGACTTTTCCCCTGATCAACCAATAACTCTACTTTGGCCCTTTGCCCAGCCCAGCTCAGCTCAGTGCTGACCTGAACACTCAAGCTATCTTTGAAGAGAGGGGAAGAACACAGACAGGTTCATGGATTGGAAACTGAGGGTCTCTTCTAAGATGAATCACTAATTCCATAGACTCTTGATGTAACAGCACCAACCAGAGGTGTAGAGGGACACTGCATGCGGTACCATTAAAATGAGGCATTTAATTTCCGGAATGGAACAAAATTAAAAAGCCACAGTCGCCTACTTGTGACTTGAGTGTGTGTGTGTGTGTGTGTGCGTGTGTGTGTGTGTGTGTGTGTGTGTGTGTGTGTGTGTGTGTGTGTGTGTGCGTGTGTGCTTGCGTATGCACATGTGCACAGACTCCTGCAAAATCATGAGATCAAAATGAAATGAAATATTGAACACTTGATTCATAAGCCTTAAATATTAAACATGCATATCTCTGCTGAGACCGGAGAATCTGTCACATTCTGTGCTTGCATGCTGTGATCAAATGAAAAAGAGGGGGTGACACACACACACACACACACACACACACACACACGCTACACACCACAGCAGAAGATAAGCTTCCACACAGTGACATCCTTTTCTTCTGTTTTACCAGTTCATTATGAATTATACATCTATTGTAGTTCATTTGGAGACAAACCCATCTCATCTGAGGAAGGAAGCTTTGGCACTCTTAACAGCCCCTCTTTGCTTTGGCCTCTCTGACACTAAGCCTCAAGGTTTAGGATGAGTAATCTAAGACCTAGTGGTCAGAAGTCAGACACTGGCTCAGAGAATCATGGTGTTTACAAAATTAAATTAACCTGAAGAATTTAAAAGTCCGGTAATATTAAAATTAGAAAACAGCCTACAGTAATATATGTGCTGTTCGAATGACTCACGTCAAGAAGCTCACTGACCTCTCTTGCCTGCCTAACAGTATCATGTGACTCCTTGTCAGCTGATGTGATCAACACGGAAGTACGGTATTTCTGCTCATAGACCCACTGCCACAGTGTAAATGTAAGCTCTGGGGACCTAGAGGGGTGCTAAAGGAGAAAAGAATACTGAAATTTACAGTATGAATAAGACCCTAACAGCAGAGTAGCCTACTCGACTCCTGGTACCCACTGCATTAGCTGTAAGCATTGCCATGGATCGCCAGGCTGCTGTTTTCCTTGTTCTGTGCACTCTTTTCTGTGTGGCATTGGCAACAAGTTCGATAAACAGAGGTAGGTTTACTGAACATTATTCTTTTTGTCCTGAAGTTATATAATCAGATAAAGGTTTTATTGACGAGTTTTTAACCGTCTGTTTAAAGATGAACACCGCTCAGAGCAATCAGCTGAGCTGTCGGGCTCCATGCTGGTGCATTCGCCTCTTGGCGAAGTCAGTAATGGGACAGGTGGTGAATTGACCTACGGTTTTATTTCGTGCGCTGTGGCTGTGATATTTTATGGCAGCAACTTTGTCCCGGTGAAGAAGATTGACACAGGCGATGGTAGGCTACCTTTTTATTAGCCTCGTCTTTGGCTTGTTTTTTCTCCCTCAGTGCTGTGCATTAATTAATACGTTACCACCCTTACCCTCTCTCTTTCTTACAGGAATGTTTTTCCAGTGGGTACTATGTTCTGCTATATGGACAGTGTCTTTGGTAGCAAATCTAATACTGAACTCCCCAAAATTCTGGCCCCTGGCCATGCTGGGAGGAGCCATCTGGGCCACAGGTAAAATTGCTGACTGACTGCAAAGTCATTTTACAATGTAGTAGACTATGATCTGGTTATGATATTATGAATGTTATGATATAATATTATGAATGTTATTACAACTGTTGACTTTCTATAGTATTATTGAGAGCGATGAGAGACATTATTGATACTATATTTTGTCATTTTATAGGTTTGGTTAACCAAATCAGCACTTTTTAGTTCCCTTAACCCTTTCTAATGGTCAGCTGTTTCTGTTTCCAGGAAATATAACTGTTGTGCCCATAGTGAAGACAATTGGTCTAGGCATGGGACTTCTCATCTGGGCCTCCTTTAACTTGCTAATGGGCTGGGCAAGTTCAAGGTGTGTGTGTGTGTGTGTGTGTGTGTGTGTGTGTGTGTGTGTGTGTGTGTGTACTGTATGTGTGTGTGTGTGCGTGTGTGTATGTGTGCATGTGTGTGTGTGCATGTTCCTGAAAGAAATATCCTCTGCGACTAGTGCTATCTGCTGATATTTCCTGTTTCCTTTGCAGGTTTGGCTGGTTCGGCATCAATGCAGAGGTGGTCCAAAAGCCTGTACTAAACTATTGTGGAGCCGGGTTGTGCCTAGTGAGGTAACTTAATACGTGATATTAATGCATGAATATGCGACTTACTATGTGATATTAATACAAGAATATAATAGTTACTTGTGTGTTAAACACTTATTATTGCTCTAAATACAGTCATGCATCTGTATTTTATTTTCAGTGCCATTGTGTTTTTCTTTGTGAAGAGCGATGTCCAGAGTGTTCGAACAGCAGAGGAGACGCCATTACTCATAGATAATGTAGGTCCCAGGATGCAGCGAGACCCCTGCCATGACGCATTTGCCTTGGCTTCCATTTATTTGATATTAGATTACTAGATGAACAAATAAATATTTACTAGCCTATACTGTATAATAACATTTGTAAGTTGCATTGTAAGCAAAACAAGAATAGATATTTACTAGCTTATATAACATTGTAGCATTGTAAGTTGTATTGTAAGCAAAACAAGAATGTCCAGTATAAATAATGTATGTATGCGGTTATCATCATCATTTATGTAGTGCTCATGATATACATGTATGATGCAATATTTTGTGTACCACTACTTACTAGTCTTATGTATGTGAACATTTTAGACTATAAATTCAGATGATGTGGCGGCTTCAGACGATTCCTGGGTGGATAGACTGCGACCGAATACTAAACGGCTTGTGTATGTACAACAGACTATTCATAATCATTCATTATTTGCACACAAAGAAACCTGTGAACTCAATAATCTGTGCTCATCTCTTCTCCTTCTCTTGCTATTTTCTTCTCATCCACAGAGGATCTAGCATGGCTGTTTTTGCAGGGTGTCTGTACGGTTCCTCTTTTATTCCTGTGCTCTACATCAAAGATCATGCGGACAATCCAGACAGTCGTTTCCATGGAGCAAGTCAATTTGGTAAGTACAACTTGAATACAGGAAACTGTCTCAACTGCAAGATGTGCAAAACTAGATCAGATAACATTGCGCTAGTCAAATTGCACAGTGTTACTGTATGATAAACATCAATCTGTTTTCCCCTCTAGATCTGGACTATGTTTTTGCTCAGTTTAGTGGAATCTTTCTCACCAGCACTGTTTACTTCCTCATCTACTGTGCAGCAATGAAGAATAAACCCAAAGTGTTCTCCAAAGCCATTCTACCAGGTACACACACATACACACACTCTCTCTCTCTCTCTCTCTCTCTCTCTCTCTCTCTCTCTCTCTCTCTCTCTCTCTCTCTCTCTCTCTCTCTCTCTCACACTCACTCACTCACTCTCTCTCTCTCTCACACTCACTCACACACCCACACACACACACACACACACACACACACACACACACTAATGGCCATCAGCAGAGACAATTATTATTGGTTAATTTTCTTAATTACTTGTTAGATAAATGCTTTTGACACTATGTTCGCAGCACTCTATACTACCAGACATCCCAACTCAAAGAAACTAATGTTACACTTGACTGAAGACCTCTGTTAAACCTCACGTACAGTAGAATCACCTGGTTAGGTGGAACAAAAATTTTCATCTGGTCAAGCTGGGTTCCCCAGCACTGTAAACAGATGTACGTTAGTAAAGCATTTGGAATGTGAACTGGAGCACTAGACACAGGCTGTGTGTTGCTCTTTCAGGTTTTGCCTCAGGGGTTATGTGGGGGATAGCTACATGCTGCTGGTTCTTGGCTAATCACTATCTGAGTGCTGTGGTCAGCTTCCCTATCATCACAACAGTAAGTAATGTCTACAGAATGAACTCATCAATCTTCTTTAACATCTTATCAGACACAACTAAATCCTGATTATGAATGTCCCAAACATCTAGTGGCTTTAAGTCAAACAGAATCTGACCTATTGCCCTAGCCATTGACCTATTGATGCAAGCCAGTTTCTTGTCAATGTGCATTTTTGCTCTTTGAAAAAAGAAATATTTACTTAGCCTACGAATACCTGAAATTCACATTCAAATCCAATCCAAGTCTGGGATTTTTAAATTATGACCTTCTACTGTACAGCCACCAGTTTTTTTTTTACATTTTAAACTTACATCATCAGACAAGGTAATACACAATTTAGGCTAATTTAATAAGTTGATAATAAATAGGTCATTAATAAGGCCCATAATGTGCGTTTTCTTTTTTCGTTGTTCAGTAAAGCTGTGTTGTTCAGCAATGTATACTGTATTTGTACAGTATTGTTGTAACATTGTGTGTCATCATGTGTTTCACAGATCCCAGGTCTTATTGCAGCAGCATGGGGAGTGCTGGTTTTTAAGGAGGTGAAGGTGAGAAAGGGATCATACTGCATACTTGATCCAGAATAGTGCACTTAAAAGTGTTTAAAGTTGATAGCTTATTTTCATCTTGTGTTCTTTCATCTGTAGGGATTACGGAACTTCTTGGTGCTTGGACTAGCCTTCTGCTTAGTGGTAGCAGGCGCATTACTGACGGGCTTCTCCAAGGTCTAATCAATTATCACCATAAAGGGAGCAAACAACTACAAATGAATCCAGGGATTTAAAAAAAACTATTTGTTTATGGCATGTGATTTAAGATGTTTACATTAACATGATATAAGTACTTCCTGATCCACTCATGAGTTCTCTAATGCCAAGTTTGTTTGTTTTTTTAAATGGAAGAAACAGTTTCCAAGGATGATATGAGTATGCTGTTTTGGTTACAATTACATTGTTCTCTAATATCACTTTTCACTGATATGTAAGAAAATGTGTGAATGATTAACTTTGGTTGTAAAAAGGGTCTTAGTTTTAGTCAAATACTTTTGGTCATATGTATTTATAAGACGTTATGGACTTGAAAAACACATGGGATGAACATCATGATTTGATTTCTAATGGTTTATTATTTTTGATAAATGTTGATTTTTTTTAAAAACAAAAAAATAAAGGAATATGAAATGTGACCAATGTATGTATGTCTGTGTAAAGCAAGCTATTCTAGATGGACTGCCCTATTGATAAATCACATTATATGCCAAGGAAAGCACCAAGGAAGAGTCAGCATGCTACACACAAAAATCCATCATCTGCTGTAACTAAACAGGAAATTGCCTGACTATAAGTACAGTTCCAGGTTGAAGGAAGATGGCGTTGAACATCCCAGTTGACGTGGACCACACAGAGTCAGACCATAGTGCCAGCGTGGTAACCTAGAGCAGATAGCCAGTGATGTAGGGGATAAACGCGGCAGACAGGGCTAGCACAAAAACAATAATAAGAACTTAATACTCTGCCTTATCTGTTACTATAGGATGGGAACAGCAGGAACAGAATGACATAGAAACATATCTCAGGCACAGTCAGGGAAAGTCATTCGAGTCAGGCCTAGTTCAAACATAAAGACATAAAAAGCAAATGGTTATGCAAATATTACATTCTGATTTAACAGCTAGTGCGTCTCAAAATTATTCATGTTAACATTTTGTTTCATGTTATAGCCTCTCTTTAAACAAAAAGTTTAGTTGGTTGGTAGATTGGTGCTGTCAATAACCCCGTAGCGCATGCCATAAAATGATGCCATATGTCAGTGGGTAAAGGATCATCTGTAATATGTACAAAGTATTTCAGAAAACTTGCAATACATAAAAAGTATTACATTAATACTATTAATGTAAATAATCAGCAAAGAAAGTTTTGAGGGGATATGTAAGGGATAACGGCCAACGAGGTGTCCAGTTATTCATTTATAATTGGCGAGGTGGAATCTAGAACTCCGGCGACGCGCGGAGACGGAGTTATTCCGCCAAGCCAATTGACCTATGGCTAAACCACGCCCCCGAACGCGATGAGCCAATCACAGTGCGCATAGCTCCCAATGCACTCGGACATTCTCTGCTTGCACGTCCATTGAAATACATTGCAGTTCGCCAGTTTTTGTTCGTTTTTATATGTTTTTTCACCGTATTTCAAGTTTTAAATGGTCAAACGGTGTGCAGGGGGTACAAGCAACTCAGACACAAGGTATCCTGAGAGGCTGGGCGACAGGGTGTATTTTTGCCTTTTCCCAAGCCTCATCTAAACCGAGATAAGTGTCTGCTTTGGATAAAGTTATGCAGCAGACAGACCACAACATTAACTGAACGTGGACAAAATTAACAAGGATGTCTACATCTGTTCTAAGGCAAGTCAACATCGTATTTGAGCCAACATGTTGTCACTTTGCTGGAAAGAAACAGAAAGTTATTTTAACGTCCCTAACGTTAACCTCAACATCAACGTTAACTAATGTTAACGTTAGCGAAAGTTAGCTAACGCTAGTCAACGTCTCTGCCCAACTTTATGTCCTAGCTGCGTTGTTCATCATGTAACTTTGTTTGATGGGAGTTTATTGGTCTCTTATACTCTAGCTTTTGTACAGTGGTTGTCCAAAGGGCTCTTGTTAAACTAACATTAACGTCTATCTTGTCCGAAATGGCGATGGCAACGAGATAAGGATTATCATTTTTACACTGGGACCCTTACATTGTTGCGTGTAACTTAAGCTTTTCATCGACTTGCTAAAAGACAAAATTATTAACATAATCCTCTAGTGCATAGCTAAGGTGATATCTTATCTTTCTGTCTCCAAAAGCCATCAATTACCTCCTGAGAAATCTCTTTGACTGTAACACTTGAAATAGCGCTCGTCACTGAATGTCCGATTGTTTTCCGAGTGAGTGGAGGGGCGTGGCTTAGCCATAGGTCAATTATCATTGATAATTGACCTATGGCTAAGCCACGCCCTCCACTCACTCGGACAAACAATCGGACATTCGGTGACGGGCGCTATTTCAAGTGTAATATGTAACCTTGCCAAGGTCAAAGGTTAAATTCAGCATACAGTGGCAAACATGTTTTAACAGAAACCCTGTGTCAGACAGGGACATTTCCAGTTGGGGAGTTGAAGGTGGTATGGGTTGTGGGGGTGTTGATGGGATCCCGTCTCCTTCCTGTTGAGCCAAAATAGAGGAAGACCATAACTGATTTGGACAGGACAGTTTTCACAAGGATTACATTTACATTTATACATTTAGCAGGCGCTTCAAGCTACATGAAGAATAGAGGAAAATATCACTATAGCCTATAAATTTACACCTTAGCTTAGCCTACTATACTTTTTCCTAGACTCTTCTCACCTCAATGTCTGTCATCGTTTGGTTCAGGAGGGACTCAACTGTAGCGTTGTCTCCCTCACTGATCTGAAAGTTGGAGGAGGTAGCTCTCTCCTTAACATGGGGTTCCAAAAATGACAAAATCTCCATGAACCTCCATCTCTTCTTCTTGCCTCCTTCTGACCCACTCCGCTTTTCCTTCTCTGCCCTTCTCTGCTTAATGTACTCGTCCCTCAAATATTTCCATTTCTTCTGACAGTCTTCCACTGAAAACAGTTAACGTTACAATGTAACTTAACGTTAACATAATAACGTTAGCTAGCCTACCTGACAGTGTATCAATCCACCCATACTAATTCACCCTTGTTTATATTAACAAATAGCACCCAATGTCTGTAGTCTACATAGTTACTTTCATTTAAACGTCATTAGGATAATTATAACAAGATAAGATAAAACATTAACATTGAAATGTTATGCTAACGTTATGCTATCAACATAGGCTAACGTTAGCCTACCCAACTACGTTACAACTACTGTAGCCAACAGTACAACTGAATGGAAATTAACAAGTAACTTACCGGACGCATCGACAGCAAAACTCACTCGTTTCCATGCCTGGTTCTTTTTTATTTTGTTATGATAACTCTTATCAGTAAAATCGTACAGCTCCGGGTACCCAGTCACCGCCAAAACTAGCCTCTCCTCCATGACAGCTGCAGAATGTTGTGACAGGTCGATGGTGTCGTCATAGAACATCTATTGTGTCGTGGAGCGGATTTTCATGGTTTTCCGCACGGAGTTTAATTTTTTTCTACTCTCTCTGCCTGTAGCGGACCGGCGGAAAATCCGCGTTCCGCGTCCAGCGGAAAATCAGCGCGGAATACGCTCCCTGCCATTAAGAAACAACAGAAAAAATCCGCCTCCAGCTGAAAATTCCGCCCCGGTGTGATCGCGGCCTAACTGGACACCTCGGAGGTCGTTATAGTTACCATTCTGAAAGGCATTCAGTAAGGGATAACGGCCAACGAGGTGTCCAGTTATTCATTTATAATTGGCGAGGTGGAATCTAGAACTCCGGCGACGCGCGGAGACGGAGTTATTCCGCCAAGCCAATTATCAATGAATAACTGGACACCTCGGAGGTCGTTATCCCGCTTATCTCCCGTATCTATCTATCTCTTGTATATTTGAAGAAGCGTATAAAACGTAAAAGAAATATGCAACTCAAATTTAAAAGAAGCTAACCTGTTCGGTTTGGGTACTACTTTCAGTTGAAAGTAGATCTACAAGGTTGCTTATTGTTGTTATAGTTACCATTCTGAAAGGCATTCATATGGAACGGTAATCAGTTATTAGATGAGTTATTTTTTGGAACTACTTCCAAAGTAGCCAGTTATCTGGAAATAATGGCCACCTAGCAGCCAATCAGAGAAGAGAATGGCGTTCTGAAGGGAGATAACTATTAGTTAATTTGTACATTATTAACCTATTCTATTATATCTCTCCATAGGGTTAATGGGTATAAAGACAGTAATAACACACACAAGCTACTAATGCTATGCTATCATTTATTTAAAACTGTGGTATACCATGTTAAAAATTATGTGCCAACTGACCAACCCTCTGGCTCAAGACAATGATGTATAATGAGTTTCCTTCAAGAGAGGGAATGGAAATCTATACATTATGCAATACATATTGATGTGTTTAGTCTACCTAGACATCCAAGAAAATGTTGCGTGAGATTTAGCATCCTTCTGCAGGGGCAGAGAGTGGAGACTGGAGTCATCTCTGCAAGTTGCATGAGCCTAGGATCAAGTCTGTTTGCCTTTTAACTTGTTTTTTGACCTCTTGACTTGACATCAACTTAGACTGCCAATACCTTTCAGATCAGACTGCTTTTCAGCAATGTGCTCAGGACTAACCTTGTCTTCAGAGTCATGACTAGTTAACACACACACACACACACACACACACACACACACACACACACACACACACACACACACACCTTCTCATGTGCATGCAACACCTTACATATTACTAATTTCACAGCTTTATTATAGAGAAGCTGAATCCCAACAAGTTCACTTATTATGTAATACCAAAGTAGTAAAGTATCTTGAATCACTGACTTTTCTTACCCCTCCCCTGATTTGTAATTTACCTTCCACTATCATGTGGATTTGTCAGCTGATGTGATCGACAAGGAAGGGCAACACTGCCACATTTAAATGCTGACAATTACCACTATCCTGCGTGTTGTAAACGCACAGTAGCAATGAATCAACTCACAACCCTTTTTGTCCTGTCCACACTGCTGTGCATTACATTCACTGCAGATCACATAAACAAAGGTAGGATTGGCATACCTTCTGCACATTATTTCTGTACACTGATTCTGATTCCTGTTGAAACCGCATGGCAGAAAAATTATATTTTTATTTATAAGTTTAATCACTGTTCAAAGATGGACACCTCCAGGAACCTCCAAGCGTTGTACTGCCAGTTTCCTTTCTTAATGAAACCAGTAACGGAACAAACCCAAACGAGATGGCCTACGGTTTCATCTCTTGTGCGGTGGCTGTGGTGTTTTACGGGAGCAATTTTGTCCCTGTGAAGAAGATTGACACTGGGGATGGTAACTTTTTCCTTGCTTCACTCTCATCTTGTATGCTTATATTTATCGCATTGCTGTGGATAAATAATGAAGTGTGTGTGTGTGTGTGTGTGTGTGTGTGTGTGTGTGTGTGTGTGTGTGTGTGTGTGTGTGTGTGTGTGTTTGTGTTTCAGGAATGTTTTTTCAATGGATTGTCTGTGGTGCTATATGGATGGTGTCTCTGCTTGCAAATTTAATACTAAATTCCCCCACATTCTGGCCCCTGGCTATGTTGGGAGGGGTCATCTGGGCCACCGGTAAAATGCCTATAATGTTTATGACATGCATTCATTCTGTGGAGGAACTTTCTATATAATGATCTGATATAATGATACTTATACATGTACAGCTCCAATAAATGTGAATTGTTTTATACAATATATTTTATTAAGTTCTTAAAGCATTTACTACAGTGTCAGTGCTCCTGGTGCTCCCTGATGCTCTGCTGTCTTGGTAATCTTTTCTTTCAGGAAATATAACTGTGGTGCCCGTAGTGAAGACAATTGGTCTAAGCCTGGGACTTCTCATCTGGTCCTCCTTTAACCTACTCATGGGCTGGGCTAGTTCAAGGTGTGTGTGTGTGTGTGTGTGTGTGTGTGTGTGTGTGTGTGTGTGTGTGTGTGTGTGTGTGTGTGTGTGTGTGTGTGTGTGTGTGTGTGTGTGTGTGTGTGTGTGTGTGTGTGCTATCTCTCTACTGCTACTGCTAGCTGTGGTAGCCTAGCTGATGTTTATGTGCAGGTATGGCTGGTTTGTCTGTGTGTGTGTGTGTGTGTGTGCTATCTCTCTACTGCTACTGCTAGCTGTGGTAGCCTAGCTGATGTTTCTGTGCAGGTATGGCTGGTTTGGCATCAGTGCAGAGGTGGTGGAAAAGCCAATATTGAACTACTGTGGGGCTACATTATGCTTACTAAGGTAACTAATTATGATGCTGTAAGGGCCGTAATTTCATGAGAATTTAGTTTAGTTTTCCCATGAAATCAGGCACTTTTGGGCGGAGGCAAAAACCTCCACAATGTGAAGCAGAATGCAGTTGTCCTGTCAGCCAATCAGAAAACTTTTTTTTCTCACAAGTGAAAAGTAAAGTTTAGTCATTTGTGGATAATACAAGTGTACATTTAGTGATGTCAACGCATGTTTTGCTTTTTTTAGTTTGCACAAAAATAATCTGAGGTTTACACATGGTGCATCTTGAATTTGTAAATTTGCATGTGTGTTGTTTGACATCTATTATTGCATTTAATATAATCCATCTGTGTTTTCAGAGCCGTTGTGTTTTTCTTTGTGAAGAGTGAGGTCCAGGCCAAAAGTAGAGGAGAGGACACACCTTTACTTACAGATACTGTACACCTGAGGCAGTTGGGCCCCCATAAATATGTATTTTAAACTTAACAAATCTGGTCTGATATACAGTAGACATTAACAGCACGAAGGTTGCGTAAGATGCATTGAAAAGTACAATCCAGTCAAAGTGCTTGGAGGGTAAATTTAGACAACAAATTGTCAGCATCTTCGTGGAGCTACTGTGGTCTGAAGAAATGTGTTGGGGACCATTAGCACTTGTTTTTCTTATCCTCTGTCTTGTTATCTGTGTGTGCTCATTATTTCTGTGTTACAGACTGTAAATACAGACGAGGTGCCTGATGTGGCAGACGCTTCATGGGTGGATGGACTCCAACCAAACACTAGAAGGCTTGTGTATGTACAGTAGCTACAACAGTTTAACTTCCTGCATCATATGATTAAATAATAAAACACGCACAACGTGAAATGAAAGTATCATAAAAAGTAGTTATGTAATGTAGCCTCTCTCTCTCTCTCTCTATCTCTCTCTCTCTCTCTCTCCCTTGCCCTCTTCCTTCCTTCCTGTGTCATTCACACACAGAGGCTCTTGCATGGCTGTTTTTGCGGGTTGTTTATATGGCTCCTCCTTTATCCCTATGCTCTACATCAAAGATCATGCAGACGATCCAGACAGTCCTTACCGTGGAGCCAGTACATTTGGTAAATAAATAACTAACTAACTAGCACAGTGTACAGAACTAGATCAACTCTAGTCAGAATAACAGTGTTAGCATGTGCTAAACAGCCACCTGCGTTCCCTTTCAGATCTGGACTATGTCTATGCTCACTGTAGTGGGATCTTTCTCACTAGCTCTGTTTACTTCACAATCTACTGTGCGGCAAGGAAGAACAAACCCAAAGTGTTCCCCCAAGCCATTTTACCAGGTACACACACACACACACACACACAGACACACACACACACACACACACACACTCACTCAATAGCTTATCAAATATCAAATAGAGCTCAGGGCCCAGTTCCCCAAAACTTTCTTATCGCTAAGTAGCTCTTAACCTATTCCTTAACCTCCCTCTTAACGTTATGACGTGATTCCCCAAATGTTCGTATGCTATTTTACTACCCTGCTAATTTCACAACATAGGCATTGCTTTATCGAACAACTTTGTAAGATCAGCAACATTGTAAAGTAAGTCAAACAAGCACATGTTCTTGGTCCAAAGGGGTTTTGCTGTTGTTCTTGTTTTATCTAAAGGAGTGCAGCCATATGTCATTTAAAAACAGTCAGTGTCTTTGCTCTTTCAGGGATTGCCTCAGGGATTATGTGGGCAATAGCAACATGTTCCTGGTTCTTGGCTAACAACTATCTGAGTCCTGTGGTCAGCTTCCCTATCATCACAGCGGTAGGTAATGGCAAGTTGACCTTTCCCCTGCCAGAATGCATTATCAACTACAGAATGCATTATCAACCTACTACAGCATTTTATCAGACACATAAACAGTAGGCCTATAGTGTATAGCATGGACTACTGTAAAGGAATCAGTATAAAGAGACCTGACCTTAATGGTCCATAAATAACCTTATGTGCACTTTCTTCTGTGTCTATATTTCTCAGGTTGATATGTGTGGTTGAAATTTCATGCCAATAGACCAATTGGGAATACTGCAAAAATACATGGCTTATTCTCCCTGTTGTAAATAAAACATATGAAGTAAATAAGTAAAAAGTGTGAATACATATAATTTTAAAGGAAGCAAGGGGCCAGTAAACAGTATGCAGAATAGTATATTATAGCCCACTGTATGATATTATTGTGTTCATGTGTTTTAAAGATCCCAGGTTTTATTGCTGCAGCATGGGGGGTACTGCTTTTTAAGGAGGTGAAGGTGAGAATGGAATTATACTGTGTATATTTGGGTTTTAAAAGTGCTGAAATCAATTCAAGTTAATCACTTTATTTTCATCTTTGTGGTCTTCCACCTGTAGGGATTACGGAACTTCTTGGTGCTTGGACTAGCCTTCTGCTTAGTGGTAGCAGGTGCATTAATGACGGCCTTCTCCAAGGTCTAATCAAATATTATCAATTTCATCATAAGGAAGAAAACAAGTAAAAAGTGGAACTGAGGTTCTAATGTAGTTGTTTAAATAAATAATTTTATTTTTGTGACAGGTGATGTTCATCATCACACATTTGACAGGTTGTTGTCTGTTGCCTCATCTGCCAGGTTTTTTATCTGCAAGAATAACTCTGCAGTTTAAGGGTCACCAATCCACATTTTGCATAATTACACAAAATGTGTGCTCAACTAAATGTATCTGACATGCCATTTCACAAAGGGTGATTTTGTTTTTGTATAGTATAGTATGGGGACAAATGTTTGTTACTCCTGTATATTTGGTTGAGTTACAGTATGTGTATCATATACTGTATTTATATGTGTACTGCATGAATCTCAGAAGTAAAATTCATCACACTCATTGCCTCTTGTTTGCAGTGGAGTAACAAACTCACCATCAAGTGTCCATATAGTAAAGACCACTCACACCCTTAACATTGGGGCTTTACTGTAGTATGAGTGTCCTGTTTGGCCTCACAAATGCACCTTCAGCCTTTCACCAGTGAATAAACTTAAAGTCAGGGTGTGCTCCGTACCATCTTGTAGGTTTTCTGCGCCTGTCTTGATGTTGCTTAGGCTCAGATTCCAACTTTTAACCCTCCTCACAGGCTACGGATCTTTCTTGTTGTAGCTGGGTTACAGTGTGGTTTTAGCAGCCTGAGCCTCCACTGTGAATTAAAGCGTAACACCAGCAAACTTTGATTGTAGTCTCTGTCTGCATGGGCTCAAGTCAAAAGTCACAAAAGACAAGTGACAAAAAACAGCTCACCCATAGAAAAGCAATACAGCTGAAATACCTACCACCCACCTGACAGCAGCCACAATGAGCAATCCTCAGTGCCTCCAAAATGTAATATAATAATCACGATTAAATTGCTGTTACTTCATCAAGAGCTTTTTTTATTATGCTATAGTGTATATTATTTCACATACACAGACACTCACAACTTCAAACATTTTTCAACTAACACCTTACACTGACACTTCAGCAAATGTTATTAGTTAGGCTACCTCCTGTTACAGATGCTGGCATTGGTGAATAACATATCTCTGTGGTGATAAGGCACTTTTGCAAAATGCATGAAAATGTCTAACAGTGCAAATGTAAAAAATATTTGCATGTATGCATATGGCATGTAAATTTACAAAATGCTGCTGGCATGCAGTACCACCAAACTTCATCAGACTACTTTAATTGGGCAAATGTGTTTCTTATTTGCACATTAGGCCTACTGAAACCTGTGCACCATTTTATGGTTAAAAATGGCAAACTTCTGTCACAATCACATCTTGGATTAAATTAAGAAGGATTGGCATAAGATCCGAGGGCCTTTCTACACACAGAGAGAGTATTTTGAAGGGAGGAATCTCTGCATCATATTAAAGCTCTACTCTCATTAAAAGCAAAACACTGCAGAAGGCTGTGTGTTTGCTAGAAATATTTGTGCATATGAGATGCTCTCCACCCAGTACTTCCTCAACAAGCTCAACAGGAGTTCTGAAGGTACACCAGGCTAGCCTGCAACTTTTTTTTTTTTTCTTACTGTACCTACAAAGCTCCCCCTACAGTCTGATTTTTTTTTCAATATATTGACATAGGCATAACCTCTCACTACTACATCTGGATTTGTTTGCAAACCTAAACATAAGAATCAGTGATGATCATCAGGACCGTTTCAAGGTACTTAAAGGGCCCCAAGCAAACAGGACATGGGGGCCTTTCACCCCCCCCATAAACACCTACATGAACCACATTGTTATAATCTTCAAGCACCTTCAATAGACAGTTGTCTGACTTGTAATAGACAGTTCAGTTGTCTAACTCCAGACTAAAGTCACTTTTTATTGAAAAACCCCACCAACTAAACCAATGAAATGGCTAAACACTCAATCTTGGGGGCCCTTTTCAGCCTGGGGCTCCAGGCAACTGCCTGTTTTGCCTGTCCTGTTGCGACGGCCCTGATGATCATGCTGACTGGCAAGTTGTTAAACACAATTTCGCCTTCATTCATATTCAGTTTCATATTCAGCGAGCGGCTTGGCAATGAGAAGCTGCACTAGGAAACTGCTAGAGGGGGCAAGAGAGGCTGCATAATTCACCTCATAATGAGCCATTTAACCCCTGAAGTGTCTAGGCTAGGGGATGGTCAAAGCCAGGCTAGGAAGCTATAGTAAATTAACCTAAAACCATTGTCAAATGTTGCCTGCCTGGCGTTGCTTTAATAATTTATCAAAATATTAATCGTTAACAACAGTTATTCTAATGACATATTGTTTCAGTTGCAGTCATCTAGCAGGTATAACCACAACAACATTTTATTCCTCCAAGCAATGAGTCTTTGAATTGTGGACAATGAACACCTGACAACACCTGTCCGCCAATAATCGCGCACACGCACACACACACACACTCCTGCATGCGTCCATTGTGCTAAACACGTGTATCATTATTTACTGCTCCTGTGTTGACGGGAGTTTGGCTCTCTTATACAAGTATAATTAGGTGCAGTAAAGTAATCCTGAATCACAAATCTTTTATATTCCCATTTTTATCAGCAGCCTACCTTCAGCGCCTATCATATGACTCTGTCAGGTGATGTCATCAACACGCAAGTGTGTAATTAGTTATCCTTAAATCCTCTGCCCTTGTTGCTACACAGTGAGTGGCGGATAGGGACCTCAGAGAGGTGCAGGGAAGCAGAACAGAAGAGTGAAATGAGTGGTAGAGACTGTAGCCTAACCAGTTATTAGTCACACTGTGCTGCAAACACAGAGATGGACCGTCTCACTCTTCTCCTTGTTCTGTCCACACTGTCGTGTATGACATTGGCAGTAGATTACATTCCAAGAGGTAGGAGGATTGCTGTACATCATTTTGTCTGTACATCATTTTGATTCCTGTATCAACTGCATGCCTGATAATGCCAAATTAATATACTCATTATTGACCAGTTTTCACTGTCTGTTCAAAGATGGACATTGGCAGGAACCACCATCTGAGGTGCAAGTTCCCTATCTTGGTGAAACCAACAATGGAACCAACAATGGAACTAATACCACATCTAACATGGCCTATGGTTTTGTCGCATGTGCTGTGGCTGTGACCTTTTACGGGAGCAACTTTGTCCCGGTGAAGAAGTTTGACTCTGGCGATGGTGCACAACCTTTTTTACTTGCCCCAGTCTCGTCTCTTGTCTAGCCTTACTTTTAAGACAGTGCTATGAAACATTCTATCTTTCTCTCCATCTGTGTGTGTGTGTGTGTGTGTGTGTGTGTGTGTGTGTGTGTGTGTGTTATGTTACAGGAATGTTTTTTCAGTGGGTTCTCTGTGCTGCTATATGGGTGGTGTCTCTGGTTGTTAATTTGATACTTAATTCCCCCACATTCTGGCCCCTGGCTATGTTGGGAGGGTTTATCTGGACCACAGGTAAAAATATGTTTTATTATAAGGCCTTTCCATGTGGTCTTCGGTGTTTTTTGCCCTCAACGGTGCCTTCCAGGCAGTGCTGCCTTCAAGGCACTACTTCACTCAGTTTAGGGTTAGGATGAGGGTTGAGGGGGTTAGGGTTAGGAATAGGGTAAGGGTAGTGCCTTTTAGGCTGTGCTGCCTGGAAGGTGCCGTTGGGGGCAAAAAACACCATTGAGCTTTCCATGTGCTCTACAATATGACATTCTTGTTCTTTTTGTGTAATTATGACTTTTGGGATAACGACTGATACAGTTCTACAGTACGTGAAAGCACTTGAGATATCGAGATGGGAGGCATCCACCTCCTCTTGTCTCTTCATTTCAAGAGTTTGTTAAGAACGCATCAGCCTCCTTGCTCCTATGTTCCCTGCCCTGACCCTACCTAATTGTCTGCTGTGATGCTTCAGGTAATATAACTGTGGTGCCCGTAGTGAAGACACTTGGTCTCGGCCTGGGACTTCTCATCTGGAACTCTTTTAACTTACTCATGGGCTGGGCAAGTTCAAGGTGTGTTTGTGTGTGTGTGTGTGTGTGTGTGTGTACTATATATATTATGTGTGTGTGTGTTTGTGTGTTCCTTTTTTGGTGAGGTTTGCAGTGTGTACTCTATGTGTGCAGGTATGGCTGGTACGGCATCGAGGCAGAAGTGGTGCAAAATTCAGCTTTAAACTACTGGGGCGCTGGATTATGCTTTGTTAGGTGACATGACACAATACACTCATCTCACATACTAGTTAAGTGTTATCACATCTGTATTATGTTTGTTAATATATTTGTGTGTGTGTGTGTGTTTTCAGTGCCTTTGTGTTCTTCTTTGTGAAGAGTGATGTCGACTCTGCTCAAAAAGGAGAAGTCACACCTTTGCTCAGAGATAACGTACGCCTGACGCAGTTGGGCCCCCGCAAATACGTATTTCAAGCTTCTTGATTTGCACTACAGTATATTTGACCTTTGACCTTTGCGTTTTTGCTTCATTGTCTATCGGAAGTAACGGTATGAGTATATCACCTCTTACAATGGAGGTATTGAGGTTAACCCTAACCCTAGGGAAAATTAAACTAGACAACCAGACGCATCCACATTTAGGCTATGGAAATATCTTTATCTGGCGTTATAAACTTGGCTTATTTGCTGGCTGCAGTCAGTGCAGTGCCATCTAATAATCATGAGCAAAATTAGGGATGGGTATTGATAAGATTTGATCAATATCAATGCCATTATCAATTCTGCCTATCAATCCAATTCCTTATCAATACTCTTATCGATTCCTGAGTAGCCTAGTTCATGCCAAAAAAGGCAGTCTTTATAGGCTTGAGAACAGCTACGTGTCTCTGTCTCCTCAATATGGTAGGCTATGTGAAATTGAATCACTGGAGTTAATGTGATAGATTGCAATGAAAATTGCAGTTAGCACATGGCGCTAATGCACCGTGACGTACGGGCAGAGAAACTAAAGAATTGATGAGAGAATTGATAACGTTTGGAGACGTACAATATCGATGGAATTGATCATTTTGAATTCTCGATACCCAACCCTAAGCAAAATAATGCTAGGATGTTCACCCAGTGCACCATAGAAGGTATACCACCTCTGATTGTGCAAGCTGCATTGCATTGTAAAATGCACAGTCAGTGTGCATCCAGTGTAGACAACACAGAGCAGGACAGGTGAATGCTATTCAAAGGTAGTTCAATGTGCTTTACACAAATAAAAGCAAAGGCATAAAGTGATTAACATAAAAGTGCCGTGTACATAAATAAAGATTATAAAACACATGTTGATCAAAATTGCGGGAAGGCTATACTTGATTTTATTAGTGTGCGCATTAACACTGCCTTCTTTTGTTTTATCTCATTTAGACCATAAGCACAGATGATTTTGCTGTTTCGGATGACTCCTGGGTGGATAGACTTGGAACAAAGACCAAAAGGCTTGTGTATGTACACCCATCTAATGTTAACTTCCTGCTTTCTACAAAACCAAGTACAAGTCATTAAATAATACAACATACGAATGCAAATGGAAAGTAAACATGGGAATTCATGACCTGCCATTGCTCATGTATTTTCTCTTTCTCTCACTCTATCCCCCAACCCCCACTGTCTCCTTCTCTGTCACTCCAACACAGAGGCTCTCTTATGGCTGTTTTTGCAGGGTGTATGTACGGCAGCTCCTTCATCCCTGTGCTCTACATGAAAAACCATGCAGATGATCCAAACAGTTCTTTCTATGGAGCCAGTACATTTGGTAAACACAATTTGAGCTGAAAGATGTACTAGGTCAGTTTTACTTAGGATGTACAATATTGATAAACAACCATCTGTTTTCCCCTCTAGATCTGGACTATGTTTTTGCTCAGTTTAGTGGAATCTTTCTCACCAGCACTGTTTACTTCCTCATCTACTGTGCAGCAATGAAGAATAAACCCAAAGTCTTCCCCCGAGTCATTTTACCAGGTACACACACACACACACACACACACACACACACACACACCAATACTAGCTGCTGGTCATCAGCAGAGATAAAATATTTTAGTTTTTTTGTTTCTCTTCATAATTTTCTATTTGTGTGTGTGTGTGTGTGTGTGTGTGTGTGTGTGTGTGTGTGTGTGTGTGTGTGTGTGTGTGTGTGTGCATGCATCGATCCAATCAGTGAACAAGCTTAGTGTGCAAGTTTGAAGTTAGAGTCAAAGCCAGAGCATCACATACTGTATGTCGTGAGTCAGTGATTGATAGGGGGAGGCCCCATTAGTTTTATTAGTTTCTAAGTAAATCAAGAGTAAACAAACAAACACCTATGATGAGATACTAGAGATCCATGCTGACGTACTGTAGTGAACCAGAGGATAGCAGGCTGTCTTTGCTCTTTCAGGGATTGCCTCAGGCGTTATGTGGGGAATAGCAACCTGTTCCTGGTTCTTGGCTAATCACTATCTGAGTCCTGTGATCAGCTTCCCTATCATCACAACAGTAAGTAAATATCCACTCAATATCAAGTCTGTCTTTTATGCACCAAAATGACTACAGAAACATATGCTCCTCAATCCTGATTTTGTACAAGTCAACCAGACTGTGACACAATATGTGACACATACAGTAGTAAACACAACAATAATTCATGGACATCATGTATGTATGTGTGTGTGTGTGTGTGTGTGTGTGTGTGTGTGTATGTGTGTGTGTGTGTATCCATTGCAATGGTAACATCCTGTAAGCATCGGGTTTATGTCAAAGGAAATATGACATACTCAAGGCACCACATGCTGCAGTTTCGCTGCAGATATTACCTCACTTCCTGTATGGCAGCTTGGCCAATCATTTTTATTGGCTATATTCCGTGAATGATTCCATGCGTCAAAAGACAAATAGGAAGGCCTAGAGGCTTTTTGGGAAACCGACCCCTCGACGCATTTCTGTAATGCGGCCATGCTTATGCTTAATGCTTAGGCCTATTCATGGCACATGCTATTTACATCCATAAAAAAGTAGAATACAGTGTGTGGCCCACTGTGTCATAACATTGTGTGTCATCATGTGTTTTAAAGGTTCCAAGTCTTATTGGAGCAGCATGGGGGGTACTGCTTTTTAAGGAGGTGAAGGTGAGAATGGAATTACTGTATACTTAATCCATCAGACACTACACACATTTGAGTGCTTCAAGTGTTTATAGTCGGCTCTTGGTCTCCATCTAATGCTCTACCTCTATTTGCAGGGTATACAAAACTTCCTAATACTGGGACTAGCCTTCTGCTTAGTGCTTGCAGGCGCATTGCTAACAGCATTCTCCAAGGTCTAAGCAAATATCACAAGAAAAGAAAATATGCTGGATTTTTTATTTTTATAAAACAAGAAAAGTTCATATAAACACTGTGTACAGAAAAAGTGTGTGTTTCATTGTGTTTAATGTACTATGCCAATTATTACTATTCCTAGACACTTTCTTGGGTTATTTAGTGTCTTATTGACTGGGTGATTTCAGAAAAAAAACTATGTGGGCAAAAAAACTATGTGGGCAATGATAATAAAGTTTGAGCCTATAAGTTGTATCTTTGGTTGGTGTCATGTAAATGAGCCTGTGATGATATAAGTCATTTTGTATTTGTGGGAAATAAACATGATGGAATTCAAGAGCATGTGTGAGATCATCAGTATGATACTGTATATTTAAAGGTCCCATATTATGAAAAATAACTTTTACTGGAATTTGAATGTGTTTCTTGGGTCTGTAGTGCCTCTACACACACTTTAAGTTTGATAAAAAAAAAGCCTCAATTGTTAAAATAGACAATTTGCACAGTGAGTAACTGTTCAGCTGCTGTGTGCTTAAACCATCTGTTTAGAATTGCCCTAACTACTGTACGTATGAAACAGGGTAAGGGGGCTGGGGTCCCACAACATTGGCAGCCACTTAAGCAGCTGAGGGCAATGAGAATGGATAATTGCGAAAATAAAGAGAGACAAGTTGGCATTCACTTTGCAGCTGAGAACAATGGAAATGACGAATTGACTAATTAGGGATGGCCTGTCATAGGCTACAGGAGAAATCCTCAATGTGTTGGCTGCAGGTGTCTAGTTAGCCTACCTGGTGCACGCCCCCATGAGAAACAGCCTGTTAAAGTTTGCTTGGAAAAAGCATAATATGGGACCTTTAACGTATACAACTCAGGCTTCAGCTTTGTGCCTATGGCAGAATAAAAGCCTTGGGTACCTCTTCCACTCCCCCCTGTGTCCATTTCTCAGGCAACTAAATTAAAGATAAATGTTGTTGGTTCCTAGGAATGTGGTTTAAGTCATTTACGGAAATGATTGCTGTGCTTAGTAAAATTAGAAAGGAGGCATAGGGTAGGCTATTAAATAAAATTAAAACTATAAACCTACAAAAAAGTTAGCAATGGTATAGGCCCACTATACCATACTACATTCCATGTGTTATGCAGCATGTCATGCAGCATTCTGGCCCATTGTTTGCATGCTTTAGGAGTTCTCTGTTCAATATTCAGAAGTGTGAGTAGGTAGACTATGCAAGTGGTTTTCAGGAGTTGAATTACTGGGGGAGAAATGCAGATATACGACATGAAAGTTATCCAAATTACTATTTTTAACAGGCCTTTTATAACAAGCATACGCCTACCCTATTCATTGTAGGCTATTAAAAAATAGATCTAGGCCTAGCCTACAATATTTATATACCAGGGGTTATATAAACATAGGCTAGAAAGTGCACATGTATGTATAAAAACAAACCCTTGCATAATGTATAATATACAATATACAAAATACATAGCATTATTAACTTACACCTCTCTCTAGTCACACACGCATGAGTAGGGTCTCTGGTAGGGTGTTTTTCTGTCACGAACCTGTCACGAATTAAAACTATAACCCGGAAGTAGTAGTTCGTTTCAGCCATTCACGGCCATTCATTTGCTGCTACCGCGTATGGAGCTACTTGTACACTGACAGGTATCCAACCTACTGAAATGATAGACTTTTATCTGTTTGTCTTTAAAAGTCCGCCTTAGAGGAGACAGTCATCTCGTTCACGGACAGAAAACCTCATGCAGTGACTAGCGTCGTAGGTGTAAATAATAATTATTTATATTTTCTTATACTGTTCTGTAAGAAATAGCCAACGAAAGGCCTGCCAGGAGATCTATGATAGCTAACGTTAGCTCGCTATGAGTAAGCATTAACGTTATAGTCAGTTGTAGAAGTGCATACGTTTTACTGGAGGAGAATTTAATTGTCAACATTTTCTCCTTAAACTCTTCTAAACCCGATCATATAATTAATGGAAGACTACGCTTTAAATGCAACAAGATAATAACATAAGAAAGCTAAAAGTGAGCAGTGAACATTCAGCTAATATGAAATTTAGCATGCTAGCTTCACCATGTAAATCCCATTAATAATAATCAAGAGGTACACTACTGTGTGCTTCATAACTGTAATTCATTGCAGTTGCTAGGAGTGTCATGCATTAACTTACCGTGACAAGGAAGAATCTGCTGCGTAATAAAGTGTAAACAAGGAGTCAGCTTCAGGCAGTCCTTACATACGTGTATATTGTTGATCAAAAACTTAGTATTATTTAGAGTCTGTGAATAATCGAATAAGAACCTAAAATTGATCCTCGCAGAACTATTATCAACGTTACAATTACATTACTATATTGTTGTGTCATTAGTACACCTTGGTGAAATAGTATGTTTTGTCTTTGTAGCTAAGGTTAACTGTTTGTCAAGAATCATATTTTTATTAATCCTATGTTTTGAGTAGGAGCCTACACGTATTAAAATCACTGACATGCTGATGCACTTTCGGTTTCAAGATTCTCCACTAGAACCCTGATACCCCCTCCCCTTGTCAACATGGCCACAGACTCAATGGAGATAGATGACTCCCTGTACAGGTGAGCACCCCTTATTCACCTTGTGTGGATGCCTGACTCTCTTTGTATTTGAATTTTAACTCCTCGTAAACTTTCTAAAGAACTCCCATTTTCACCATGCCTCTTTGTGTGTCCCTGACAGTCGACAGCGATATGTTCTTGGAGACAGCGCCATGCAACAGATGGCTCAGTCCACTGTGTTCCTGAGTGGACTCAATGGTGTAGGCGTGGAGATAGGTAGATTCATCCCACTTTTTCCTTCAAGTGCAGAGCTGTGTCTATGTCTGGGAAAGAGCTTACTTGTGTATTTAAATTGTAGTTGAAATGTGGTTTCGTTTCATGCGTACAACTATGCCGTAGCTGATCAGAACGAACAACTTTTTTAGAGACACCTAAACAGAAAGAGAAATATAAATAGAAATGTAAATTAAATTGTCTCATTTATTATGACTTTATGAATTATGATTTATTATTGCTTTGTTACAGCAAAGAACGTAGTGCTGGCAGGAATTAAGGTGAGTCAAGGTTATTGGATTGGTACTGTATGGTTGATGCAGTGATTTCTCTAGTGTATAAGGACCTGGTATGCAGCTGCAATAAACAATATGTTTGTTTGTTTGCTTGTTTTTTGTTTGTTTTGTTCATGTAGGCTGTAACACTTCATGATACAAAAGTGTGTGAGACATGGGATCTTGGCACCAATTTCTTCATTCGAGAAGAAGATATTCACAATAAGAGGAGCAGGTAGAGAAGCATTTGTGCACTTACACACATACACACACACACACACACACACACACACACACACACACACACACACACACACACACCTCAGATATGATCAATGTAGAGTGGAGAAACATTCACAAGTCCACACACACACTGCCACAAGAATTTCAAAGGTCAAAGAAGGAGAGAGAAGGAAAACACAACTCAGACTTCAAAGCCAAACAATGGACAGACGAATTGTGATGAAAACACTCCTTAAAAACTACAGTATAATGTATGTATGGGTGTCAGAACAGAACCACCACAGGGGTGTTTCAATCAGATTCCACCATCATATACTGTATAACTGAGGTCATAAACACACACACACGCACACACGATACATTTATTCATGTAGCAGTAGCAGGATTTTATTTTTACTGAGGAAGCAACACACACACACACACACACACAGAGAGAGAGAGAGAGAGATTTCACAAATGAACTGTGTAGTGTTTCGGGGTGGATGTTTAAGGATGGGTTGGCTATAAGGCATGGCTCATGTTCATATGTGCTTTTGTGTGTTTCTGGCAGAGTGGAGGTGGTGTATCCTCATGTTGCTGAGCTGAACCCTTACGTGCAGGTGGGCGTGTCCACGTGTCCTTTAGACGACAGTACTGACTTGAGCTTCCTCAGGGGATACCAGGTGCGTGGAGAGATGGATGGCCTCACTCAGAATATAACACCTAGCTAGAACATGAATTGTGTTGTTTTGCAGTGTGTGCATTATGTGATGTGTTTGTGTGTGTGTGTGTGTGTGTGTGTGTGTGGTTTGTAGTGTGTGGTGTTGACAGACGCTCGGTTGAATCTGCAAAAGAGGGTGAATGAATTCTGCCACTCCCAGCAGCCGCCAATCACAGTACGTCTCGATACCGCTCCACTTCCTGTCTACTCGCTTGTCTAGTTTCAAATGAACTTTTGACTGATGTCATTTCTGAAATGTGGTGTGATTGGTCTATAGTAGTGACAGTGTTGTGGTTTCCTCAACAGTTTATTGGCTGTGAGGTCCTGGGGGTGTGTGCACGTGTCTTCTGTGACTTTGGGGAGGAGTTTGAGGTCTCTGACGCCACAGGGGAGGAACCAAAGGAACTGTTCATACAGAATATCACTCAGGTAGGTTCTGTTAATGAACACATCTAGGATGCAGTACATTGTGCCTGTGTGCAGGTATTCACGGCCATCCTAAAAATGCTCTCTGATTAAAGAAGCAATGCAGCCTGTAATGGAAGCATGATGACTACAGTAATCCTAGCCTTGTGCACCGAACACTCCCATATTATTTCAGCTTTTTGCAAAGTGTCCCTCAATTCAAGAATCCCTCAATTCAGTGCAACATGACGAATGGAGCCCACTGATCTTACTTCGCAGTGCACTAGGTCTTACTGTCAAACATTGTGTTTAAACAGTACAGTACTTAATGTTCTCATTTAAAAATTAATTCAGTCCTTGAATTTGAGGAACTTTATCTTAGAAAATCCTTGAAAAGACCTTGAATTTCTTGTTAAATAGGGTGTGAGGACCCCTTGTGTGTGTACATTTTATGTTTTTCTAGTTTATGTTACTGTTTTATTGGGTTTTCTTTGGCTGTAACATTGAATTCCTCATCCTGCCTAAGGCTAACCCAGGAGTGGTGACCTGCATGGAGGGGCGGAGTCACGGGCTGCAGACTGGGCAAACTGTTGTCTTCAGAGAAATCAACGGCATGCACGCTCTCAACAACACACACCACAAGATCACAGGTAGACTCTAACACCTTTGGCATTACAGTCATTTTGTTATGTTATGAAAGTCCCCAATATTATGCCTTCCAATTTAATTTTTTTAAGCTATTATTTTTCTTGTCATTTATATCATCAACATAATTAGCATGAATGATCCCCAGACTATTGACTGTAATTACATGTACATTGTATTAACAGTGTAAATGAGCTTGTGTGTGTGTGTGTGTGTGTGTGTGTGTGTGTGTTTCTTGCAGTATTGTCACCGCACAGTTTCTCAATTGAAGACACATCTTCCCTACCCTCTTACACTCATGGAGGAATGTGTCGCCAGGTCAAAACACCCCAGTCCTTCAGCTTTGTAAGAAATAAATCTTTGTACATACATACAGATTCCATTAGGTCTACTCACATATAGATTTAAGAAATGTACTGAAAAATATGAATCCTTTGTGTTGGACAGGAAACGATGGAGAGGCAATTATGTGAGCCCCAGGTTTTGACTGCAGACTTCAGTAAGCCAGAGGTATGAGAGTGTGTGTAACACTTTCCCTGCTGCTGTGTGTTTGGCCTTGGCCACTGCTCTAAACATGTCCCACTGCTCTCCTCTCTTCTCTTCTCCTCTCCTCCTCTCTTCTCCTCTCTTCTCCTCTCCTCTCCTCTCTTCTTCTCTCTTCTCTTCTCTTCTCTTCTCTTCTCTTCTCTTCTCTTCTCTTCTCCTATCCTCTCTTTTCCTCTCCTCTTCCCCACAGACTCCAGTCCAGATCCATATCACCATGCTGGCTCTTGATGCCTTCCAGGAGCAGCACAAACGTCTGCCTAACATTGGGTAATATTCGCTCTCTCTCTCTCTCTCTCTCTCTCTCTCTCTCTCTCTCTCTCTCTCTCTCTCTCTCTCTCTCTCTCTCTCTCTCGCTATCTTTTATCTCCCTCATGTCAGTCTTTCCTATTGTGTTGTTTATATGGAGCATTGCGCATTACTTCTCTACCCGCCAATAATCACTCTAATAAAATGTGCCTCATCTTAACCGACTTACAAGGGTGATCAATATGCATATTTTATCCTTGTAAAATGACTCCTTTTAAAAAAACTCACAGCAGTTTAAAGGCCCTTGTAATCTTGATCACGCACCACACTCGTCACACCCCACACCAAGCAGTCTTTGATCACACACCTCACTCATCACAGCATGCGTTTTGCTGATGCTCTTTAACAGAGTCTTATGAGCATATGTACAGTTTCTAAAACTGATAGTTCCGATCCTCGATTGTGATTGGTTGAAACGTGCTCGATGTCGTTGTAAATTCAGCATTTAGTACAGCCCCAACCGCATTTCATTCTAAACTGCTGTGCCATAGCAAAGTGAACGGAGCTGCGCTTATCTGTTACTTGGCAACCATTCAGTAAGAGGAAGTATATTTTTTGGCGGAAGAATCGGTGTCAATGAATAATAGGGATGGGTATTGATAAGATTTTATCAATTCTGCCTATCAATCCAATTCCTTATCAATACTCTTATCGATTCCTGAGTAGCCTAGTTCATGCCAAAAAAAAGGCAGTCTTTATAGGCTTGAGAACAGCTATGTGTCTCTGTCTCCTCAACATAGTAGGCTATGTGAATCACTGGAGTTAATGTGATGGCTTGCTATGAAAATTGCAGTTAGCACGTGGCGCTAATGCACCGCGACGTGCGGGTAGAGAAACTAAAGAATTGATAAGAGAATTGATAGCGTTTGGAGATGGAATTGATCATTTTGAACTGGTTCTGAATTGGAATTGGTTCTCAATACCCAACCCTAATGAATAACCCGCTATATTTCTAGGGGTTGTGTCTTCCTTCAATGAAACCATTCCCGGTTAACGTGGTAACAGTTTTAGAAAAGCAATAAGGAGAGGCCGATGGTAATGCTGGTTTTAGCATGGGTGTTGTTAGGCACGAGGCGCAGGCGATTTATTGCTTACATCTAAGGAATGATTTGATGTGTTTATGACCCTCATCTTCATCCGAAAATACAGGGTTCAGTTGAAGTGTCCTTGATGTCCTTGCAGTGTCCTTGACCAAAGAGCGTGCATTTCATTGGTTGTAATTGTTTAACCCTTTCAACTGTCCTCCACAGGTGTTTACAGGATGCTGAGGTTTTACTCAGGCTTACAGAGGAGGTCAACGAAACTCTCACACACAGGGTGAGTGCTGACTTGTAGACGTGTGCACTTAAACACCAAAACACATCACACACACACACACACACACACACACACACACACACACACACACACACACACACACACATATATACATCGCTCACCACCAATGTACATCTGGGCAGGTGTGTGTGAACCAGGAGCTGGTCCGGTGTGTGTCTCGATGTGCAAGGGGCTGTCTGGCTCCTCTGGCTGCTGCAGTGGGGGGCTTTGCCAGTCAGGAGGTTCTCAAGGCCCTTACAGGGAAATTCACTCCCCTGCAGCAATGGGTAAGCCTCGCCTCGCCCTCCACTCTACACTGTGTGTGTGACTATCTGGAAGGGAATAGACTACTGCAGTGATTCTCAAACTTTTTCTGTCATTCCCCACTTAAGAAGGCAGAGAAATACTTTGCGAGTATAGGATTTTTGTCAATGCTAGAATTTTCATGTTACTAATTCAAAGCCAAATTTCTCTCAAACCCTTCATCACACCAAGTAGAAATAACACAATTGGAAAGCTCAATTTACTGTCAAATGTGCTTATCTGACGAATAACTGTGAATTCGGGGGCAAAGAGATGTCTCGCGCCCCACCTGTCATGTGTCTGCGCCCCACTAGTGGGGCCCGCCCCACAGTTTGAGAAACACTGGCCTACTGTATGTAATAATAAATCATCCCCTTTGCTGTCTCTTATGCTCTCCTGTGTGTATGTGTACACAGTTCTACCTGGATGCCATAGAAATTGTGCGACCATTGCAGTCTCTACCTGTCGAGGAGTTCATGCCCAGGTGACATTATGGCTTTTTGTACAATCTACCGCTGTTTCTGGTGGTATCAGACAGAAGAGAATACAGCAGCATTTACAGTATGGCTGAGGAGTAATGTTGTGTTGTGGGCTTGTGCAGGGGGGACCGGTATGATGCTCTGCTGAAGTGTAATGTTGTGTTGTGGGCTTATGCAGCCGGTATGATGCTCTGCTGAAGTGTAATGTTGTGTTGTGGGCTTGTGCAGCCGGTATGATGCTCTGCTGAAGTGTAATGTTGTGTTGTGGGCTTGTGCAGCCGGTATGATGCTCTGCTGAAGTGTAATGTTGTGTTGTGGGCTTGTGCAGCCGGTATGTTGCTCTGCTGAAGTGTAATGTTGTGTTGTGGGCTTGTGTAGGGGGGACCGGTATGATGCTCTGAGGACGTGTGTGGGAGACTCTCTCTGTCAGGAGCTGCACAAACTCAGGCTCTTCATGGTGAGTACACTTTGGATTAGTCACTGATGCTGCTGAGCTGGGTGGGCCTCTAGACATTGAGCTGACTGTGTGTGTGTGTGTGTCTGTGTGTGTCTGTGTGTCTGTGTGTGTGTGTACGTGCATGCGCTCTGCAGGTGGGCTGTGGGGCCATAGGTTGTGAAATGCTGAAGAATTTGGCATTGCTTGGAGTTGGCCTAGCCAAATGTTCAGGACAGGTAGGAACCAAAACTTACATAAAAACATCATCATGCATCAAAAATATACCTTGCTGACAATCATTGATGTCTAAATCAATTCGTTTTTCGTTTTGAGTGTACATCTGTATGTGTATTTCCAACAGGTGTGTCTAACAGACCCTGACCTGATTGAAAAGTCCAACCTCAACAGACAGTTCCTCTTTCGGCCACGTCACATCCAGAAACCCAAAAGCACTACAGCTGCCATGGCAACCCTTGACATCAACCCGGAGCTGTGTGTGGATGCTCACCTGAACAAGGTGTACCCAGCCACAGAGGACATCTACAGCGACGCCTTCTTCTCCAACTTGCACTTGGTCATCACCGCTTTGGATAACGTGGAGGCTCGCCGATATGTGGACAGGTAAAGAATGACTAAAAAGGGTAAAAAAAAAAAGTTTCTAAAATTGATAGTTGATGGTAAATTAGTTGATAGTTGAATAGTAGATTGTTGAATCAATACAACTTGTTTCAGTAGTTAAGGATGGATGGATGGATTTCAGTTACTTGCTGCGTTCTTTGCTGTAATTCTTATTTGATCAGGCTATTTAATTGTATGCAGTAACAACAGTTCAGTGTATGTTAGTAACAACAGTTCAGTGTATGTTAGTAACAACAGTTCAGTGTATGTTAGTAACAACAGTTCAGTGTATGTTAGTAACAACAGTTCAGTGTATGTTAGTAACAACAGTTCAGTGTATGTTAGTAACAACAGTTCAGTGTATGTTAGTAACAACAGTTCAGTGTATGTTAGTAACAACAGTTCAGTGTATGTTAGTAACAACAGTTCAGTGTATGTTAGTAACAACAGTTCAGTGTATGTTAGTAACAACAGTTCAGTGGATGTTAGTAACAACAGTTCAGTGGACGTTAGTAACAACAGTTCAGTGGATGTTAGTAACAACAGTTCAGTGTATGTTAGTAACAACAGTTCAGTGTATGTTAGTAACAACAGTTCAGTGTATGTTAGTAACAACAGTTCAGTGGACGTTAGTAACATGTTCCTTGGGCCTTTGGTCTTTCTTTTGCAGTCGCTGTGTATCCAATCAGAAAGCTATGCTAGACTCAGGCACCATGGGGACAAAAGGGCACACAGAAATTATTGTTCCTAACCTGACTGAATCCTACAACAGCCATGTAAGTCATATCAGTCATGTATCACAAGTGTGTGTGTGTGTGTGTGTGTGTGTGTGTGTGTGTGTGTGTGTGTGTGTGTGTGAGCGAGAGTGAGTGCGTTCAAAACATCTGAGAAGTGAAGAGTTTTAACTGGTAACTAAAAAGTCAGGAAAGCTCAATACAAGTCATATTATGTTCAGATAAAATTGCTGTCCAGAGACTTAAGTTGTAATAAGTATGTACTGATACTGTATTTGGCTGTATTCTGTTTTGACTCAGAGAGACCCACCGGAAGAGGAGATTCCATTTTGCACATTAAAGTCTTTTCCTGCTGTCATAGAGCACACTATCCAGTGGGCAAGAGACAAGGTCAGGGTGCTAGTCATTTATACCATACACACTCATACACATATCCCCCCCTTCAGACACACTGCATGTTGTCACTTGTCCTTTTCTCTCCATCAGCCCTTTGGAGGGATGTGCTGACGCATGTCTTATGTTTGTGTCCTGCAGTTTGAGAGCTCCTTCTTCCACAAGCCCTCCATGTTCACCATGTTCTGGCAGACCTACTCATCAGCAGAGGATGTGCTCCAGGTAGGAAGACGCTCAGACACCAGGCATGTTTCTGGTAGCTCCTCCCCTTTTCTATTAATCAGGTGCTTATTGTGTGTGTGTGTGTGTGTGTGTGTGTGTGTGTGTGTGTGTGTGTGTGTGTGTGTGTGTGTGTGTGTGTGTGCTTGAACAGAGAATGAAGTCAGGGGAGAGTCTGGAAGGCTCCTTTCAGGTGGTGAAGCTGTTGAGTCGGCGGCCAATGAACTGGGAGCACTGTGTTGCACTAGCGCGCCTTAAATTCGACAAGTACTTCAAGAGAAAGGTACTGAAGAAGTAATAGAGACGCTCTTTTCTTTAGCTCTAGAATGCCCTTCCAGGCTGCTAACTGTTATTGGAACACCTGTAAGAATGAGATTTTGATTTCAATTTGTAGGATTTGATTTGTGTAGATTTGAGTGGTTTTGTGTAACATGTTATGATGTTAAATGTTGGTCTGTATCCATTTTCTCTGTCAGATGTGTGTGTTTAGTTGTGTGTGTGTGTGTGTGTGTTTGTGTCACAGGCTTTGCAGCTTCTCCACTCATTTCCCCTAGACACCCGATTAAAAGATGGCTGTAAGTTCATCTCTGCACACACTGGGGTATCTCACTGAGGTGTTAATGTACAGGGAGTGTGTGAGCAGTGTGTAATATGGTGTGTGTGTGTGTGTGTGTGTGTGTGTGTGTGTGTGTGTGTGTGTGTGTGCGTGTGCGTGTGTGTGCATGCTTGTCTTTTGCAGCACTGTTCTGGCAGTCTCCCAAGCGCCCTCCCTCTCCCATAGAGTTTGATCTGAGCGATTCACTGTGAGTCCACACACACACACAGGCCCTCCTGACTAAGCTGCCACCTCATCTCACCTTTCACACACTCTTAATCATTATATCAGGCTCTTTTATATTTCAGATATGTCAAGTCATGCTTTTATTCTTTTATAATGTCTTTTACAACTTTATACAGCATTACTCTGCAGTTCTGTCAGTTGCTCATGTGTTGTACAAATAAACTTGCCTTGCTTTTCTTTGTGTAAGACATGAAGACTTTTACACTTTTTCTTGTTCTTACATGGACTTCTCTTCCTGCAGGCATGTTAGTTTTATAGTGAGCACTGCTAGGCTTTATGCTGGAATCTACAACATCCCCCACGCAGAAAAGGTACACTACAGGTTTCTGTACACACAAATACTTGAGGGTCACATTTTGGAACAAATAAATAATTTGTGTGTGTGTGTGTGTGTGTGTGTGTGTGTGTGTGTGTGTGTGTGTGTGTGTGTGTATCAGGATGTTTCATCAGAAGCGGTGTCTGCAGCCCTTGCTGAGGTGCAGATACCAGAGTACATCCCAGCAGATAAGGTATCCGCCACTCTGTCACTCTCTAGGCCTCAAATGGTATCACATCGGAGCAACTACTTTCCTTCCTAATGATAACTGTAACTTCCTTGTAACACCCTTGTAACACCCTTGTAACTGTGTGTGTGTGTGTGTGTGTGTGTGTGTGTGTGTGTGTGTGTGTGTATTTCTATGTCTGTGTCTGGTTTTGTAGAGAATAGAAACGGATGAGACTGCTAAGAAACCTGAGCAAGTGAAGTTGACAGTCAGTAGTGAAGAGGAGAGAGAGGCCATAACGCAATTAGAGGAGGTCATCAACAGGCATACCTTAACGCCAGGTAATGCACTCTCCACACATACATGTACACACACACACACACACACAGACATACACACACAGTACATGCACATATGAAACAACAAGCATAGTTCAGGTAATGCACGCTTTTTGTACATACTGCCACATACAAGGCATCATAGTCCAAAAAAGAGACTGACAGTCAGTGATGCTCAATGAATCAAGAATCAAGGAGAATCAAGCTGAGGAGTAAACACTTCAATGTGCAGGTGTGCTTTCTGTTGTAGAGTGTTTGCGCATGACGCCGCTGGTCTTTGAGAAAGACGATGACTCCAACGGCCACGTGGACTTTGTGACTGCTGCGTCAGCGCTGCGTGCTCGTATGTATGCCATCGAACCCGCCGACCGCTTCACCACCAAACGCATCGCCGGCAAAATCATCCCAGCCATTGCCACAACAACGGCAGCTGTTGCAGGCCTGGTAAATTGACTTTGATCTCACAATCTCTACAGCCTACAGTTTATGAATTGCACATAATATAATATGCATTTTTTTATGTGTGTGTGTGTGTGTGTGTGTGTAGGTGTCTCTGGAACTCATAAAGGTGGCAGGAGGTTATGAGTTTGAGGCGTTTAAAAACTGCTTCTTTAACCTGGCTATTCCAGTCATGGTGCTGACAGAAACGGCACCGGTCAAGAAAACACACATCAGGTAGCCACAATCCCATTCAGAAACAAATACTAGCCGATATAAAAATACAAAACCACCATATGACACATGGAACTGGTCATCACCTACTCTTACCAGGTCCCTAATTTGTATAATAGCTTCACCAATTTTGAGGATGCCATCAGTACAGTAGATTGATTGATAGGCTATTGTGATTAGCAAATGGTAGCATGAGTCCCCATGTTCATCTCTTTGCCACAGAAGCAGATATTTGAGATATTCACTCCTCTCTCACTCATGTTTCTCGTCTCCAGAGAGCACATCTCATTTTCCATCTGGGATCGCTGGAACATTTATGGTCACGAGGACTTCACCCTTAGTGACTTCATCAATGCAGTCCGGGTGAGCTAATCAAGAGTGCTGACTTCAGAGCCAATCACAGCAGTTGTGTTTGAGAAGTGGGCGGGTCTTCTGTTTGTCCAGTGCACATTTCACACTTGCCATTGAGAATACATTGAAAACTGTACTTGATTATTAGCCTCATTTTCATAACGCTGAGAAAGTTGTCACAAGCCCTTTCTCTACTACAGTACTTTGTTGATGGCAAGATGTGATGTTATGATGTGGCAAGACACCATGTTTGTGATGAAGGCAGGATGCTGAAGGGGAACTCCGGTACTTACAGCTTATGTTACATTGCTAGAAATCGTTGAGAACTGTCAGTTATCAAAAAATGAAACAAATCTCTGTTGCCGAGGCGTAGATATCACGGTTAGCAGCGAGCCTGCCATATAGTGGAGTCTATAGGGCAACTTTCAGCACAAATCAACAGAGGTGAGGTACAGTCTGCATAAAATTCTGTGTGTAAACATTTCTGTACCACTACTGGGCTAACCATTCATATCGTTTTGGTTGTAACTCTTGTGGCTATGTTACACAGGAGGTAACTGTGCTGCTAACCGTGATCTTGGCCTAGATCACAACATTAAATTTTTTGACAACTGACAGTACTCAATGACTTCTAGCAAAGTGACTTCTGAAAGCTGTACGTACCAAAAGTACGTAAGTACGTACCAGTGTTCCCCTTTAAGAGAGACCGCTCCTTTTAGCATTTTGTGTGGGATTCCTATATAAAACCAGCAGCAGGGTGCATTCCAACGGTTATTGATAGAGCACCCACCCACTTCCCATTATATTGAATATGCTACTGCATTGTTATGAACTGAGGAATTGGCCTGTGTGGTTGCCAGCAGACTTGCATTAAGAACAGCAGTTCTTTCCCAGTCCTTTCCCAATAGCCTTGAGTGTTCTGTTCCATCTGTGCTAGATGTTTTTGAAGCTAACTTACTGGAATGTAATGTGTGTGTAATGTGTTCTGGCCTGAATACCCTTTTCTGTCTGTGATTGTTTTGAGCAGGAGAAGTATGGAGTTGAGCCCACGATGGTTGTGCATGGAGTAAAGATGCTGTACGTACCTGTGATGCCTGGCCATACCAAGAGACTGAAATTCACGTAAGAACCACTCATATTCACAGAATAATGATCACACAATCTACTGTACGAGTGATAAATACATGATCACATAATCTACAGTATGTGTGATAAATAAATAATTAGCTCACAACCCCCCCCCCCCCTCCAATCCAAAGTCAAAGCGAACTTTATTGTCAATCAAGCACTGCAACAGTATATTGCACGCAGACTAAAATTGCATTTCTCAAATCTCCAAATGTGCAGTTAAAATTAAGACATACAACTAAGATGTATATAGGACATCACAACTCACAAGACATAAAGTGCAAGATATCAAGATATCAGTCATGGTAATAATAGGCACGGTAATCCCCTCTCTCTGCAGGATGCTGAAGCTGGTGAAGCCGGCAGCTGAGCGCCGTTATGTGGACCTGACCGTGTCCTTTGCCCCCGAGACTGATGGTGACGATGATCTACCCGGCCCACCTGTTCGCTATCACTTTAGCCCTGACCCTTGACCTCTGTCTCCCCCCCTCCCACACCCCCAGCCCTACAGCCTGAGGACCACTAGCGGAGATGCACTCGACCTCTCGTCACCGACCACAAAATGTACATAGTCCCTCCCCCCACTCCCCCCCCCCTCCCCTTTTTTTGTACGGTTTATTATCATTTGGCGCAGAGAGCCTGGACTGATGCCTTACCTTAGTGCTTTAACTGCTCGTATGAGTGGCCGCTGATTCCAATGTTGACGATAATCAGAAGATCGTGAACGTGTACACACACACACCGTGAACACACCAGTGCCTCCAGGGAGGGGTGCTGGTGGGACGTGGGGGCCTGCAGGGATCGCTGCTGGGAGGAAGGCCCACACTGAGCGACCGACGCCGTCCTCTCCACACCACACCACCTGAGGTCCACAGACTGCATTCATCCCCTGAGGAAACAGCTGGGGAGAACAGTCCCATGGGGATATCGCAGAGCCCCCCCTCCCCTCCCTACTGTTGTGATGTGATGGCGGCGGGCGATGTGGCAGGTGTGTTGGGGCCCTCGTCCGAAAAGGCTAGGCACGTCTCCTCCTCACGCTGACCTGCTAAACAGGCAGGCAGGCAGGCGTGCAGTGAGGCGTTGCAGTGAGAGTGCCATCTGGTGGAAGCAGAGGGAAGTGTGAGTTCAAAAGCAATGCTCATGACTTTTTTTCTTTTTCAGCCCTTTAAAAAGCCAGCTGTCCCTCACAGAGGTGTGTCCGTACGTACAGTATTTCTCCAACAGCAATGTGCTGGGCACGATGTCAAGCATCTCTGTCTCTGATGATGTCAGCAGATTAAAAGAATAAAGCCGAGCTAAAGTGCAGGAATAAAGAGTCTGTCTGTGTGTGGAAGTTGCATCCATTTAAAGTTGCCTCCAAAAACAATACAACATAAACATGACCATAACACCTACTGAAAAATAATAAATGTGACTGCCATGGAGGAGTGTCCCGCTGAATATATATATACAGTATATGTATGTACAGCACAGCAGCACACATAAAGTCTAAGGGCAATACAGCACTTCGTTCATATACATGTACTGCACAAATAGTATTTGTTGTAGTTTATAAGGCATGTAAACTACAGTTTTGGACACAACCTATACCGCTTGCTTGGGTATCAGACTGGCCTCCAGTTAAGAAGCAAGAAGAAGCGATGATAACCATGCTCTACTGATTTACTGCAAGAGGTAATGCCAGACATCTTACTACCATCAATATGAATGGTGTGTTTGGGTATGTAAAGGAGGTTGACTGACCAGCAGAGCTGTCCAAATTATCAGCTTTTGCAGTAGATAGATGTCCATTTTCCTACTGGGGTTCACCCTATCCTGACATTGTGATATTGGAATAGGACCAACACCTTTCACGCCCATTACTCTGACTGACTCAGAGCTTGGCACAGAAGCAGAGATGTTACTCCAAGTGAGAAACCAAATACAGCATAACATGACTCAGGCTCTCTAACCGCACTTTTCTCACAATTTTACCCCACCTTGTATGTGTGACATCCTTCCATTGCAGTAACTTCCCAGTGTCACTCATTGTTTTGGTTATAAGCAGGCTGCTGTGCCACAAGACATCAAGCAAAGCGAAGACTCACATTCAAATGATTTATGCTCTGTAATCACTAATAAAAACAAATTGACAGTTGTATCTTGAAACATCATTCTGCATACATCATTAATGTCATCCAATAGGGAACTCATTCTGCTACACAGACATTTGGGAAAATAGCAGCCGTGAAATGGGCCTATTTATGCACCGTAGGCCTATATTTAAAAATATATAATAAAATAAGGAAAATCTAATAGAAATAAATTATTTCTGTATGTCATGCTCTGCCTTGAGATAACATGCCACAATGGTGCCTGCCACGATAGCCTTTTAGATTTAGAGAGGCTTAAAGTGAATGTCTGGAATCATTCCCACTCAGTGGACTATATAGCCTACAGTCTAATGGAGATTGATCCACTCTGACACGGCTGGAGCGCACGGCTAAATGATCCGGCCTGTTTTTAATGAATAAAAAGGATGTGCTATTCTGATCATGTTGGTTTAAGACCCATCTGATCAGACAACATTATGTAAGCTGTTCTCTTATTTTGTTGATCTAACATCTAATCCCTTAGCACTAGCAATACCATTTTGGACCGTTATATTTGCTTACAAAATCATTTCTGATTTATTCACATTTTCCAGACCACTTATTTCATTTACCTGGAGCGCGCGAGTTGCGCGTGCGTGAGGCTTGTGGGCGAGCCCGTAGCTACGACGTTGCCGAGGCTTCAAGATGGCGGAAGCCCTGACAACTCAAGAGGAGGTGGTAAGGCATAACTTAACAGTTTTATGCTTGTTTTGATTTTTATCATCACGGGCCAGTCACTCTCCTTATTACCGATATGTATATTTTTGTTAGTATTTTGATATTCAAATATATCCGTGTCCTTCCTACCTCCGGAAAGTCTTCCCGAGTATCTGCGGCCCTTTCGAGCTATTAGCATTGTTAGCTAGTTAGCTGGCTATCAGAGAGTTAGCTGGCTAACGATGTCCCGTATGAAGCTCAGCAGTCTTCTCGAAGCAAAGTTAGCAAATTTAGCTAGCTAGTTAGCGTATTAGCTAATATTAGCTGCTGATTAGCACGTTGTTCGTTAGTAGAATTTGTTAGATACGGCGTGTAAGCTTTAATCGTTCAATTTCTACAAGGCTGTTGAGTTCAAATACGTTTGGTTACGTTGAAAATGTTTAAACTGTTGGCTTAAGCCATTTCCTTGGTAGTGTTATTTTGATATTGAACTTGTCACCATACGTTAGTGATTGAGCTAAACATCTCCATACGTGGTGCAGGCAAGCTTGGTCCGTGTCTAATAAGGCTGGGCAACCTCGTACAGTGTAGTTTGTTGAGGTTTCATAGTATCCAAAGGTTAGGACATACGAGAGACCATAGGCTCTTGGAAGAGGCAATGGTCAAATTGGCATATGCGCGAATAATTTACTCTGAGATATGACTGCAGTAAATTATAATTGACATTGGTCATCGTAACTAGCTAGCAGGTAACTTGTATAGCTTTGTGGTTGTCAGTCACCGGGTGTTAGAGGCTAATGTAACATCATTCATGGCATCCCCATGCTTCGGTGAGCTTCCTGGACGAGACGACGAATGTGTCCTAGAGTTACTGGACTACACTTGGGTGTTGTAAGTAGCCTAGATGGCAGACAAATCATTTAGTTAGTGGCTAACGTTGGTCCTCTGTAGGCTACCCAAATGGGGTTGAATTCACGGTAGTATTGAAAATTCAACCCCCACCCCTCTTTGCTCTGTGACTCAACAACCTAAGTAATCCTAAAGTAGTGTTGGTATTGTTTCCTTCCAGTATCTTACATTGACACATCTGACTAGATGGCACAAGCTGTTTTCATCTGTGGTCACACCTCTGTAATTGGGGTAGGGGGCGGAGGGTAAAGGATGTTGAATGCATGTAGGCTTTGTAGAGGTAATTCCTGCTTGCTCCATCTGGCTAATGTGCTAGAAGTAGTTGTTTGCCCATTTGCTTGTTGGTTATGTGTTATCCAAGAGATCATTATCATCCCTGTAGTTTGCTTTGGTGTATTGCATTATCAAAATGACTGGTACAGGTGAAGGAAAATGCCCCAAACTTATCTGGCTGATAGCAACAGTGAATGTTGTTGAATGGCAGCCATCAATGGGATGTACATGGTAGGCAGATGGCCCTTTAATTTCTATTGTTTATGTTTATGTGTGTCCATATGTGAAGGCTGTTGAAGAGTTCCTGGCTGAGTTACAGAGTCGGGAACAGACACAGAATGTGGTGTTGGTGTCTGAAATCACTGCAGTGAAGTTTCTTATGGCACGCAAGTTTGACGTGTCCCGAGCCATTGAACTCTTTCAAGCCTACAAGGTAACAAACACATTAACACTTCTCAGAACTTACTTTGCGCTTAAAACATGTTGCATGATCTGATTTGGTGTGTAGGCTACTTCGGCAACATCTGCTACGTTGCTATGTGTTTGTTTAGGGATGTGTGTGTGTTTATCTCTCAGAATACAAGAATAAAGGAAGGAATTTACAACATAAACCCAGAAGAGGAGCCTCTGAGAACAGAGTTACTGAGCGGAAAGTTCACCGTGCTGGTGAGTGAGTGTTTTTATATATATGTGTGTGTGTGTGTGTGTGTGTTAAGACCTCTTTGGTGAGTGTGTGTTTTAGAAATGCACAAACTGATAGGCAATGCATTTTTGCTCTTGCACAGCCTGGTCGGGATTCTAAGGGAGCTGCTTTAGCTCTCTTCACCGCTCGCCTCCATCGGCCTGAGCTCACTACACACAAGGCTGTGCTGCAGGCCATCATCTATCAACTGGATAAGGCCATTGAGAGGTACAGAAATGCTCGGTCATACTGAGAAAAAAAAATATTACTGTACTCACATACACTTTCAATTTTATAATCTTTATTCATCCTTCACACTGCTTCTCCTTCTCTCCCTGTCATTCAGTATTCAGACTCAGCGGGATGGGCTAATATTCATCTATGATATGACCAACTCCACGTACGCTAACTTTGATTACGAGTTGTGTGTCAAGATCCTTAATCTACTCAAAGTAAGCTACTGTACATCACTTGATTTTACAGTGTGCATTTTGTGTTATTTTGAGTTATAAAAAGGGCAGTTGTCAAAGATACTGGGTGGAGCCACTTGTCTGGAAAGGATTGCTTTAGCTTATCTTAAAGGTGCAGTGTGGGACTCAGATCCGGCATCTAATTGTCCTTTAGGCTCTTGTAGTTGTTCAAGCAATAATCCGGAGTGAATCAACATGTAGCCCTGCTTAAAGTGTAAAGTACTTTTGGTAACCACCACAATGACTGAATTTCATGCAACGCAGACCGAGATGGTGAAACTGCAGCTAACATTAACTGTGGGGCATGGCAAAACGAAACCAAATCGATTAGGTTTCGTTTTGATGTGTCCGCTTCTGTTATCGTTTGCAGCCGTTTTGCCATCTTTGCAGCTTACTGTAAAACAGCAGGGCTACGTGTGGATTCAGTCCGGATAAATCTTTTAAGTGCATCTGCACAAACTTGCCTTAATTTAGCAACTACTTAGTTGGGCTAAAATATGCAGTATCCAAAGTATGGGTTTCAATAAGAGTCTGCCTTGTGGACACAAGGCAAAATAAAAATGATTTATTTATAAGTTGAACTGACAAGGGATGGTGGTCGGCACAAGGAATATAGGTTTTGTACAGGTTTGAAGAAGTAAACGGGGAGTAAATCTAGCAGTGTAACTACCTCAATAGTGTTGCTAAAAGCTGGGAGCTGTGTTAGTGTTGTGGTCAGTGGCATTGACTCAATTTGACATTCAAATTAGTATTGGAAGAGACACACAGGGCGTCTGTGTAGAGCATGCTCAAGGGCTTCACTTTCAACCCAAGTGTGGGTTAGGACAGTAAGCAGTGGTCTCCTCAGATATGCTCTAATTCTGAAGGGTTGCAGCCTAGGAAACCCATGTGAATCTAGGAGAAAGATAAGAGATACTACTCGCTTGTTACTTAACATTTGGACGCCTCTTACTGTACTTCCCAGCAATCTTGCAGTGTTATTTTATTATTATTTTTTTATATATATTTATTTATTTATTTATTTATTTATTTAAAACACAGACCCCAATGTTGGAATGATTCAATGTTTTTTTTTTAGTCAGAATGTTGCAATGTTTCAGTGAAAGACTGTCAAGCTTTAGGAGTTTTTGTTTGGTTTAACTTGATGGTAATAGGCTACCTCTTGTCAGAGGAAGTAGTGAGTGCATAACGAGGCACCTTTACCGGTAATTGTCACTATGCAAAGGTATGCTTTTGTAAGGCACTGCTTTTGTATGACCTTCAAATTGTGGCTTGGCTTCATGTGAATGCCATCACATTTGAGGTTTTCTCCTTCAAACAGTCACGTCTCATTTTGGTTGATGACATTTCCAATAGAAATAGAGGTGAGATGGTGTTTTAACATTGTTTAACTTTTCAGGTTTGAGTTCAAATATAATTAATGAAACCCATGATGACTTAGTGACTGTGTGTGTGTAACAGAAGTCCCAGAGCCGGGCTCACTGCCACAGTCACAGACACTACCGGGCTGGGGTTATCATTGGATCTCTCACAAGCCCTGCAGGCTGCCACACCAGAGGGACATATCGCCTCAGCTTCTGTGTCTTCCCCGCACACTCAGCCTTTAGACCTCACAGACTTAACTAACACTGTTTAGTGAATGCGTTTGCAAGGCCAAGTGCACTCGCCTTGTTGTTTGCATATTGAGGTACCGCCTTTGATAAAGAATTTAATTAACAACACTAGTCACTTGCAACCACACCTCCGTTTCTATTGGTTGGTAGTTGTAAATTGTTTACATGCTTCTGATTTTTTTTGACAAATGGTGGGTAATTCCCTTTAGCAAAGTCTGCATGGGATGCAGCTGAGCCCCCTCACACTTAACTCATTTGTAGAGTTTGTAAGAGCAGACATTGAGACCGGGCCTCAGAGAGCAGTGAGAAACACAGTCAGGGACTGTTGATCAGATCAAATCTTTGGCAGTGCATAGTTTTGCTTTAGGTTCAGCTATAGGACTTCTTAAGTTAGGCTGGTTGTGTCCACGTTCATACAGACTATAACAGAGCCAGTTTACGGCTAAAAATGTCTCTGACTATAGGCTACAGGCATGACTGCAACTCATTAGTTTGCCACTGATCTCATGTTGTCTGTAGCTACTGTTTCGTCTTCGTTATTGCCGCAAAAATATTTTAGAATTATTGACAAAGTTATCTGGATGGCCAATTGTGTCCATTTTCGGGGATCAGATCCACTGCCGAGTTTCCCCACGACCACCTGTGATTTCTAATCGACCCTGCGACCTCAGGATCGGCTCTAAAATCGTGTAATGTGAAGTCGCCTTTAGGCTAGTTCTTGAAAACTGCAGTCTTTGGTGCTATCAAGGCATACAAGCAAACTGCAGTGATGCCTGTGAACTTGGAACACCAGAGGACACAGACTTTTAGATAAACAGATAAACCATCTTAGTGGCATTTAAATGAGGCACTATTCAATCTGCCATTACGCAGTGTGGTTATTACCGATGATGTTAATGGTGTAATATTAGAACCAATTGTCAGTGCCCAACCCTGTTCTATTCTTGACTATGCTTGGCTTTATCTTTTGCATTAGTAGCTGGATAATTGATTCAAACTAACTTGTGCATAACTTGTCCTGTGTTCCAGGGTGCGTTTCCTGCCCGTCTCAAGTGTGTGTTTATCGTGTCCTCTCCACTGTGGTTCAGAGCACCATTCGCTGTGCTGCGTCTGTTTGTGCGGGAGAAGCTGAGAGAGAGAGTAAGCCATGCACTAATCCCTTTCTATTACTGCAACTTGTTCTAGAGTACTGGTGGTGTTAAAATTGATGTCCCTCTGTCCCTTTACTCTGTGGTCTGTTGTAGGTGTGCACTGTTAAGGCTCATGAACTGGCCAATCACATCCCAGTATCATCTCTTCCTGAGCATCTGGGCGGGACCTTAAATTACAGTCACATGGCCTGGGTTCAGTCCTGTTTCAACACTGGCTCTGCCAGTAACCATAGTGATGCCAATGATAACCCGGACTGTGTGGGTAACCTTCTGCGCTCCTATTGGCCAGAGCAGAATACTACCCCTCTGGACGGGACCAATGCCAACTTGCCTAATCACCGAGGCTCAGCCAATCACACACAGCACTGGAACGGCTCTGCTCTCCAGGGGCGGGGTCACCATCCACCTCCACAGTCCGACACACCCCCTGATACACCCATTCACCACGCACACACACAAAACATAGTCGTCACGGAGACGCCAGAGTGGGTCCCGGATGGAAGAATTCCAGATGAACATGGACAAGGAGACGGAGAGGAAGAGGAAGAAGAAGAGGAGGAGGAGAGAGAGGGAGAAGACGGGGTCCCTCCTCTGCCACAGAAATCTCGCCCGCCTCCCCCATCCCACAGCCCCCCGTCGCTGCCGTTGGAGCTAATGGAGGTGTCTGTGCACATGCCGGAACTAGGGGGCATGACCGTAGACGAGCTGGTGGCCCACGTGAAAAGGAGCCGAAAGCGGGGCATCTACCAAGAGTACGAACAGATCCGCAAAGAGCCCCCCACAGGAGCCTTCACCTACTCAAAGTAAGCCCAGCAGCTTTGGACAATCCAGTACGCTTTGCGAACGGTCTCTTCTATCGATTTTCACTGTCTACTTTACCTTTGCCTTTACCTTGGGAAAGTCTTTGATGAATTGAAAAGATGAATTCAGTAGGACAACACCAATTTTAAAAGAGAATGTGGTTCCACTTACACTTATGTAAAGAGGGATGTTATCTGCATCAAGTTGATTGGTTCTTAATTTCATATATGAGTTTTCATGCCCCCTTCCACTTCATAGGAACCACGAGTGTACACTACGCTAAGGTTTAGAAGGGAGCACTTTTTGCATTTTGGGCGGTATTCTCCTAGGTGCTTAAGTCCAAAAAAGTGCTTAGTGCAGGCTGAAACGCATAGAGCTGGACTTAAGGGCCTGGGAGAATACTGACCTTTGAGAATTGGTCCTTACCTCTAAATATTTCCAGGTCATTTCATCAGGAGTAAACCTTTCCTAAGCAAAAAAGTGAAGCAGGGAAAGGCATGATGTCCATAGAGTGTGCAGTGTGTGTGCTCTGGTAATGCTGTGACGGATGTCTCCGTGTCTTTGTGCCCATGCCCATGTCTTTTGTGCACCAACAGGAAGCCTTCCAATCAGATTAAGAACCGTTACAGTGATGTCCTCTGCCTGGACGAGTCTCGCGTCAGGTTGACCGTACTTGATGAGGAGGACGATGAGGTGGGTATACGACGCTGTCGTCTGTGTGCGTGATGGCACCTGGTGCAAATGCAAGGAAACAATGTTGGTACATTGCATCTATAAATGTTGTAATGTTTGTTTGTTTGTTTGTTTGGCCAGACCTCAGACTACATAAACGCCAGCTTTATGGACGGGTACAAGAGGAGCCGAGCCTACATCGCCACTCAGGGTAACAGCCTTCTCTTTTCATTTCTGATTGCCAGGGTGTTAGGCTTTTGAACGAGTCCAAATTCAGTGTCAATCAACCCTTAGCCCTGTTGTTCCGAGATCACCAACTGCTGTCTGTATGGGCAAAGAACAAGACAATTTGATGAAACATAGGCCAACATACTTCAGCTTCCCACGCCCTGCGGCTTCTCCATAGCATGATTCATTGCCGTTCTTGTAAGGAGTTTGCTGAGATGAGGATATTTATCTTAACCGTACAGTACTATGTATGTGGTCATCAGAGCTTGCAGGAAAAATGTTCTTTCACAGCCGCATGTGACTCATCATGTCATGGATTGTGTACGGTCATAGGGCTGAATGATGGTGCGCTAGAAATGGTGCAAATGTTGCAATGTCATTTGCAACCACACAGTCATTTTATGAAATATTCTGAAATGTGTCCAAGCTTTGAGGAGAATCATTTGACTAGAGGTTGTGTAGGCAGACGCATTTTCATGTCTGACATGTTTTCCATGTTTCCTTCAACAAAATAGTCAGTATAGTATACTTAAGTATAACTTTTGACCGGCCTTTCTCAAATGCAATCATTTCTCACAAGAATCATTTAACAATAGGGTTCTCATGTGTGTTTTAAAAAAAAATCTCCACTGCAGAAGGGTGCATAGAACCGTAACCCCTCTAGTCGCACGGCAGTGCTGCCTAGTGGCATGTAGTTTTAGTACTGTGTTGGAAGGACAAACTCAGCCCATATTTTCATTAAACTTTTAGCATTGTTAGTTTCACAATTTACTTTGAACTACCACAGGGTAACTTGTCTGATGCTAAAAGTTACTGACTTTTTAAAAAAAAGACTGAGTTGAGTACGAGTTGCAGGCAGTACTATGAGTGTGTATTTACTTGACAAGTATCCCTACAGTGATCAGCATTGAACGCTTGAGAAGACTTGTGTCTTTATAGTCTGTCTACTTGTGTTTGTTTGAAGGGCCGCTGCCAAAAACATTTGGTGATTTCTGGAGGATGGTCTGGGAGCAAATGGTCCTAATCATAGTCATGACCACCAGGTATAGTACATTACATTTGCTTGTGCATTTGCTAGCATTACATTACATTTGCTTGTGCATTTGCTAGCATTACATTACATTTGAAGGCATACAGTAGCAAATGAGTTTGCCAAACACTCTCTGCCACTAATTATTTGAAGGTTATAAGATGGTTAAGATAAAGGACAGATAAAAGGAGATTGAGAGAGAAAATTCTCTTAATATGCCTGTATTGCAGAAACTGGCAATAAAGCTGACTGGAAGTATCAAATAAGAAATTTGTGTGTGTGTGTGTGTGTAGAGTTGTAGAGCGTGGGCGTGTGAAGTGTGGTCAGTACTGGCCTTTGGAGGTGGGCCAGACGGAGGACTATGGGTATTTTCTGGTGAGGAATGTACACATTGAGAACTTCCAGGACTTCAAGCTGACTCACCTGGAGCTTTACAACAACCAAGTGAGTGCGGAACAGAACAGCTTCACTCACACATCCAGTAATGGCACAATGAGCCACTTCAGACTCGGACACAGCACACACTAATCTCCTTTCATTTGCACACTATTTGCATGGCCTGTGCTTTGACCTTCTCTTGTCGCGTGTGTCTCTGTGTGTGTGTGTGTGTGTGTGTGTGTGTGTGTGTGTGTGTGTGTGTGCTCTCTGTTCCCCAGACTGGAGAGACGAGGGATGTCTCTCACTACCTATATCTGAGTTGGCCCGACTTTGGAGTTCCCAAGTCTGCCTCTGCCATGTTGGACTTCAGGGCTCAGGTCAAAGAAAGGCAGGAGGCGGGGCTACATGCTCTAGGACATCATTGGACAGGACCCCCTGGAGGCCCCCCAATTGTGGTGCACTGCAGTGCAGGCATTGGTCGCACAGGTACGCCCCAAATCTGCTTTAAGGAGTAACTACACCCCCTAGCCACACCCACTTCATGGTTTTGAAAAGGGTGGGATAATTCAGGAACTCAAGGGTAGGGCTGGCTGAGACGTTACTGGCCATGATATTGCAGTTGTTGTTTTAACGATGTGAAAATTCACAATACCGAGTATTCATTTTTTTTCTTTTTGGGAAAACTACAGTTTGATTCAGAAAGCCCTATACAACTTTTCAGTCATCAACATTAATAATCCATGCCATCAGTGGGTGTAGGTCAGTGGGCAATATGGGTCAGCCCATTATATTGGTGTAAACATGCAGAGTTGTTGTTTTCTTTTTCTGTACTTTTTGCTATAGTTCGGTCATCACCAAACAGCGGACTCCGGTCCACATCCGGACCCATTGACTCTCCTATGTGGGCCCGCGGCTAACGATAAATTCATGAGATTAAGTAGGCTAATTTTCATTGAGCATTATTTCCCACAGTTTTGGCCATTAACAGCGTGTGCTACTCCGGCCTACGAATGCGATAGCTTCAGAGTTGAGTCAATAAAATGGTTATTTACCCAGCAGAGGAACAAGCAGAGAGAAAGAGTCGACCGAGACAACATGACTTGCTGCAAAAGGCAGTGAGAAGTAGGGAAGGAAATCGTTGATTTAAAGATGAATGGATAAATATGTTTTCACAGATCACAAACAACAGATTGCCATAGGCTACCTTCCGCGCACTGTTCAGTTGCATGGGATCGCATCTCAGCTCCACATCCTCTGCTGACTCATGCTATTCAACTTAACAGATGACTGATAATGCACAACAGTTAAATTGATGATATAGAAAAAGAAAAAAGACTAATGTTGTCTGATACAGCTACTAAATCATGATAAATTAGCCAACAAAACGTCTGGCCAATTGTCCTGACAATAAAACGGGTGCAGACAGCTGGAGAGAAAGTAAGTCAGTCAGACGCGCTCACCTGACCGTGCATTTAAAGGAAAATACCGGAGTGAAGTCAAGTCAAACATAGCCCTGTTGAAAGAGCTTGCTAAATGCGCTAGTTAGCGAGTGAAACAAAATAATTTGGTACAGCACAGACCGAACGCGGAAGCGAACAGGCACTTTACACTGAATCAATGGGACCTGACTGTTGGAAACCGAAAGTAAGATCTGAGGTTACATTGACTCAATGTAAAGTGTTTCGTGTTCGCGTTAGGTCTATGCTGTTCGAAATTCTTTCATTTCATGCGAAATTTATTGCTGTTAGAAGGCTCGTGCAGCAGGGCTATGCTTAAACTTACTCCGGACTTATACTTTAAGTGCATCCGTCTAACAAAAGTTATACTTATACTTTTTTTTTTTTTCCACACGAGGAGAGCATTCTCCATCTTTACAGTTTCTCAAACTAAACTTAAAATTGAAATGTTATGCATACATTACTATTGTTGGATCCATTGCACAATAGTTAAAAATGCCTATGCATTAGGCCTATTTGTAAATCGCAGACTATGCATATCATATGGGTTTCATTAGACATGGGAATTTTCATGTAATTTGACCAGTTGACCTGTGCCTCTCCGGACCCCCGAATCAGAAATTTTGGTTTGTGGACTTTGTAGACTTTTAATTGATGACCCCTGCTATAGTTGATGATGATATCAGGCCTTTAGCCAAGGCTGTGTGCTACAAGGCTTTTGCGGTCAGATCACACATTTCTCCATTGCTTTGAATGTTGTATTTTCGCCAAGTTCTGGTGCTGTGGCATTTAGCATGCATGAATTTAGGCTAGCCCTATAAATGAACATGGGCCCTTTATTAGATTGCTGTCCTATATATTAGAGATCTGGAAGCAGACAGTTTGTTTTAGTAACATATGATGGGAGAAACGTTTGGGACCTGAGCCAAAAGTGAAAAGAACGATTCTGTCGTTGTGTGTTTGCTAACTCCTATTCCGCCTCCTATGATGTGTCCCAGGTACGTTTTGCACATTGGACATCTGCCTGTCCCGCCTGGAGGATATTGGGACGGTGGACGTTGAGCAGACGGTGCGGCGTATGCGGACCCAGCGTGCCTACAGCATCCAGACGTGGGACCAGTACTACTTCTGCTACACGGCAGTCATCGAGCACGCCCAGAGGACCGGCCTCATCCCCCCCCTCGAGTGGTCCGACGCCGAGCTGGAGACGGACAGCGAGTGATCCAACAGAGAGAATGTTGTGAAGCGAGAGGGACGGAGAGCAAGACGGAAGACCCAAAGGACGTGCAGGACACAGACAAGGCTACCGGGGAGCGAGACGACAGGAAGCCAGCCAGCCAGCCGCGCTCTGGTCCTCACTGCTCTCAGTCCAACCTCTCGGTCAAGCTCACTGCCTCAGAGATGGGAGGGGTGGAGAGGGCGAAGGAGTCTTTGGTCCGGCCGTTTCTAGCCTTTATTTTGTGTTTGGTTGTGAAGGACTGACCTGAGTCCCGATGGGATCTGTGTCAGTGGCGTGTTTTTACCAGTTGTAGCATTTTTATTTTGAAAATAATGACTTGCACATGTGGAATGGCAAACTTGAAAAAATATTACCCACTTTTTATCCCCCCACCCTATTTTCTTCTCTTTTTTTTTCATTTTCTTTTTTTGTTTTGTTTTTAGTTACTTTTTTAGTTACCTCGATTCTGATCTATCATTCATGATTTGTTCATTTCACACAGTTTTTTTGTGTGAACATGAGTGAAACTTGAACTTGTTTCTCTGTTAGGACATGATGGCTGACTCTAGTTGGTCCTCCTAATGGCTGTTGGACATTGTCCTGTCTCTTATGTCTTTGCAGCTTTGGGTTTTGTATTTTGATTATCATATGTGCATATTTAAACTAACCTGAAAGCCAAAGTGATCACGTGGAATGCTTGGATGTACCCTTAATTACAGTTGTGAGTTAAAACCCAGTGTATATTCTTGTAACATACATTTATATATTGTGCATAACAACCTTTGAAAAAAGCCTTGTTTTAAGTAATAGACTTGACATTGTTAAAGAAATATATGAATATATAAATATATAAAAAATATATATACGAATATTGTGGGCTAGAGTATGAGACATTGAAAAGGAGATTGAGATATATATCCATATATATATATATCCATGGTGACCTGCATCATTTGAATCTGTTGTGTGTACATTTCTGTGACGATGCCCGTCCTGAACTCCGCCTTAACAAACAGAAGTCACTGCCTGCCTCGACTGAACCCCCCCAACAATCCCCCTGCTTTCATCCCTCTGCTTTTGTTTCTCCTTTTAATCTTCATCTGGTTTTTTTGTTTTGTTTTTTTTTTTTTTTTTCTCCTGACACTACTACTGTGCAGTGTTGTGGTGAGGTTGACGCTGCCTCTGATGTTTGTGCCTTCCTGCTTGCCGTAGCACGGTGTTGATCTTCTTTAAGCTCAGGGGTTTTACTCTACTGTTTTAGTGTCAAGCCTTCACCCCCCAAAACATTTCAAAACTAAATCCTATCACCTTTGTTTTTTTCCCCTCTGTTATATTTTTTACAGTAGACTGTATTATGTCGTTTTTATTTATGTCTTTGTCAAATTTTTAGCAGTATTGAAAACTGAATGAATGTTGGTACGGTACTAAACAGCAACACAAACCAATGGAAAATTGTAATTTGATAAGCTAAACAAATCAAACAAGAAATGGAGATGATGTCTGGCTGGTGCTGGGTTGCGTTTAACTCTTAAGTGACTTGTGACTTATGTGGTAAATCTATTTGGACGGAACAATGATGAACTGCCATCCAATCCAAAGCTCTGCAGTGGTCTTCTGTCTGTGAGCTGATGTGCCAGATGAGTTTTGTGTTTTTGTGAATGAAAGGGAGAACGTGAGGGGCGTGAGGATGGAGAGGATCGCTGAATGTTAAGGAGTTGCGGTGTTGCACCTGTTACAGGCACCTGCCAACCATGGTCATTTTTTTTTTTTTTTTTTTTTACCTACTCAACTCTTGACTGTTGCCATGGAATTGAGCCCACGAGCTCCGCTGGAGCCTGCCTGAGTGGCGACTGTCTGCCCTGCTGTGCTGCTGGAGTGGTGTGGGGTGGGTGCCCATAGCGATTAATGGTTAAGGCTGGAGCGGCTTAAAGGAATAGATCACCTCTTTATGAAAATTGGTTATTCACCTCCTTACTCTGAGTTACATATGTGGGTAAAAGCATTTTGGTCTCAGTGCTTGTGTTTTCCTAGTATGGCAACCCCAATTTTCCCTATTTTTTAGCTTTAGCTTAGCATAGGCGCTGGAATGCAAAGTTGCAAGATGGCAACTCTTTCCAGTGCCTATGCTAAGCTAAAGGTAAAATTGTGGTTGCCAGACTAGGACAACACATGCACTGAGACCAAAATGCTCTTACCCACATGTGTAACTCCAGGTTACGGGGGTTAATAGCCAATTTTCCTAAAGAGGTGGACCATTCCTTTAACGTCTGGCCTCAGCAGACTATTGAGAGGGTAGAGAGGTTACTCCTGGAACTCCTGGGCTTCAACTTCCACATTTAATTTGTCTATGACAAATGGGAATGCGATTTTTATGTTCCTTTTTTTTTCTGTGCTCAAAGATATTGTGATTGAGTAATGGCCTTCCCTTGCGTCTGCATTAGTGTTGTAGTAGTAAAAACATTGATATTATTCTCAAACAGAAGTGTGAATGTCTGCCTGTTCAGTGTTACTATAAACATTTTAAAAAGCAGAAGGACTGGAGACGCTTTCCAGTGTTCTCTATATCATGAATAAATCAATGTGAATTTTACATGTATATGTTTGTCTTCAGACATTAATGATGCATAATCACTGTTACCCATTCTAAACACAATAGAGCAGCTGGTTATCACCTAAATTTGAAACTGAATTGGTAAATGTGTTATTGAATCAATATGCATTATCAATGTGGGCCTATACATTAAAACATAGGACGTACCGGTACATATTGACACAACAAATGCCCCCAAAGAGGAGAGTATGTATTAAATCAATTTACAATTCTTAATTATGACATTCAAACTAAATATCTTTTTAACAAGTGTGAAATTCACACTAACAATAGTTTGCATTTGGCACTGTGATGTGAATTATCTGAAGGACAGCGACCTGCACTGGCGCCTTGGGTGGCTGGAGAAAAGTGTTTAGGACTTGAAGTGATGCTTTCAAGTTACAGGATATGACGGTCATCTCTGCTTGTGCACACAATAATTTCTCTAGGGTTTCCTTTCCATATTTGCTTGTCATGATGACGGCAGCAAGAAAATGGTAATGGCCGCGCCAATTGCAGTGTGTGTCATCTAACAAAGTGAGTCTCCATTCCAACTCTATACATGTCTTTTGAACCATGCAGATCTTGTATGTTGCCCAGTGTGTCAAATATAGCCTGACTAATACGTAGGATGGCGTTGCCAGGCTATGTCAAATAGGCCATATTCAGTAAGTTCCGTTTCAGAAAATGAGAGGAAATTGGGCACTGACTCTGAGCTTTCCAATGGGACTCGTGTAGACATCGCAGAGGCCTACAGGGTCTTTTGCTCTGTGCCACATCTTTAGTTATCTTCAATTAAACGTGTTATGTAATTTCCATCAGTGTCAAGAACAATTCCAAAGAGTAGCTCTACAATGGAGTTGTTCTAAACATTGGCTAAATGGGAAGTTTGACAGGCCGAAGGGATTCCCATATAGCGCATCCTTTAATTTTCTGGATTCGACATGACAAATTTCATGTAGTACCAGCTCTCGTCAAAAGTTTTTGTCATTTGTTTGTTCTTGTTTCATTTGGCAAAATCCCATGGCATGTGTAAAGGGACGAACAAGCTAGTCCTCCTGAAGTACTAGATAATCAGCGCATTCTCGTGATGCTGTGGAGCGTTGCGCCAGAGGGTTGAAGCGGTCAGTATTCTATGATCTTTGGTTGCACAGTGGGTCATGAGTTTCATCATATTGCCTCTAAATATGCAAATTTAACATCCTTGTTTAACATTACAACTCGACTGTCTCCATTTTAACTAGCAAGGGCATGGCGTAAGCGCATATCATAAACTGAAACTCAACCCATCCTGCAAACGACATACGTCAAGCAAGGGTATACACAAAAGGCCGCTGTTAACGCTTGTCACAAGATACAAGGAGGTAATTTGGGCGAACTAGGTGCGAATTACCGAGCTGCTGTGGACTTCCTCCTCGACAACTATGTTACTCAAAAATATATTATGTTTTACCATGCATTGAGAACATGGCCGGTTAGCTCAGTTGGTTAGAGCGTGGTGCTAATAACGCCAAGGTCGCGGGTTCGATCCCCGTACGGGCCAACTCGTTTTGATCACTGTCGTGTTGCAGCAGCGCGTGTCAATAGAACTTGTGTCAGTGTTTGTGAAAATCGACAGAATCAACAGAATTCATTATTCCTGAACATCTTTAAACTATCACACAGGCAAGTCAACCTTGACAATTAAAATCACTACTTGCATTCAAGTTGGAAACAAGGCCTTTATTTACATAAGTATGTATAATATATGTATCAAAAAGGCATAAATATAAAAATTTCCACACTCTTAAAGATGCCGTTAGTATCACAAATTACATTTAAAGTCTTGTCCCAAAATTTGGCATCCACAATACAGTGCTTGTGAATGGCATGACAGAACTAGCTCTTGCTGAATAGTCCATCTCTTTATAGAGAAAATACTGCTGCCCTCTTCTGGTAGGCTACAGTATAATCTCAGCACCTGAAAGAGCACATGAGTGCACTGGAGTTAATTCAAACAGGAACAAAAAAGATTACATTCATTATTGTTATAAAGAACTGTTCAAACAACTTCACACTTAAAATATATCTGTTAAGAATATATATATCCCAATAGCAATATCTAACACCTTACCTTAATATGCCTTAGTAAGCATTGATTACTGATTCAACATCACAACATCTTCCTCTTCGCTATCTGAGATAACGACAACATCACCTGCAACACATAAACAATAATTAGGGTTCTTTACATTTAATATATATTTGGGACATGTCTGAAATAGCCTTTCAAAAACTATACAAAACAAGTGTGAACATTGTGAATTTTAACCTGTAACAATTGAAATAGTAATATAAAAATAGAAAATAACTAATAGAATTGCAGTTTTGTGTGTGTTACATTATAAGCCCCTATAGGCTCACATTATGGGTGAACAGGGTAAAAACTGGAACAAATAGATATCCTTTGGAAACCTGCTCAGCTCATTATCTACATTGAGACAAAACTTTTTTCCAAAATACTTCCATGTACATTTACATTTATACATTTACACATTTAGCAGACGCTTTTATCCAAAGCGACTTACAAAAAGAGGGATAACAATCAAACTGCAACACAATACAAGTAAGTGCCTATTGGGAGTGCCATTTGCTAATAGAAGAGCAAGTGCAAAAGTCTAGAAGTGCTTGATCAGTGCATTCCAAGTAATTTAAAGAACTAGGACATGTAGATGTACAGGTAGATGACACTTTTATTTCTAAGGTGAGGTTGACTTTTTTGTGGACTTGTCTTGACCTATATAATATATATAATAAAGATTAAGATTATTGATGTAATACATTCCCTCTACCTTTTCTCTGCCCGTCTGTATTTGTCCCTTCTTCCATTTGTCCTTCCTCATCGTCCTCCTCATCCTCCTCCAGTCCCCAGGTGCTGCTCACCCCTTCACCCACCTGTCCAACGCCGACAGCATGCACCACTGGGGAACGCACGGCTTGTCTGTCAACATGTTAAGGAAGCAACTGTGTGGCAAAGAGCTTTTTGAGCCCAAAGGTTTTTGTTGCGCAGTAGTTAGGAGTAGGAGATAAAAACAGCAGGAAACTAGTAAAGCGCTCAGAGAGCGCAGACCTCCACCAAGACTGGTGTGGTCACAGATGGTGTTCTGGGTCACCAATCGCCACCAAAATCGAATCAGTTCTTCCTTGTCCCAATACACCCGTTGTCCAAAAATTTCATCCAAATCCGTGCTGTACTTTTCGAGTTATTTTGTACACAGACAGACACACTCACGCACACACACACAGACAGACACACACACGCAGGCGAAAACATAACCTCCTTGGCGGAGGTAAAAAAGGTGATGTGGTCACTGTTCTGAGTGTTACAGCCACCAAATACAGAGCTGATAGTAATGAGGGGAGAGGGAGGGAGACAAGGCTGAGACAAGGATACGTTTCGCGTGGGACCTCTGCTTTACTGATGATCTCACTCGCCGTCTCCTGTATGTGACTCGTTTCAACTGGGGCCTCCTTTGTTTTTAGTGCTGTGATTCGCTCTTTAGGCAAGGACTCCGCAAATCCAAACTTGCCTCCGTCTTTCCTAAACCAGAGTAGAGGATGCAAGTTAAACACCATGAGTTGGTAGACAGACAGACGGACAGACAGACAGACAGACGTTTTTTATCACTCCACTAATTCCCATTCCTATTTTTTCCAAATGAAAACAGAAGGGCGTGACACACGTGCCCTTACCTGGCTTTCTTGTCATTCTCCAAGGCTTTCTGTATGAGCTCTGTGATCTCGGTCACTTTCACACTGGCTATCTTGCTGCAGCGCAAGACCTGGGATAGAGGAACATCCAAGCTGGTTAGACCACAGACACCTCATTCACCACACTGCCTCCACCAATCATCTCTCATTCTTTCTCCACCACGCCTGGTCCACCAATCATATCTCACTCTTTCTCTCTGCCACGCCTGGTCCACCAATCATATCTCACTCTCTCTCTGCCACACCTGGTCCACCAATCATATCTCACTCTCTCTCTCTGCCACACCTGGTCCACCAATCATATCTCACTCTCTCTCTCTGCCACACCTGGTCCACCAATCATATCTCACTCTCTCTCTGCCACACCTGGTCAACCAATCATATCTCACTCTCTCTCTCTGCCACACCTGGTCCACCAATCATATCTCACTCTCTCTCTGCCACACCTGGTCCACCAATCATATCTCACTCTCTCTCTGCCACACCTGGTCTTTGAGCAGCATGATGCCTCCACTAGACTGGATGGAGCAGATCTCCCGGTGTTTGTTCATGGCGATGACCAGCAGGCCTTCCATCACTCTCTCCTCTCGATCATTTGGATCCACCAGCAGATAGGAACTGTAGCAGACCAGGGGTTTCATTTCAATCCCATTCAACTCCATTTTTTTTTTTTTTACTATTGCCATTTCTACAACATTCTGTTTGTACTCCATTGCAACTGTAGCTTATAAATGTTTTACTTTCACTAAACAATGAATGGGAGAGATAAGACTGTTGCAGTCTTGAAGATCATACTGTTGAGACTTGTGGAGAAGATCAATCCTGTTATGCTGTGTGATAAATAAACTACTAATTAGGCTTCCATCCCTCAGTGGAGAGAGTCTACCCAAGATTAGATGCAATAGCTGTGCAGACCAGTTGTATTATTATTTAATTAACAATAACTTACCCTTGCTGGAAGAAAGCAAAGCTTACACTGATGGGCATATGATATATGCTCAGAGGAACAGGGTCTCTCTCTTCAGCTGTGTGCTACACACACACACACACACACACACACACACACACACACAGAGAGACACAGACACACACACACTTTAATAAAATCCACCAGATTCTTGTCTTTATTTTTCTTTTTAAATTATTTTCACCTGGTGACACTCACCACTGTGACATCTCTTCCTTGGATGCTGACCTCTGGCCGTCTGAAATGTGAGAGAGATGTGATGGCTACTATGCTTACTGCATCCATTAGATTCCCGTCATGATTCAACACATGAACATCCACATTGATCCTCCACACCTACGAAGGGAAAACAAAAACTCAATGCAATACAATACCATTTTTCCTAGTCAAAGCAATAGTCTCTGGTTACAGGAGTAGACCTGGCACAGGGGCGCAATGACATGTGCCCACACAGGCAGTGTTGAAAATGGCAGCAAATCCTCTACTGTGGTGTAGTGTTGGCACGGTGCCTGACAGTTTCAGGCCTAGCATTCTTGTTAGTTCTCTCTTTCCAAAAGATACCTTTTCCCCTGAGATGACACACAACGACTCCATGTCAAAGCACTTTGACGTCCGCAAGCAACGTTCCAGTTGTCTGTTCAACTTCACCAGCAAATCTGACTGCCTGCCAAACACATACAGAAACACAAGTAATCAGCAACAATTTGACATTACCATCTTCAACAAAAACAGCATGGCTGCCAAACTGACAGTTTAGCTCTCTTTTTTACCTGTTAGGTTCAAAAGCAGGTGAGGCCATTGGCGACAGTTCCACATTAGTGAACAGGATCCCCTCTGAAGGACGAGTTTCTTTGGGGACAACCAGTTCACAGGATACCTGTGACATGACCCTAAGCAACACAAACATCATTTTTAACGTTAATACCAGCTTCTGCAGAGCACAATATGCAAACATGCTGTTGGGAACCACCCAGTCTATCTAGACACCGGAAAGTTAAGAAGACACATTATTTTGTTTTACTTTGTTTTCCCCAGGTCAACGATGCAAAAGCCATAGTCCACACCAAAAGCGATCTTGATATTTCTGTAGTCGTAAGTTTCTCTTCCGTCTACCCGCTGAAAGAAACATGATTCAGTGAGTGTACTAACACCTGGTTAGGTAAAAAACCGACAAAACTAATGATGTCTGAAAGATTACTTTAGACTATAGCACAAACACAAGACATGCATTTGCACGGTCTGCACACAACGTTAGCCTACAATCAGCTGAAATAAAATAATCCCGTATACCTTTCTCTCCTCTATCGCCTTGAGTAGAAACTGCCGCTCACAGTTTGATAATGGTGTATCTTTCATTTTGTCTAAATTAAAGCCACTTTTTCAGATAAATTCACGCATAGACAGTAGAAGTGAAATCACGTTGTTTGGATTTTGCATGAGGCGCGATCTAATGACGTCGGAGAGTTTCTTCACTTGTTTTCACATCGGATTTGGAAAAGTTATGCCGCCACCGTGTGTTTCGGAAGTAGCTTATAAGATTTTATACTGTCAGGAGCAGTGTACGCAAAGTCCTTCTGAGGTGTCTCTGGTCAAAGTCCTTCTAGTGTCTCTGCTCTGGTTTACGGCTATTGAAACTGTGTCAGTGTCACACTAGGTTAGTCTCTATGCCATTCTCTACAGCAAATAATTATTCATCGGGGGAGTCGACCTGCCTTTAGTGTAGGCCTAACCATAATTGACTGATAAGTGTCATGAAATGTTTCCATTTAAATCCAGCATGATTCACATTAATGTCTGTGTGTGACTAAAAAAATTACACTAGCATCAATGTTTTACGAACAAGACTTTATTTTATAAATGTTCAGTTCAAATAATGAAGTGATATAGGATCCATTAAAATATATAGGTTTAAGTATGCAGGATTGTTATTTGTGTGTGTGTGTGTGTGTGTGTGTGTGTGTGAGGGGGGCTATGTGTAAGTATCTGTATTTTTGTCTGTACATGTTCTCTCTTCACTGTAACCATGGATGCTGTAGGATGCCATCTAGAGTAGGTCTGCCTCTTGGCCGCTTGGCTAAACAACGTCTCATCAGATCCTGACAGTCTGTTAAAATAATGTTTCAGTCAGCAAAAATCCATGGAGTACAGTAGGCCTAAGCCTGCAGTACATGCTTTGTATGTTTGTAATGCAGAATAAATCACAGTGCACGTCTCACGTCTGGACAGTCGGTATGGGATGTAAGGCTCGCGGCTGATGGCGTCTGCACGCGTGCAGAAGGGGTGCTCCCCACACAGCATGTCGTACAGCAGCACCCCCATCTGCCACACGCAGGAGGCCACGCCCTCATACTCCCCCTGCAGGTACCACTCGGGCGGCGTGTACTGCACAGTGCCTGCACACACACAAGAGCCATGCACAGCCATCAACCACAGGGCCGATTCAAGGTACTTAGGGGGCCCCAAGCAAACAGGGCATGGGGGCCCTTCACCTCCCATAAACACTTACAGTACATAAACCACATTGTTATAATCTTCCAGCAACTTTCATTGATATAATTATTTGTGTTTAACTTACAATTGTCTAACTCTGTCATATTGTATTGAAAAACACCACCAACTGAACTACTAAAATGAATAAATGGTCATTTTGGGGGCCCATTTCAGCCTGGGGCCCCAGGCAATTGCCTGGTTTGCCTGTCCTGTTTTGACGGCCCTGATCAACCATCATCAGGCACATGTGCTCATGACATGAATACGATGTTATTAAAAATACTGTTCATGTATTAATTGTATTAATTGTAAAGTAGATCATTAACCTACGAATCCACAGCTTATAATTAGGCCTACTATAGTTTTGTGTCTGTGTGGAAATGTGACACACCATAGAACTCAGTATAGGGTTCATTCTTGAGAATGCATCCACAGCCAAAGTCCAGTAGACGCAGGCACAAGCTGTCATTGGCCGTGAGAACTAGAATATTCTCAGGCTTGATGTCGCGATGGAGAACTCCTCTGGAGTGGACTTTACTCATCAGCTCAACCAGTTGCTTCAGGATGAACTGTTGTGGGAACCAAACAACTTTTAGAAAAGACAGGAATGCTGCATGATGCTATTCTTATACTTATTCTTATTCTTTATTTGGAGCCCCGTTAGCTTCCACCAAAGTGGATGCTAGTCTCCCTGGGGTCCACCATTAAAATACACAAATGACATTAAAAACACAAAGTACATTACATCACAGAACAAAACAAAACAAAAACAAAAACAATTGCCTAATCAATCAGAGCAGCATCAATACATTATAGATACAAAAACATGACAAGAGACAGGAAGAAAAAAAGGGAAGACACAGAGAGAGACTAATAATTAACCACAACACATATTTAGAAGATAGATTTTCAATAACTTTTTGTATAATATGTTGTTCTCTGTTTGTTTGAAGCTTAAGGCCAAACTATTCCACTTTGTAGAGGCCCTGTAGAGAACAGTTCTAAACATGTAATTTGTGTGTGGAGCTGGGGTAACTAAAAGACCAGAAGTCACTAGTCTAGTGATATGACTATGGCAGGAGCCAGCTTGTACCAGCCTCTCACAGAAAAAATTACTGATATGATCCAAGATACGTAGAGAGAATCTACCAATCTGGCACCTCTCTCTCTCTCTCTCTCTCTCTCTCTCTCTCTCTCTCTCTCTCTCTCTCTGTCTCTGTGTGTGTGTGTGTGTGTGTGTGTGTGTGTGTGTGTGTGTGTGCACCTTAGCCTCCTCCTCAGGCAGTCTCCCTCCCCTGGCCTGGATGTAGTCAAACAGATCCATGCTGGGCAGTGGCCTCTCCATCACCAGCACCACCTCACCCCCCAGGTCATACCAGTCCAGCAGCTGCACACATACTCCCCTGCCCTCTGTCCCCCTCTCTCCCTCACTGCCTCCCACCATCAGCAGCAGCACCACCTCCAGAGGAAACTGATGGACCTGCTCGTCCAGAATCTACCCAACACACACACACACACACACACACACACACACACACACACACACACACACACACAAGTGAACATTATTGGTAAATAGCACCAATAATGTTCACCAATAATGTCCACAAATATGGTGTGGTTGAGTGATGTACATTTCATGCTTTCGATATTTCACAGGTGTGGATGTGTATTATTTTAATCACTCACCACAGATGTCCGAGTAACCTTTGATTCTGGCACTCGTTTGATGGCCACCTGAACAGAAAAAAACAAACAAATTCTCACATATGCTGCATCATAATGTTTCTGCATGTCTAGTGTGTGTCTTTGTGTGTGTGTGTGTGTGTGTGTGTGTGTGAGAGAGAGAGAGAGAGAGAGAGAGAGAGAGAGAGAGAGAGAGAGAGAGCAATTACATCCAGTGAGTCTTCTAGTCTTTGTCCAGCATACACAGTCCCATATCCACCCTGACTCAGGCAAAGCATTTGTTTGTATTTGCCTTCAAACGCATCTGAAAACACAGACAAACATACACAAAATCCACATAGCCTAAATTACAGCTTTCAATTAAAGTACTTCACTATTTATTTTCCTTTGCTTCAGAAGGCCCTAAAGTACCTTGTTGTGAATGTACAGTGAATCCCCACTAAGATAGAGCATATAACATGCATATAACATTCCTCTATGAAATGTCGGTACTGTTTTGCCGTGTGCTGTCCAAAATCTTGGAACCAATACACAGTTCTGTCATGTTCACTATAGTCAAAATGAAGAACCTTGCATGCAATATTATGTTTGGTGGAATGGCTCTGGGGAACTCCCAGCCCATCCATGAGCATACTGTACATAAAGCCAGAGACGGGGAGAGCCAAAGCAAGAGCCGACACCAGTGATATAAATGTCATGTTATAAAGTCAGACATCATTTGAAAGGAGGAGCTGGGTGGCATTTTGGCTGGAAGGGAATGGAAAGCACGGAAAGGCATAGCGATGCAGTTTAAAATATGGCGCTCTATGGTGAAATAACGAATAGGAAGCATAACAGAGAATCAGCTGAGCAATTAGGCTAGGTTAATTAGGATCACCTGGTGTAGGCGTGAGCTTGTCTCCGTGCCTTGCCAGAACTAACGCTCCACTGAAATATTTCAACATCAAGGGTTTGCTTTAGTAATTCCACCAATTACTCCGCCAGAAAGTCAAAAGTTGACTAAGAAGATCCAGGCCAGCAACTGTCACTACAGAATTGGCTTTGTATCTCTCCAAGACTCTATAAGGTAGTAACCTAAATACAAGAGGAACATCAACTAGCAACAAAAATAAGAAAGGACAGTAAACAGTTTCTAAACTGTTATTTCCTCCGTTTGATCAATGCCGTGCAGAAGAGCCGTGTTAGAAGAAAGTCTTGAATTGTCATCTGGTTGTGGTGCATTTGGGTGTGCGAGTGCAGAGGCTCCTGGAACTGGATGGTACCAGAAGCACCTGACCTGAGAGAAAGATTGTAACAAGTAACAAGAGATGTGGAAGACAAAGATCTTCATTCATTGTACTACCCTTAGGGTGAGAGGCAACTCACAAGCACAGAAGCCACTTAAAGACCTCTGGGGAGGAACAATGGGGGAGACTCATTAGAGAGAGTAAAATACACCAGCAGCAGCTGTAACCCCTGGGAGGGATGCAATGGTGTTCTCCTCACGGCCTGAACCACGCCATGAACTAAGAAACTCACTTACTGTACTTAACAAAAAAATAAAACTGTTCCTTGAACCAACGTTCATTGAATACAGACCAAGGTAGAGCAATATAATACGTTACTATAGGAGCAAACATAAATAGTTCTGGTCTGCAAAAGTGGGTGTGTCGCAATGTAAACTTCAACATCAGCATCAGCATCAGCATCTGCCTTGAGCGGAATTGTCCTATCTCCCCCTTGCCAAAATCGAACGCAGAAGCTGTTGAGTGCTAGCCTGACATAGCCCACCCATAATACTGCTGTTCATCCGTATTCATGGTCTGGAGGTTCTTTAACCTGATGCGATTATAGGGCGGGGGGGAGGGCATTCAGTTATGGTTTGAAACGATTGGACAGCTCATCTAATCAGCTTCGCTCATTGGTCGGTTGTCTGTTAACTGATGTAAACCCACCCCAGAAGACCGTCTCCAGACCATGAATACGGATGAACAGCCGTATTATGGGCGGGCTATGTCAGACTAGTTAAGCGCTTGTGTCTCTCGTTTTTACCTTTTCTGCTTGAACCCTTTACATTAATGCAACACGGCACACATTGGATATCAGACCTTGATGGTAGAGTAGCCAATTTTTTAAATTGGAAACCAAAAATTTCCAAAATATTAAAGGGATATGCTACCATTTGCAGAAATGCACTTATGTGTAGGCCAAATTTTATGTTCTAATGAAAAAAAATGAAATACAAGGTTGCACAATGACTGTCCATGTAACCTGTTTGAGCTAGAAGTATTGAGCTAAAATGTGCTTGCAGTGGCTGCTGTCCTGACCTCTCTGAATGCTGTGGAGTCTGACGGGTGTATTAGGACAAGTGTCATCCGAGGTTTGAAGGTCACATTGGCTACTGCTGTCTGTCTTGCCACTGCTGCCACTGGAGCGCTCGGATTCACTTGAGCTGCCCGCTGTTCCGTGTAGTGCCCCCTCCATCAGTCCATCCACACTCCTCTCTTCCTCCTCCTCTTCTCTCTTGGAGCGACATCTTTTCCAGCCGCATTCAGCACTTCCACTCTTCCTCCTGTGCTCCCTCTTCCTCCTCCTCTCCTCCCTGGCACTAACAGCAGGGGCCTTCTGGCTTGGTTGGCATGGCAACGTCTGTGAGTTGTGAGCACCTGATCAAGATTATGAGAGGGTAGGCTGAGTTTATTTATGTATCAAATTATGAATAATTATCATTTCTTTCTATAGATTTCCTCATCATAGCCAATATAATTTCTTTTTTTCCCCCAAGATATTTTTAGGGCTTTTAGAATTTAATTCAATAGGACAGTAGAGATAGTGACTGTAAATGAGTAGGAGAGAGAGATGGGTAGCCTAAGGATCGGGGGATGAAGTTGGGTCAGACCGGTCAGACAGGAACCCAGGTCCCCAGATCCATGGCATGACACCTAATCATAACACCCACTCTCTTACCCACCCTCAGACTGCCTATCCCATACATATACGACAAAATAAAACAAAGTACAAAAAAGTAAAACAGGTACCAGTAACCAGACAGACAACATACAATAAGTATGGAAAAGCACACTCACACACATGTACACAACATATATCTAAATCTATCTACAATATAGAATGATATTTTTCTTTTTTCTAAAAAACTGTATATAGGCCTATTATATATATATATATATATACATATATATATACATATACATATATATATAGTGCAAAAAAATATATATATATATAGTGCAAAAACTTAATTCCAAACTCTGTATGGAGCCTTTTAGAGTGTATCTGACTATCTCTAATTTAAAAAAAGACATACAGTCTCTGATCCATCTATTAAATGGGGGTGCTGTTTGTTCCTTCCATAACAGCAGTATCTGATGCTAAAAGAGAGGTGAAAGCTATTAAGACATAACATTTGTTTTTGAGAGAACAGATTTCGTCAGTAAAGCCAAAAATGGCACATATTGGGTTCGGAGGGATGTGCACACCACACATTGTTGAATAAGTCTGAAAGATCTCAGCCAAAAGTGTTTTAAGGAGTGGGTATGACCAAAACATGTCCATATGAGGTTGACACTTACAACTGGGACAAGGATCAACGCCAAGAAAGGTCTTGGCCAGTCTGGCTCTAGTCCAGTGATGATTTTAAGTTTCGCTACAGTACTGTGTCAGGGATCTTTCCAAAGGCTAGGTTTCCTTCAAAAGAAAAATTGACTGACCAAGCTAGCTCTGGCAAGCCCAATAATTTTAAAGAGCCCCTGCAAGTTCCAGTTGTGTCACCTACAGGGCTAAGGATAAAAACAAAGCTGTTACCAAACATTCCTGCCATGTGGAATTGTGGAATTGTTGGAGGAAGCTTCTTCCAAAGTAAAGACAGTTGAATGGACTGAGAAGGTACAAATCAATCTGTTATTCAAATAGATCATCCAGCCTGCTTACCAGAACAGACTGGGAGTGTGACGGTCTTGGAGAAATTGCATTATTTTTTTTTTGTTTAATTTGGCATAAGGCTTATTTAAAGTTCACAGAAATCCCCCTGGGAGGCAGGAAATATACACCAGTTGAGGGATCCCAGGCGCTTTGCACAAAGTGAAACAACATGAAAGCATTCGGTATACCAGACTATCTGATTTGAACTGGACGATGAAAGGATAGCAAGAAACAAAAGAACTTCACAGTTGGCGAACTTTAGAATCTATACACTCTTGTTCAGTACTCACTTATGGTCTTTATACTTCCAGATGAAACCAGGTGCAAAGATTTACACTCCATGTCTCAGTAGGCATAATATATTGCCATCATAGTTTAGAAAATCACCCTGAACATCTGATGGTAAATTCAAAATAAGTTTTACGGAATATACCATTAGTGTTCTAAGATTTCATGGCATCACAGAGAACGTTTATGACATCACTCAATATTCCCCTAAAAATGTCATCAGCTGATTATTTACATTAAGACAATACTGTTTTTATTGAAAGTTTTCTGAAATACTGAAATGTAGATGAGCCATTATCCATTGGAATATGCGTATATTTGGGGCAATGGGCTTATTTACATTTATACATTTTTGCAAAGTTGCAACCCAAAGAAGTTTTGCCGTAACACTTTGCGGTAAGGGTACATGAATTAGGCCTATAATGAATTCATGCATGAAATCATTCATGATAAATTCATGATTCATGCATTACTTCATCTATGAAAGACTAATGAGTTATCAGGAATTAACATGAATTCATTGTTTGTCATTAATGACCTCCTGCTGAAATAGCACATGATCTTAAGGATTAGTTACTCTGGGTACATCATCATGAGTCATGATTAATTAGCATGAGTCATGATAAATTAGCATGATCATGATAAATTCATCATGTTTGTGCCCCCTCAACTAAAGTGTTGACATGGTTAAATTGGTAAAATTTAGTTGACGTATGGGATAGATATGAGAAACTCGGCCAAAGAAGGCTAAATAAGTACTTTTATTATATCAAATTATATCAAATTCTTTTGAACAAAAACATCATGATCATGTGTAATTAGTCATGACTCATGATGATGTACCCAGAGTAATTAATGCTTAAGATCATCTGCTATTTCAGCAGGAGGTCATTAATGATAATCAATGAATTCATGCTAATACCTGATGAGTCATTAGATATTCAGAGATGAAGTAATGCATGAATCACGAATGAATCATGAATGAAATCATGCATGAATTCATGATAATTCATGTACCCTTACCGCAAAGTGTTACCAAATAATCATCTAACCCTCTATTGCATGATGTTGCCATATGGCAACAAATTCTTCTTTTGCCTGTTTCAGACACATAAAACTAAATATAAACACAGATTGGTGTTTATATAAAAGGTGTGGTCTTGTTTAACCAATAATATGTGCTTTTTTTGAAGGAACAATAAAGCCAATGGGGTAGTGATGCTGAGTTCATATGTTACTATGGTGAGGATGCTGTTAGAGTAGTGATGCTTAGTCTAATTGTTGCCATAGTGAGGAAGCTGTGGAGTGGTGATGCTGTATTTTTATAAAAAGTGTTTTCACACTAAATAACATACGCAGAAAAACTCATACAAACATTTCTCACTCTATCATTATTAATTTATAGCATGTTTTCACTGGAGCAATCCTTTATTTTTGGTCTTAGGCCCTCATACAAATTAAAAATGGAAATTGTGCACCTTAAATAGTCATAATATGGAGAAATTACCTGTTCATTTGGCTGAAAATAATATTTTTCCCCTAAAAAAGGGTGTTGACATTGAATGGAATCTGTTCCTTAACTGCGCATTGTTGCCATATGGCAACAAATACCAAAGTAAATTCCAAAGTAAATTTTTTTTTCATTTTTTTTTTCAAAATATGTTTATTTAACTTCATTTTAAAAGAGGAAAAGCACTGTAACATTTTTCCACTATGGCATAATAGTGCATGCAATAGAGGGTCATCTAATGTTTTGTGGATTTATTAGCTACATTTAAAAAAAAAAAAAAAAGTTTTTAAAACTCAATTAATAAAGCCCTCCATAGGCATATAATAGACTTAAAAAGCTGATAAAACACCAAAAGCTACCCTGAATGCAATGTTTTCGCATATTTTCAAACTCTAGGGTGGCACATCTTGCCAAAAAATACAAAAACCCTTGCTGCCCTTGAGTGGTACTTGTGGGCCAAATTTGGGAGTCTGGCTCAAGGACTATCTGAAGAATTTCTCCTTTGGCCTCAAGGAATGAGAAAAACTAATGTGTCAACTCTGTTCTTTGGCTTTAAGGTTTTGTAGTCATAGACTGAAATAACATTTACAATTGCTTAAATTTTGGCAACAAATCATTTCAGGCAACTATAACACTCTGTAGGCCTACCATACACTACTTTACGCTACTTTAAAGTTGGTTTGTAAACAGAGAGAAGCTTCACAGCAAAACTAGTTTTAATTTAGAACTAACTTCAGAATTCAGACTAAAATAAAGACTTTTTTATTCTTAATTTAAAGTCCAGTATTTTATTCCAAGCCCAATAATATAGGCATATATAAATAGGCCTATGAGAAAGATAGACGTGCTTTGGACAGTAGGCTACACGTCCCAAACACATCATCAACATCATTGGGCCTACACCTTTATCAAGCTCAAGGACCAGTTATAATCTTAACATTAATATGCATATGATTGGGGGTACAGGCCTGACAAATTTGACAAATTTGCAAGACTTCTGTAGGCTATTCTAAGGAAAATGACCATTGAGGGTTTCGAGAAAATTTGTGGTAATTTTTGGAGGTATTATAACTACATCATGACCTTATTATAAACTAGGCAACTGGTGGGCTATCCTAGACTGTGCATAATTTCAGGGGGGCCGGGAAAAGTGTTTCCTGTGGCTTCTACCGTACTAGGGGCGTTCAGTTCCGGAGCGGCAGCAGCGACATCTGGAAGGGAGGAGAATTGGAAAGAAAGACAGAAGAAAAGCAGAGAGAGGGAGAGCGAAGGGGGCGCTGACACAGTAGGTAAGTGCGGCGGTGAGAAAATAACGTTTTGTTTAACTTCACCAAGATGAATGCTGTTATCATATCAGCCTTTGGTTGTAAGTGTCTGTAGCTTATTGCTGTCTTCGGAGTCAACTGCATTAGTCAAACGAGTACCCTAACAGCGCTCTCCACGGTGGGCGACGCATTGTGTAGCTTTGCGTTGCGGAGTTGGGGTTGGGGGAGGTTGGAAGTAGCAGGGAGGTCTAGACGTTATTTCTGCCATGTAAGCTAAGTTGATCAGAAGCAAAACATGGTATATCTTATACAGTAATATCCTGCAAACTATATTTTCTACCAGCACCCAAGTGACTCTGTCACTGTTCAGTCTGTCCTGGTGAGACAGGAGTGCTGCAGTTTCAGTGGAGCTAACAGTGCATTGCCGTCACCAAGGGTCTGTCCCTGGTGTGTGTGTGTGTGTGTGTGTGTGTGTGTGTGTGTGTGTGTGTGTGTGTGTGTTTTAACTCCTTGAGATTTTTTTTCGACTTGATAGTCTGCAAGGCCGGGACATTTGGCACTGGCGGAGAACAAACGTACTAGTTACGTATTTACAAATCCGTGTGTTGCGCTATCAGTGGTGGTCTGGTGGCGATGTGGCCTGTGATGATAATGATCTTTTGCGAAATCTAAGTTTCTGATATCATCCCCCCTGTCTACATAGCATTCCGCGAGCCTCTCCGTCAGGGGAGCCGGAATGCGAAAGATGGGAGGCAGTCTCTGAAGCAGAGATGTTTCCTATGAGGTTTTTCTCATCATTTGCTTAAACCATCTAATCAATATCGCCACCCTGACATAGCTTTGATGTATATCTGTTTTTGATGTGATATTTGCGGCAAGAGAAGACCGCATTGGTCAGCCTGCCGTTTGTATCGCCAAGTCTGCGGCAGTGATGTGGGCCATGCGTGGCGAGCGGGCATATTTCTGATCCATTTTCAGTCCCCGTCGGTCGTCCTGTAAAGGCGTCATCGGCGTCTGGATCAATCCTCAAACTGATCCACAACTCTACACAAGACTTTCCACGTAGCCTGTGGGCCAGACCACGTACCTGTTCCAATTATCTCTCATTTGAATAGTTTGTTTTGATTTGTTTAAAACAGGCCGTATTGGACAATCCATTATTCTCCCAGTTTATTGCTTCCAGATTGAGCGATGTTGGAATCAGCTGAGCTAACAGTTGTGCACCAATCCCGGGTGTTTACAAGAGAGTAGCGTGTTTTTGATTTCATTTTCACTCTCACTGGCCTTGTGCTGTTGTTAGTATATTTTGCATGGTCTTATTCCAGCTGAAAGGTCTCGATCATAACTTTATCCTGTTGTGGCTGTCACGTTAGGGGAATTGCACAGGCTACCCCTTGTATGACACATGAAGAAATAAATGTGACTGTTTTGTTGCCTATATTATGTCTAATATAGCCTAAGTGTTTTTATGCCATATATGCTTTGATAGATATCAAAAACGCTCTGACAAAGAATGTCATTATTGTTTAGGCTACTTGTAGACATATGGTTGAATTGTTGCAGTTTTGTTATGGTAGAGTAGAGATCAGTATATCACTGATCTCTAGAGTTTCATGTTCTCTGTAAAGAATTCAAGGGGATCTTAATCTCGATGATGTCATTCCAGAATCTAGCCCTACTTCCTGGACCACTGAATGATGTTTAAATGTCCATGTTCATGTTTACTTAGCAGATGCTTTTTATCCTAAGTGACTTAACAGTAACAAAAACATTAGTGGTGCCACAAGATGACCTAGGTACCCAGACACACACTAGCACATTTAAAAAATAGTCAAAACGCACAGAGTAGGCTAACAGTTGTTTGATTTTTTTCTGAATTGATTGATTTTGAAGCATGATGTCTCCTTGTCTCCTGTTATATCCCCCTTAGGCGTGTTAAGTTTAAGTCTTAAACAAACAAACACACACACACACACACACACACACACACACACACACACACACACACACACACACACACAGTCTAATATAGCCAATAGCCATTTCTCCTTTATAAACGTTGGGGAGTTGGGTGTGTTTGACACAGAAAGTTGGTTAACACTGTTGTTTGGGAGGCCTAGTAAGCCGTATGCACTTCATGTGTAATCCATGCTTATAATCACATACAGTACACTAGCCTATAAAATGTAGCAAATAGTGAATAGCTGGCTTCCAGTGAAGTGATGTCATCACTAATACTCATGGGCAATGGGTAGAGCTGTTGATTCTTGTGCCAGTCTATATCTTTTTTCCATCTCTCTCTCTTTCTCTTTCTCTCTCTCATTCACACACACACACACACACACACACACACACACACACACACACACACACACACACACACACACACACACACACACACACTGCTGACAGAGGAAAAAATGAGTCAGCCTGACTTTGGGGGGAAAACACTGCAGTGGAAAGTGGCAAACTTGGGTAGTAGTGCGCAAGTGGGTACAAGGGGTTTGTAGGTTCCATTCTTGAGTAGGGTGTGTGTGTGTGTGTGTGTGTGTGTGTGTGTGTGTGTGTGTGTGTCTGTGTCTGTGTGTGTGTGTGACCATGATATGTGTATGGGAGGTGTATGGAGGAGTTGTCTCACTGCTTAGAGTCTTCATTAAGCTTGTGTGTTGGTATTGGTCTTCAATATTAGAATACTGATCAGATCCATTGTATAATATGATGAGGAAAGTTAGATCCTCCCAGTCTC
>JAODXP020000003.1:1888205-1890705 GCA_027497455.2 Sardinella longiceps
AGCTGAAACCTGATGACTCACGTCATGACCTCACAGTCTTTTTCCCACATTCCCCTTGTCCTAGTCTAGCCTAGATCTCTAGACGTACTCTAGGGGGAGCTAATTGATTTGCTCAGCGGGTACATCTACCCAAGAGCCATAGGTTGTGCTCAGACATCGGTGGTGTTTAGCCAATCACAATGCTCTAGGTTGTGCTCAGACATCGGTGGTGTTTAGCCAATCACAATGCTCTAGGTTGTGCTCAGACATCGGTGGTGTTTAGCCAATCACAATGCTCTAGGTTGTGCTCAGACATCGGTGGTGTTTAGCCAGTCACAACGATCAATGTGGACAGGGAGTCGTTGGGCAGGCTTTGCGTTGTTTGAATCAGCTTGTTCATTGCTCTGATTGGTTGTTGCCAGAGCCAAACAAATCACCTCTGGTCCTACTGCTATCCAGAGGCAATTTGAAAGATTCTGCCTCATGGCTCTATCCATCGTGACCAGACTCTACATTTTATGTCATAGTGTGGCTTGCCAGGCTTATCCTAGTCACCCCCACTTTTCTGTCTTCTCCAATGAGCATATGATCTCTCCATTTATGAATACTAATGATTCTATTAACAAACGTTGTAATGGATCTTTCCATTTATGAATACTAATGATGATTCTATTAACAAACGTTGTTATGGATACGTGTTTGAAATAATCTTATTTTGATTGATATCTGTACTTTAGACTCCTTGGACATGATGTCGGTGTGTGTTCAGTCATCCTGTAACCCCACCCCTTCTGTGGATATGGCCAATCACAACAGCGGCTCCCCGGTGAGCCCTCCCACCTCGCTTAGCCTGCGCTCCTCCCACAACCAGCTGCTGAGCAGTGAGCTGCTGAAGCAGGGCTCGTCCACGCCGCCCAAGTGTCGCAAGAAGTACGCTCTCACCAGCATCCAGAGCGCCATGGGCCTTGGCGACATGGCACCGCCACCTAGCAACGACACCAACACTCCTCAGAGCGCCACAGAGCCCGCCTCCAACTCCAAACACGCCAAGAACGGAGCCAATCAGCTACGCAAGGCCGCCGAGCAGCAGGACCTCAACAAGAACACGGACACCGAACACGTGACGCAGGAGGGGAACGACAAGGCCGAGCTCAACAGCGCGGACGAGCCGGAGCTCAGCGTCGCCGAGCTGGACTCCCGTATGGACCTGGACTCCAACACGCTGAGCGAGTCGATGTCCAGCGAGGAGGCAGCAGACCTGAACACCACAGCAGAGGACGAGGAGGAAGAGGAGGAGGAGGAGGAAGAGGACGAGCGCATCTCCAATGCTTCGCTGGCCGAATCAGAGGACCTGCTCATCCTGCCGGAGCTCCACAAGCAGGAAGAGGACAGACAGGAAGTGAAGAAGAAGTCCCCGACGCTGGACAGGAAGTCACAGGAAATAGTCTGTACTCTAGACAAAGACTCACCCTCCTCCGTGGACAAGAAGACGCCCTCGGAGGACGAGAGCTTGTGCGTGCAGAAGAGCGGGAACCTGTTGGAGAAGGAGGACAAGGAGGAGGAGGAAGAGAACGTGGCCGAACAGGAAGTGACTCAGCCGCTGTTGACGAAGGAGCCCCGCCCCCCGTCACTGCCTAAGCAGCCCAGCTGTGAGGAGACGCCCCTGCTGTCATCTTCCTCTTCCTCCCCGGAGGTGAAGAAGGATCGGCCACGCACAGGAGCCAAGACAGACTGTGCCCTCAACCGCATCCAGAACCTGGCGCCTAGCGACGAGGAGTCCAGCTGGACCACACTCTCACAGGACAGCGCCTCACTGGGCTCTCCAGAGGACAACGGTGAGCACACACACACGCACACACACACACACACACACACACACACACACACACACACACACACACACACACGCACGCACGCACACACATACACACACACACACACACATACACACACACGCATACACTATATCCTGTATTGTCAGTCAAGTATGTCTGTGTCTATAGTTGGATGTCATTTCCTGTTTATAGATTCTCTCTTCCTTCTGAATCCCGTCTGCTTCACTCACTCACACACACACACACACACACACACACACACACACACACACACACACACATACTGTATAAACACATGAATTGAGATATGCACACACACTCCCAAACAGAGAGTCTGCCTTTCTCCAGTATCCTGTGTGTCTGTCTCACAGTAGCATAGAGGAGCATCTTTATGATGCGGAATACTGTAGGTCAGCAGACTATTTATAATAACCATTCAAGTCTGCTTTACAAAAGAGATGACCAAGCCTCCCTTTCTCATCTCCTTCTCACACACACTCACATACACACACATACACTCACACACACTCACACACACACTCACACACACACACACACACACACACACACACACACACACACTCACACTCACAAACACACACACACACACACACACTCACACACATCTCTCTCTATTTGGACGGGAATAGCATATTATGCCTGGAGTGTTAAATGCATTTTTAATA
>JAODXP020000003.1:1895705-1900705 GCA_027497455.2 Sardinella longiceps
TGCCTTACTTACTCTGTGAACGCAGCAAATAGTTGTTGGATGATGGATGATGGCCAGCTCAGGAAAAGATAAACAAATACGTATAATTGCGCAATTAAGGATGCTTATTTCAAAGATTGTTAGGATATCAGGTTTTATGCGCATGCAAAGACCCCAACCCTATCTTACACACTATGTGTGTGTGTGTGTGTGTGTGTGTGTGTGTGTGTGTGTGTGTGTGTGTGTGTGTGTAGGCTGAGGTATTCTTTAGAGATCCATCTCTGCGCTCTGGCAGTACCACCTCTGAGAGTTCCGTGGAGCCCATGCCCATGTCAGACGCGGATGTAGCCACCTGCGGATTTGTCAACAGCTGCTACTTTGTGAGTCACACACCTTGCAGATTGTCTAATTCATCACACTTATCAGCTCTCGAGCATCTACAGACACTAATAAAAATTACATTTGTTTTTCTGGGATGAGTAACAATGAAATAGCATATTGCTATTCTGAAAGCAAATCAGATGGAGCTCTAGTTCGTAAAATAAATATCTATAAACATTCAGTAAATTTCATTTATTCAATACCACTGTGAAGTCCAATTTGACCTAGTAAGAGAAGTACTGCTCACTTTGGGAGAAGCCATTCTTTGCTAAATGTGTTTGGCAGTTGATCTGTGTGCTGTAGAGTTATGGTGATTGCTGGGTGGACCCAGTGAGTTACATTGGGATTTGCCAAGAATAGGAGTCTGTGGAACTTCATCCTTAAGCAGAGGCATTGTACTGTAGCTGGGCCTTCCTTTGATGACCTAATGTAAACTGCTGCAGTGTTGAGTTGTGTTGTGTTGTGTTGCATTGCACTGTGTTGAGTTGTGTTGAGTTGTGTTGCGTTGTGTTGCGTTTCCCACCTAATCCTACTGCAGTGACATTTCCCCTCTCTGTTCTGTGTGCTTGTCTGTAGCCACGCTCCTCATCACTGCACCTGATGCCAGACCAGGAGAAACCCCCTCAGACACAACACCCCCAGGAGAAGGTTAGTGTCTGTCCGCCTCCTCTGTGAGAGATGAGAACTTGTTTATTTATTTATTCTTTTAGTATCTCCCTCTCTCCCTCCCTCTTTTTCCTCCTCTCTGGGTGGTGGGGATGATTTGGTGTGATGTAGAGAAATGCTGATTGTTTACCAGCGGTAGAGCAAACAAACAAGCAAACAAACAGGCCTCGGCTTACTTACTCAGAGGGAAACTCCAGTGTTTGTTTGATGGAAAATGTATCGATAGCTTCTAGCATTTTCTGTGAACATTGTTCACTAGTGTGCCTGTCCAGAAAGGTCACACTTCTCTTTGCTTTTGTGGAGACATGCCTTTTCACACCAGCGCTGGACATTTATACACACACAGACTCAAACACACACACACACACACACACACACACACACACATACTTAAATGCACATGCTCACACATGCCTGTGGAGTGAGCTAACAGCCCTGTCTTGTCTCTCTCCTTGTTCTCCCATGACCCCTTGAACCTTAACCCCTGACCCCTGACCTCCTGTGTGTGCAAACTCGTGTGTGTGTGTGTCTGTGTGTGTGTGTGAATAACTCTGTAGAAACAGTCGTGGAGTGAGTTTGCTTTGGGCACGGGTGGAAAGATTGATAGTGAGATCTGGAAGGTTAGTACTGTACTGTATGTGTCCCAGCCTCCGGGCTGTGTTGGTCTGAGTTCAGTGGAGGTACGTGTGATCCTCAGACACCGCAGCAATGCACAGCACGACTCCTCAGGCCCACTCGCTCGCTCGCTCTCAGGCGGCCTCCAACACTCATGGAAAGACAACGTGCTACAGCTACGTGCTCCAGCTCTGTTTACTGTGTCTGTACAGAGGGGGAGACAAGTGCACTGCACTCCCGGACAAAAAAAAAATGAAAATGAAGCAACCAAGATCTATAAACTCTTTATATTTCATCCACATTATATGGCTTAATTTGTATTGCCTTTCTTGTTTAACAAACAGTGGTGACATGAGCAATTGTGTTTCAGTGTATCGACAGTTTTGGCTATAGTCAGTATACAGTTGTAGAATTATATTTCCTTGTTTTATTTCTCTCTTTTTTAACTCAATTTGGGCCAATAGTCTTACATTGCATAGCTGTGAGTCTCTTTGCTTCATTTGTTTTGCCCAGGAGTGCACTGTCCATACTTGCACCTGTGTAGGTATCACACTTACCTCCACTGAGTATACTCTATGTCCGCTGAGTATACTGTACATCCCCTGCTCTAAGACCTGGTCCTGCAGTACCGCTCAGCATGCTGGTTTTCTCTCCTGATCTGGACTACTGTACTATCCTTGTTTGGGTCAGCCTCTGGACAAGACGGAGAGGGAGGCTTACTGAGGGTCACGGCCGTAATGTACTGTATGCATGTGCAAGCACCACTTACTTTACTTTCCCCTCAAGCACATGACCACACATCACATGCTGCAGCCACCTGCAGCCCAGCTCTCAGCCCAGCTCTCAGCCACATGCAGCCCAGCTCTCAGCCATGCTGGACTGACTTTAGCCCAGCTCTCAGCCACATGCAGCCCAGCTCTCAGCCATACTGGACTGACTGACTGCAGAGAGAAGAGGGGCTCTGAGCCGCAGGACCAGACACACATTCCAGCCTTAAAAGACTCACACATTGCATCTATGCATGTAACTCTCTCACACACACACACACACACACACACACACACACACACACACACACACACACACACACACACACACACACACACAAGCATAACGTTCTCACATCCACCCTCTCACCTGCTGTGCACTGAAATCCATTAGCTCCAGTCAGCGCCATGCAGCTTTTGAATCACCACTGGCATCCAGCGCCTTGACTTAGGAAAAAGCAGAATGTTCTTATTAACTTATTAACTTATTAATGTCTTATAAACAAATACATATTGAGGTATTGAGGTGTTGGATACCTGTAACTTAGTTAGATATTGTAAAAATGCATATATATTGCTAATGTTACAGTGTAAATTGAGTTTGATCTATTTGTATTTGTTCTACACGGACAGTCAGATATTAACTATTAACTAATAAGATACTAAAAGGGAGGACAATACAGACAGGTGGTCAGTTAGTATTTCTACATCTACGCAGTGCTGAGGCATGCAGACATCGCTCACCTGTCTGTCGGCCTCATGCAGTAACATGCAGACATCGCTCACCTGTCTGTTGGCCTCAGTCAGATACAGTAACATGCAAACATCACTCACCTGTCGGCATCTTTACAGTCAAGTACAGTAACATGCAAACATCACTCACCTGTCGGCATCTTTACAGTCAAGTACAGTAACATGCAGACATCGCTCACCTGTGTGTCGGCCACATCCAGTAACAGCAGTACAGATCCAGCAGCGCTCACGGTCACGGAGATGTTTGCCCTCACACAGCTCAGCTCACTCAGATCCCCCTGACTGACTCTCTCAAAGCATCAGACCCATTTCCAGCTGCTGCTGCTGCTGCTGCTGCTTCTCCATGCTACTGTGCATCTCCGCTGCTTTGTCTTTGTGTTGGGGCGGGTGTGTGGGGGAAGGTGTGGGTGTGTGAAGGTGTGTGTGTGTGTGTGTGTGGCGGGTGAGTTGTGCCTTACTGTAGCTCACTACGGCTGCTCCCTATGACTGTGCACAAGGTGGCCATGGTCTGGTCTTCTCTTCCTCGGGTTGGGGCGGCTGCCAAGCCAAGCATGCTCCGTGCCCAAGGAGAGTGGAGACAGCTCTCTCTCTCTCTCTCTCTCATGCATGGTCACTCAGCCTGTGAATTTCATCCTCCACCGGAGAATCTGTTGTGCTGTAATGAACGTCCACTGTGTGTGTATGTGTGTGTGTGTGGGGGGTGGTGGGGGGGTGTCTGTATGAGGATAATCTTACCAGTCTTGCTATCTGTCTGTCTGGCCTATAAGGACCTACAGGCAGCCACAGTCACCCCAGACCCCAGCCTGAAGGAGTTTGAGGGAGCAACTCTGCGCTACGCCTCCTTAAAGCTCAGGTACAAACTTGCATCTAAAAGCTGTACTGTATGTGCTTGGAAGGTGTGTGTGTGTGTGTGTGTGTGTGTGTGTGTGTGTGTGTGTGTGTGTGTGTGTGTGTGTGTGTGTCTTCATTAGGACTGTGTCTTCCCCTCCAGAAACCCACCACCTGTTGAGGAAGAGGACACCAGTAGCGTTAACAGTGACCCAGAGGCCAAGGTGAGCGCGCACACACACACTCACACACTCACACACACACACACACACACACACACACACACACACACACACACACACACACACACACACACACACGCCCATCTTGAACAATGACTATAAAGCGAGTGTATGAGAGCTGAAGTGAGAGCAGAGGAACTAAAGTTTGTGCATCTTTACGTCACCTGCTCAACAGTTGAATGAATGTCGGCCTATTCTTATTTTTTCCATCTGTACAGTACGTGAGATGCAGTTTAGTCCATTTCATTTCATTTTAGTTGTCTTTCTTTCTTTCAAAATAAATTGCATTGCAGGGCTGCTTTGCATAATAAGTAGGCTGTAGGCCTTTATCACGGCACTTTATCCCAGTCCTGTTCGCAGTGTAAGCACAAGACATTAACCAGGGCCGAGTTCAGCTGAGGAATCGTTTTGCTACAGTTACCTATCAGCATTGAAGTGCATCAAAAACCCATCAAATTAAAATAGACAATGAACACATTTTCCAGCTCCAGTTAGAAAAAGACGACTAATCCCCCCATGTTTATAAGAATTGAATCAGGCCTGGATAAAACCCCAAACCAGATGCAAGTGATGACACTCTCAGCGGCGCTTGTGTGAGAAACAAATCATTCAGCTCACTTCTGTTTTTGTTGGATTAACCAGGTTGATACAGTTGCATCTTGAACTCGTCCCAGGGCTCTGGTTAAAGTAACTGTGGCCGAATTTAACACATAATTAGAAACACCTGGACTTACACAGGAATAGGAAGTGGAACAGCTCTACTTTGGAT
>JAODXP020000003.1:1910705-2028205 GCA_027497455.2 Sardinella longiceps
CCATTCTAATGTGGAGAAAGCTGAAGTGGTGCATAAACTGAAGACTGACTCAACAGTAAGCAATGCTACCTTTAATGATGGAATTAAGCTGAGGAAGCTGAGCCCTGTTTTTTTTTGTTTGTTTTGTTTTGTTTTGTTTTGGTTAAGTCCCTGACGATTCCTTCCTTGGCACTATTCACTATTCTCTGCCTAGCTCTGCCTAAAGGCCAGGGCCATAGATTTATAGGAACAGAGTATTCTAGTATTCTATAGAAATCAGAGGTAGTGGTCAGGATGGGAAGAACCCGTTGCTTTGGAAGGTGATTGACAGGATTACAGTGAGCTCATTGGCTCGGCTTTGTGAAGAGTCCATCTTCGTGCTGTAATGTGAAGGTTAGCTGGAGCTAATGGCCTCTTCTCTGATGACTAGTAGCCCCACAGACAGACGTCTGTCAGACATCTGTCTGTCTGTCTGTTTGTCAGAGCACAGGTTATAGTGAAGTGGAGGAATGTAAAAATTGCCTTAAATCCAGTTAAGCCTACCAATCCAGTTTAGTGTGAATCTGTGAAATGATGTGAAAAACAAATCAAAACAGCAATGTGAGTCCTTGAAGCAAAAAGAATCAGTTTAATAGGATTGTGCCACAAAAGAACAAATGTAATGGTTCCTTAAAGATGCATTCCATAACTGAAGGAAGGGGCGATTGAATGTTTTCGCTGAGCGGCTCACAAGTGTGTAGCAGTCTCTAGAGATGTAGCTGTTCTTCTTCGTTGACAACACTGCCAAGCGCTGGGGAGTGAAAACAGCAGTGGGTTTGCGTTCATCATAGTCAAAGGTTCTGCAATGCATCCTTGGGAGTCTGTTCAAAGTACATCTGAAGTCTGATCAGTCCCATACACAGATTTATTTTAGTATTTGTTTTGTTGGTTTGTTTTTTTTCCTGCGGGGTGAACAAATCTCACTGCTATCACTATCGTGAACTGTGTTTGAATGCCAGCTGGCAGCAGGGCAGCACATGAGTGGCCAACCGTGCAGTGGCCACATATTGCTGGTGGACGGTGGTGGACGGTGGTGGTGGTGAGCTATTGCTGGTAAACTTGTTGCTGTGAGGAGGCTCTGTTCTGTTCTGTAGCGCTGCCTTTCCCAAAACCATAGTTGCTAACCAGTTAGCCACTTGGGTGGATGGCAGTGGGCAATGGCATTGCAACCAACAAAGTAGTAAGCAACTTGGTGGTTGCCAATAGGCAATTGCATTGCAACCAACAAAGTAGCTAAATGAGTTGGCAACTATGGCTTTGGGAAATGGACCTGTTGTGAAGGGCTGGCTGTCTAGCTGCTGACTCACCAGTCCAAGTAACGTTACTCCAACCACACAAGGTGTTGAATGCTGAGAAAGGGCACACAAGTGGCCCACACACATGTTTGTACACAAACCAACATTGGCTTGTTCAGCTGGTCACTGATTTGTACACCATATAAATGTAACCTGTGCAAATAAAGAGCATATTCAAAACTAGCAACAAACGTTGTGGAGTTCATTATGTTGCCCAGTACCAAAGACAGCGTTCCTATGGTCACTGAAAACATGGAAGACAAGGTCATGGAATTCAGTATATTCATTGAAAAAAAGTCATTTGACAATTCAAGAAATTTGATTTTGTTGTACACGGAGCTGAATATATTACTATATTCATATAGGATAAGTGGGAGAAAACACATTTTAGCACAAATGTTATGATTAGACAATCTGTGGCATCAACTACACAAATTTGTATAATAGTATGTCTTGATTAGTGATTAAAAAAATAATTGAGGACTAAGATAAAGCTTTGAAATTTAAATAAATATTTGTAGTGATAAAACACTATTGATATCCTCTAGATATTATTGCAATCTTGAAATGTTTTTCATTATAGTCGCAAGCACAGCAGTTGCTGTGTAGAAAACCAGAAGAGAGTTTCCACTGTGTGGTCTGCAGAGATGTTGTGCCCAGGCAGACACCAAGAGCGAGCGAGCGAGCGAGTGCAAAGCCAGCTGTAAGTGATTGTTAAGACACGAATGACTGGGATCTGAGCTCATCGGGCCTGGGGAGGCGATGTGTTCCAGTGGGCTGAGCCGGCTCGACTGGAGATGGACGAGCTGGAGTTGGAGAACTGAGAGGAGGAAGAAGAGGAGGAGGAGGATAGGAGGCGAGAGATGGAAGGAGAGAAGCGAGAGTGGCTCTGACAGAGGGGAGGCAGGACCAGCTCCACTGGCTTCACAACCCCCTTCCCACGACTGCCCAGGCCGGATCTCCCGTCTTTCTTAGCACTTACCACTGTTTCAGTTTCACACATGGGCTTCACCCGCCCGTGTCTAGAAACCATCTGTTCCCTCTCTTGAGCTGCCCTTTGATCCTCTGACCTGGACACAGACACTCTCAATACTGGTGAGAGCACTTTGCCTCTAGACTTGTTGGTGTGGTGTATGGAAGTAACTAGTCTGTTTCCTGGTGAGATGGTCTGTCTAAGGTTCAGCATATCAGGCACTGAAGTCAGCTGGTTCTTTGAGGAAAGCATGTCCTGTTTTGGTTCCAGTAACTCATGTCTAGATGTGACATTATTGTGACCCACTTCCTGGCCTGGTTTGATCACATCCTGTTTAGAAGTACCCATCTCCTTCCCAGACAACAGCCCTTCCTGTCTGGGTTTCAGCACTCCTTGCTTAGATGAGATACCTGCTCTCGGACCTCTGGATACTCTGTGTTGGGCCGGGCCTTTGCTGCGCTTCCTGGCCTGCTTCTGATGGCTACGCTGATGGCGTGCTGCTTTAGAGTGCTTGTGCTTTCTCCTTGTGCTAGCGGTCTGCAGGACCTCCAAGGATGACACAGCCACTTTCTCAGGGTCCACCCCGCTGAGGGTGGCAGAACCAGGGCAGGGGCAGGGGGAGGGAGGGGAGGGGGACTCGGGCAGCCCAACAGGCTCCAGGAGCACAGGGGGAGGACTCATGGGAGGAGCCTTTCCAGGGTGGCGGCGTTTCTCCTTCTGGACGGGCAGGGGGGCAAAGACACCTTTCAGCAGCCCTTTAGCTGCAGCTCGAGCCAAAACCTCCTGCGCCGACTCTACCTTTGATGGGTCAGGCTTAACACACAGAGAGAGAGAGAGAGAGATTAAAAAACAATCCAACAGCCTTTGTTGTTCATAACACTCCACAATTACTGGCACTCCAAGTAAAGCTAAAAGTCTACTGACAATTAATTTCACATAATACACCTGAAGGAAAGGAAATTTATTTTGAGACTTTTGAGATCGACTTTAAACTGAATGTATGTTTTGGTTAGTCCAAAAGAAGAGGAAAAAGCAGAGGCACTCTGAGATTTGAAGAAAATATAAAAAAAGCCTTTAATTTAACATGGCAATTTAAAAACACATGTTTTGTTTTGGTTAATTTGTTAATTGATCAATGGTTCATCCAGTCATAATTTGCTGCCATAAAGTCAAATTTTATGCCATCTGACCATAGAAGATAATTCAAGCTAACATTTGTAGCTTAAGGAAGTCCAGTCTTTTAAAATCATTATCAAATAATACTTTTTCCTGACATATACTACCGTAACATGGAGGCCACTTCTTAAAGTTTCTTAAAGATATCTTTATAGATTTTTTGCCTCTTTTACCATCGTCCTCACTGTACATTGTGGCAAGATAATCATGGGTCCTTATCTGGCAAATTTGTCACAGGCAAAAGAATTTGCATTCTAAAGAAAGATCTTGTGGTTCTAATCCACACTGGAAAATGGGTTACAGTACCTCAGCCTTGTGTAGTGTAGATTTAGATGCAGTGAAGTGAAGTGTGTTTCTAAGTTCAGAGGGATCCAAGCTTTTTTGTCTTTCTTCACAGCACACACATTTCACATGCGCTGATCAGCACATCACACTCATCACCAAGTGTGTGTGTGTGTGTTTGTGTGTGTGTGTGTGCGTGTGTGTGTGTCTATTAAAAGTGGCCAAAAATGGACTGTGTGATGATAATGCGCTCAGACGGAGATGTAAATTATTCACTCTCACCTCCGCCTGCTAAGACAGCAGAATAGAGCAACCACAGTGCTGCATGTGAGGAGTCTCTGTGTGTGTGTGTGTGTGTGTGTGTGTGTGTGTGTGTGTGTGTGTGTGTGTGTGTGTGTGTGCGCACAGGGGCGTGCGTGCGAGCACCTCTCTAGCGAGCACACATAGAAAGCAGCCATTAGTGAAGCTGGATGGCTCCAGTTTGAGAGAGGTCTGATCTGGCCCTGATCCCAAGCCTGGGGGGACCTGTCTGGAGGTGGAACAGAGGGTAGTGCTGATGACTGGGAGGAAGAGCACACACACACACACACACACACACACACACACACACACACACACACACACACACACACACACACACACACACCACACCGCACAGCATGGCTACTGTACCACCAGAATGGGACAACTCCTGTTTTTATCAGCCCTGCTAGACTGACCCTTGTGAGTGATCTACTACTGTATGTGGGGGTCATGACAGGAATAGCATGAGATGAGATGACAGCTAAGGCTAACGAATTTAACCATGGTGAATCTGAGGTCAGGAGATTTTTTAAATAAAAAAATCAGTCTGATTTTTAATTATGAAAGTATACTAGCTGGAACGTATACAATGGGGGGAAACCATATCGGCTGCAGGCTACAAAACATTGAATAATAAGAGGAATTCATAAATAATTCAGATTTTTCTGAGACAAAAATAGCTCTACATTCGGGTTTGTCAAATGTGTGTGTGTGCGTGTGTGTATGTCTGTGTATCTGTGTGTGTGTGTGTGAGAGAGTGTGTATGTCTGTGTATCTGTGTGTGTGTCTCTGGGTATCTGTGTGTGTGTGTGTGTGTGTGTGTATCTCTGTGTATCTGTGTGTGTGTGTGTGTGCGCGCGCATGGGTACCTGAAAGGTATGAGTTTTGGGGGGGGTTCTGTTTGTGTGTGTGTGTGTGTGTGTGTGTGTGTGTGTGTGTGTGTGTGTGTGTGTGTGTGTGTGTGCGTGTGCATGGGTACCTGAAAGGTATGAGTTTTGGGGGGGTTTCTGTTTTGTGTGTGTGTGTGTGTGTGTGTGTGTGTGTGTGCGTGCGCATGGGTACCTGAAAGGTATGAGTTTTGGGGGGGTTTCTGTTTTCTCCAGCACACTCTGCACAAGATCTTCATTCTCCTCCGCCCTCACTGAGCATGTGCAGTACACCACTGCGTGCACCCTGGGAACTGGTGTTCAAAGACACAGTCAGTCAGCCCCACAAACGCACGCATGCAGACTCATACAAAACACACACACACACACGCCCCACAAACACATGCAGACTCACACAAAACACACTGTACTGCTCCATCCACATAGGAGCTATTTTTATCAAGGAAAGTAGGTCAGGGAAGCAGAAACACGAAAAGAAGTGGTCTAGCAAGGAGTCTGTATTTATCTGTGCATCTGTGTGTGTGTGTGTGTGTGTGTGTGTGTGTGTGTGTGTGTGTGTGTGTGATTTTCTTTATTTTTACAGTTCATGATACAAACTGTAGGTGTAAACACTCACATCCCCCCCCCCCACACACACACGTCATGAGTTTGTAAAAGCTTTTAAACATAAGACTATAGACTCCTTCTCAACTTAATATACTGTATCAGCATTGTCAGGGAGTTTATGACTAGAAGAGGGCAGTGACTTAACACCCTTCGTCCACAATCACTACCTGTCAGAACAAGCCTAAACAGCACCGTAACCTCTTATCTGATCATGTATATTTACTATAAGTGTGACTGGCAGAGAGAGAGAGAGAGAGAGAGAGAGAGAGAGAGAGAGAGAGAGAGAGAGAGAGAGAGAGAGAGAGAATACGATACTCACGGCTGAGTGCATGGCTGAGGTCTTGTGCCTGTTTGCTGGTCAGTGCATCCAGCTTGCTCTGTGTCACTTCCCCCCGAGACAGACAGTGCAGAAGACTTCTATCTGGACACACATAGAGTGTTTCTCAAAGTCGAAGAAGCATGCTTTTTTTTGGAAGGCTGCTTTTTTGAGCATTCCACGTCATTATCTGTTGCCAAGTACTGTTCCAAAGTCAAGCATCCTTCTCAATTCTAGTGAGGACAGAGGCCTTTGTTCATCGATTTTTCAAGGATGCACTGATGGAACCTTGTTTTTGAAGTTTACGATTTCCAAGGCGAGTTTGCTACCTAGGAAACATTCTTGACTTTGCGATACACTCATAGAAAAACTCTCCTACTTGGCTTCATTGATTGTATAGGATTTCAAAAGATCCCTGACAAACAAGACATGCTTCATTTGTACTGCAGCATGGCTGGTTTCATTCGTAGGCCAGGTCTTTAGGCTTCCATCTGTCTAGGTCTAAATAGCTGCAACCATAGACACAATACAGTATATACAGTATTCTGTAGTATTTTACCCACATCAGTGGAGCTCGATTTGGACCAAACGACTAGAAAGATTGATTTAGTGTGTGCATAAAAAGTCTGCTTAATCATTTCTTCAATCATTTTGATGAATTTATTAATTACTCTGCCTTTTGATTCAAATGCTAAAAGTATAATAGCACAATAATACCCTGTGTGCATCTGTGTCTGTGCATGTGTGTGTGTGTGTGTGTGTGTGTGTGTGTGTGTGTGTGTGTGTGTGTGTGCATCTGTGTCTGTGCATGTGTGTGTGTACCTCCGTCCTCGTTGATGATGTGCTCCACTGGGTTGCTGAGAGCTGATGTGGAACACTGAGGTAGAATCAGAACCACCCTCACCTTCTGGACACGCATATCCCACTCACTCAACTCCACAAAGCTCTCACTCAGCAGCCTCACATCTGCACACACACACACACACACACACACACACACACACACACACACACACACACACACACACACACACACCATTATTCAGTTATCAGACTACCTATTCAATGGACAGTTATTGTGTGTACTCTATGTACTCTGGTTTATGTGAACAAGACGAAAGTGTGTGGTGTGTGTGTGTGTGTGTGTGTGTGTGTGTGTGTGTGTGTGTGTGTGTGTGTGGCGGGGGGGCACAGTGCTTGAATGTATAAAACATATTGATTGTCTGAGAGAGAGAGAGGAGACGTGGCTAAACTGGCTGCCTCTGCTTGAGCGCTCTGTCCACCCCAATGTCCCTCCAAGGCCCTAGTGATTTGCACAGCAGCAGGCCCTGGGTGGACACAGGCCACATATCACCCTGTCTGGACTGGCCCACGGATCAATAGGCCCTGTGGGACAACATGGAGGGCAGGGGTGTGGGAGCAGGTGCACTCGCTCAGTGGATGTAAGCAGTGGCTAAAGTGGGATTTGGTAGGAGGGGGAACTCTCATATTCAAAAAAAGAAAAATGTATAGGAGAAATGGGATGATCATTTATCTGAGGTGCCGGAACTGCGTACCCCTGCGTCCCCCCCCCCCCACTTTAACCCCTGGGTGTAAGTCTGTAAATAAGTACACAAGTGACTGTACAAGTCAGCAGCAACCTTACACTGAATAAATCCCAATAGCAAATCCCAATAACTAATCACACAACCCAAACACACACACACACACACACACACACACACACACACACACACACACACACACACACACACACACACACACACAGCCCTAAGCCCTAATCCACTAAGTGTATAGGTGAAGTCAGTTAGCAGTTGACCATTTTCCCAACTGTGCAGAAAGTGGGGAGAGGAAACACTGGAGACTGGAGAACACACTTATGAGAGAAGGCGGGGCTTACTTTTACAACCCACAATGGACAGGAGCTTCTGTAGTTCCCTCCTTTGGGCACTGTCAGGGGCCACCCCACACACAATAACTCTGCCTGAACAGGCACTAGCGAGGACGCCCATGTGAGCCACTGTGAGTGCCGAGAAGGACCCCACCATCAACACCTCACTATCTCCCACCAACAAGGGGCACGCGGCACACACTGCCAGACAGCGAGACTTATCCTATACACACACACACAGAAATAAACATGAATAGCCACACACAAACACACAAATACACACAACGCAAAATAACACAACACACAAACTCTGGTACCCTGTGCTAGCACAGAGTGTGAATGAGCTACAGTAGTGTGTGTGCTACCTGGATGTTGAGAATGCACTCTTTGCCAAGCAGAGAATTCATCAGCTGGGCTTTGGTGTGCGAGGGGAACCCCAGCACGTGGGAGCAATGCGTATCCCTCCAGAACACCAAACCTGTGCCACAGGTGGGCGAATCCACCTGAGAATAACCTACAGCGTGCAGCTGGTCACACACATCCTCAACCCTACAGTGGCACACACACACACACACACACCAAATAATTAAAGGGGTGGCTTTGAATAAATATGCATTCCTCTTAGAGCTACAGTTTTTATGTAAATGTATGCCTACACTAAATGCTTCTTTAAGTGTTTTCAGTGAATTCCATTTGCATTCATTCTACTAGAATGGTGAACACCAACATTTGACACAGAGTGAATGTGCTTCAGAATTTGATTAAATATGTGATAATGACATTAAGTGCAACCGATCTCTCTCTGCAGCAGCAGCACCTGTTCTTGAGTGTGTTAACCCATGCGTGGACTGGCAGTGTGTGAGCTCGGTCATCTTTCATCTTCACTCTCTCAGGCAGGCTAGCACTTATGGTCAGCAGGTTGGCCTTAATCCGCAGGCGGGCAAGGGAGGCTGCCAACTTGGTCTTAAATCTTTGGACACACACAAATAGAGAGAAGAAGGAGGGAAGGGGCAAGGGAGAGAGAGAGAGAGAGAGAGAGAGAGAGAGAGAGAGAGAGAGAGAGAGAGAGAGAGAGAGAGAGAGAGAGATTTATAATGTGTTGTGTGAAGAATGAGCTTTCAACTGCAAATTATGCAAGATAAACATGATTTTGCCATTCACACACACAGACACACACACACACACACACACACACACACACACACACACACAGGAAGAAGTTAAGTATAACATAAAAAAGCAGACCACAGCATGTTTTAAGAATTTGCCGCAGATGAACATTGTCTGGACAGCCCATTCTGCACAAGTATAAATAAAATATTACATACCTGAGAAGACAAGCTTCTACCTGCTGGACCTCCCCCAATGGGCCCTCCCCCTCCGCTCTGATTGGCTCTCTGGGCAGGAATTTTCTGTCAATAAGGTCAAACACCATGACCATGGCCAAAGCCATGAGATCATCTGGCTGCATGAAAGAACACACACACACACACACACACACACACACACACACACACACACACACACACACACACACACACACAATACAGCATGTCAGGTGGTGTAGCACTCTTGCCTCAAGTGATGGTTCTCATTATCTCATAAAAACCCTTGCTTGCACATATGTGTGTATTTAGTATGTTTTAATTTGGGCACCATGTGTGTAAAAACCATGAATCTCACCAGAGTCTGAGTACGACACAGGCAACTGTCAATGAAAACATTCTCCAGAAGCTCTTGGTCTGTGGAGTGTGACAAAGCATACAGACTACATGAACATGACACTTAGCCTTACCAGAACCAGCTTCTTAACAACACAGTTCCCCCCTCTCTACACATCTGAAAATCCACTTTCAATGTCACAAAGTCACAATAGACCTACAAATCATCTGAATCTTAAAGGAAAATACCGGAGTGAATTCAAGCATAGCCCTGTTGAAAGAGCTTGTTAAATGCGCTAGTTAGCGAGTGGAACAAAATAATTTGGTACAGCACAGACCGAACGCGAAAGCAGAAGCGAACAGGCACTTTACACTGAATCAATGGGACCTGACTGTTGGAAACCGAAAGTAAGATCTGAGGTTACATTGACTCAATGTAAAGTGTTTCGCGTTCACGTTAGGTCTATGCTGTTCAAAATTCTTTCATTTCATGCGAAATATATTGCTGTTAGAAGGCTCGTGCAGCAGGGCTATGCTTAAACTTACTCCGGTATTTTCCTTTAAGTCTGCTTCAATCCTGCCTCATTATAAGATTCATCCTGCATGGGTATCCTACAAGATCCATCCTCTACCTATAGTATAACCCTACACCACTGCCAGTCCAATGACCAGTGTGCAATGCGTTTGAATATGACATACTGTACATAAATCTAGACTACAAGGATAGTATTGGAAACACGGAAAACTTTTCAGCTTTCAATTCCATTTTCTCTCCATATTTTATCATCTAAATCTTTCTTCTCTGTCCTTTATAGCTGATGGACAGACAGAATGATTATGTGCTCTGCCAGACAACAAGCATAGTTCATATTATCCCCCTATTTCTGCCAGACACATTCATAGAATTATAATTTGTTGATGCATCAGCAAGTTGCTCCTCAGGCAGTTTCCCTGGTGGGGATTTAGTCATGCATCTTTCATGGGGAAATTCTCCCTTCCAACCCAGAGCTCTACATTTAATCCCTGTCAAGCTCTGAAGTGCTAAAAGAGAGCTAAAAGCTAGAGGAGAACGCACACACACTTACACACACACACTTACATGCACACTTACACTTGAGAGTGTTAAATGCCAGCTGGTAAGCCTGGTGTTCCTCCTGGCCTGTGCAACCTGGAGGAATGCAGGGTGGAACCTCACTCTTGGGTCCGTACCGTACGACTCCTAAGCCACCTGGCTTCTCCTCACGAGCATGGTCAAATATGGCTGCTGCGTGGACATAAAGGCGATCCGGAACAGTCGCCCACTGACTGAGAGGCCCTGACCAGCAGCTCTCCCATCCTGAGCGGGGAGACTGGTCACTGTCAGTGTCAGTTGCGTGGGCCTCAGTGGCAGCCATGGTGGAGTTTGTGTGATGGGAGGTGGAGGTGGAGGATGCAGACTGGCCGGGTGGAGTAATGAGATCTAGGGTATATGAGGACGGAGAGCTCAAGTGCGTGGCACACGGGCTTATGCCCTGAGTCACACTGGAGGGCATGGTCAAAGAGGATGCCGTTTGAGAGGGTGCGAGAGAGTGTGGAGTGTGTGAGGTGTGTGACGTGGAGTTTGAAGGGGCTATGACAGCATGAGTCTTCTTCATGGCATTTGCTGACTTTGTAGAACGTGAAAGTGTAGTACAGGTCGTTCCTGCTCCATTTGGGTTGACCTTTGGGTTGGTCTGGACAGGTACTTTCAGTCTCTTTCCTTTCGCCTGGGCAGGAATTCTAATTTTGTTCTTCACCATCATTCCCCAAAAACCTGCATTGGAGACATGCAGAACAGGAAAAGGCACACCAACCCCATTATCTTTCTCAGGTAACATTGACCTACAGGTAAGATTATCCATTGTCAATGTGATTGAAGGACACAGGTCAGTAATGTAGACTGCAGAACTATAATAACCGGTGGCGCTACCTGCCCTCTCGTTATTCAGTCATGCAAAAATGTCACACTATCACTCTAGCAAGATATAGACACTGTCTTTTGAACCGACAGTGGACCGCATTGATATGGCAGTAGGCTGACCCTTGACTGATTTCTGGCTGACACTATTTAAAGGCATTGGACTGTCTGGACACCAGAGCTGGCTCTGGTTTAAGTAAAGCGCGTAGGTGTAACTTAAACCTGGAGAGGCATCCGAAGATCGTTCATCTGAGACCACACCTGTAACCTGGTTTGTGCTTCTTGAAGCATGGTAATTGGGGGCACGCAAGCGCACAAATCATATCGGCTTGGCAGTTCTATCATCTTAAATAAATAATAGTCCTCCGCCGGAGGTCCGAAATGTCATCAGTGACCCATTTTTAAAATGAAATGAAATAAAATAAAATGAAATAAAATAGCTTAGTGGTTTTATCAAACTGATACACAGTTTGACACTAGATGGTCCCAAAAAACTCTTTATAACCTACCAAGTAGAAAAAGCATCACAAGTTTAAAGTGCGAAGTACGTAGGCCTGATAAATATATTGAGATAGGCTAGACAGAGTATACACAGATAGAAACTATGAATTGATGGCTCAACTGCCAAGTCTGACGGACTTTCAAACGCTGTAAAATACATTCAATACAAATAAAACCTGTCAAAAAGGCTACAATATTTAGACGAAATGACCAGTTACCTTTTGCATCTTTAGATCCTGCTGCGCGATGGACAGGCCATTCAAGGTGTAATCCGCCTGAGCGTCTCACTGTACCTGATGAAGTGCTTGATGAGGGAGGGGATCATGTGCTCTTGTCACTCGAAGTTTCCGACACCGTGGTAACAATATGGTAATGTAGACACGTCTCCACCTCGGATAACTCTTTCAGGGTTGTCCCCTCTGCTAAGTTACAATGCCTTTAGTTTAACTCAAGAGGTGAGTGCAACAAAATTTCATGCATCATATGATTTACTTCAAAAAAACAATTAATATTGGTTGCGCTTATTGCCACACTGATTAATAAGTAACACCCTACCCAAACACCCAATACTAACCAACCTGTGCATATTACAGAAGAAACCCGCAAACTTTTAAATACATTCTGTAGAGATTTCTATTTAATGCAATTTCACCCACCATATATAGCCTTTCACTCTTACATCAAGGCACAGATATTCCTCTACCCATTTAGTGTGTCTTCTAATGCTGGTAAATTCCTTCACATGAAACACTGCATGTCTGTTGCCTCTTGCTAATGAAATTGCTTCTGTTGGGCAATGGGAAGGTTTCCCTTTATTGATGGATTTGGAGGTTTTCCTGTACTTATTTGTCATGCTAAAGGTGTCAATCATTGTGTGTCACCACTACATGTAGCCCACATCAGCTCTGTAGAATCGGTCAGGAGCAGTTGAAGTCAGTAGTTTACAGATTGTTGTGGTTTTAATAACCAAGGTTTAGCAGTTTTAATAACCAAGTAAGCTAAAGAAAGTTTAGTCTTTTCAACAGTACAGCCTAGCTCCATCTGGTGGTAGGCAGCAGGATCAAGCTCTCCTGCTCTCCTACTAAATTATTGAGCTCAGTTGACAGGAATTATTGTGCCCTGATGAGGGCCGCTCTACCATCTGACATCTCTCCTGGACGTTTGAGGTCATCACATGTACACTCACGTCCAGCTAATGGTGTGCTATCACATTCAGTCTCATCCAACTCAGACAGACAGGAGCAGATTCAGAAAACCACAAACACAAAATATTGCTCATGTTATTTAACATTTTTTTTTTATTACTTACCCAATGCAAAAAAAGGGTTTTGATCGCACAAATATACACCAAAAGTCTGGGTCTATCAAAAACAGAGAGCTGTCTAAAGTGCTTCCCATAGAAAGAGCTATTGAGCCTGTTCAGTTTGCAATGCACGTGTGGTATTTACATGCCAGGTCATGGTATTCAGTCCCCCCCGTCACTATGACAGCTTAGCCTACGGCAAAGAAAGGTTATCATACAAAATAATATTGTGGTTAAGAAGAAAGGGAGTCTCATGGAAAACTACAAAAGCTGAGAGTCTATGTACAGCACGTCCAGCACCAGGCGCTCATATGCAGCCATGGGGGGCTCTGGACAGGGTGGTCCTACGTGTAGCAGGAGGGTGAGTCACCAGCGGTCACTTCTTGCCTTTTCCTTTGCCTTTACCCTTGCCTTTGCCCTTCCCCGAATCTTCTGCTTTCTGTTTCACAGGCTTCGCTTTCTTCTGCTGCAGAGACACACAAAAGAAGGTCAAACTTAGTAAAAGTAAAAGGGACACGTACAAACATGAGCTAAAATTCAATTCAATTTCAATTCAATTTGTTTTGTAGAGTGCTCAAAGACAATACATTGTCTCGTTTACAGACAGTACGGGGAGCACCCACCACAACACAGGGTGAGTTGGGCTTACCTTAATCATGGCGTCTGCTAGTTCTTCCTCCTCCTCTTCCTCCTGCTGCTGCTGGGAGTCGTTTTCACCGTCCGGTCCCGCCAAGTCAGGGTCAGGCCCGCCTCGCTTGCCCTTCTTCACCACCTGCAGGGAGTATGGCGTCATGTGGCTCTCCTTGTTATAGGCTCGCGTGAAGGCCGCTTTCACCTGAGAGAAACACAAACACACACACACACACACACACACACACACACACACACACACACACAGTGTCATAATCTCAAACATAACTAGAGGGACAACTGTGGAAAAGGGTTATGAGTCATTTATGTTCAAGAGAGATGGTTTATTTTATTCTTCTGGAGATGGGGGGACTACGAGGACATGCCTTCTAAACAAATTATCCTTATTCATTATACTCATGATGTATGTGTGTATTATTGGTACTGCTGACTATTGCTATGCTGTCGTCATGGGCAATTAAGACAAATCCAGTTGAGACTGGCCTATGCAGAACAGCCTGGAGACAATTCACCACTGGCTCACTCACCTTGGGGTCTAGTTTAGAGTAGGGGTCCGGTCTGCCTCCCCACGTGCTGATCTCCATCATGCTGTCCACGTCCTCCTTGAGGAGATTGTAGTCGTCCACCAGCTGCACTGCCTGGCCGGCCCCCTCTGTCCCTGACCTCTGCAGAGGCTCTAGCAGGGCTGAGCGCATGTAGGGCAGGTAGTCCAGGTTCACCGCCTGCTTACTGCTCAGGGTTCTGCAGAGACAACCAGGGGTCAAAATTAACTCACTGAAATGTGAATATCTATCAGCCACTCATGGTTAAATTAGTCAAATTCATTAGACATTCAATACCACATTCAAAATTTACTAGCTAGTGGCTGGAGCTAAATTTGACCCTTGAGGATCATTTAAAGGTGACATAGTGTGGATGAACGGCATAATATGAAGCAGTGCATTCTCTGAAGCAGCATTATGTAGTCTATGGTATAAAAGTAAATCTGGCTACAGTATCTAAATCACACGAAAACTTTCCAACTTTCAACTGAACAGTGCAAATCCTGGACAGTTCATGGGAATTATACTAGTGTTGCTCCTCCCCTTATTGGACTACATGCCATCCGTGTTCATATGGAGAGGGACTTTAACAATATGTTGTATAAAAATGATATACATCTCCTTATCCATTTCACTGCTTCATGACCTATAACAAGAGTTCCTGCTAAACCCAACAGAGAGAAGCTTCCTGGGGAGCAGTTTAATAGAAGCATGCAGTTTCAGATTGCAGATTGGTGATGGCACAGTGCTGCTGACCTGAGACTCATGTGCGATGCCAACTCCTGGATGATGCGGCTGTGTTTGCCCGTAGAGGAGAACTTGCCAAGCCAGCTGGGGAACGTGGGGAACTGGCTCATGTAGCCGCGCATCAACTCACCTGGCAACACACTGGCATAGATGGCCTGAGAGAGAGAGAGAGAGAGAGAGAGAGAGAGAAGAGACAGAGAAGAGAGAGAGAGAGAGAGAGAGAGAGAGAGAGAATTTTTGAATTTTAAAACAAACCTTTAATGAACTAAAAGTTCACGATCTTCCAACACACAATACAATCGACAAACTGATACAAAAGAATCACAGAGAGAGAGAGAGAGAGAGAGAGAGAGAGAGAGAGAGAGACACACATAAATCAATTCAACTGCATTTGTAGAGTGCCAAGTACAATACAATTGCCTCACAGCGCTTTGCCGACAGTATAAGGAGCACCCATGAGTAACAGAGGCAAGAAATAAACTCCCTTCTATTTGTACACACAGGAGGAGTTACGGCTACACCACTGATCATTTCCCAACTGGAGGCAGTCTGGGGTGTTTATCTTTATTTTATTTTTATTTTTTTTTTTACACAAAAATGATCCAGATCTGAATCTGAAACGCCTCCTCTGAATGAGAGTGGATTAGAGACGGTTTCCATGTGTATGTTTACCTGTGTGGGCAGCAGGGACCAGGTCTGTCTCATACGGATCTGTCGATCCACCAGGTCTCCGTCACAAATGCTGTCTGCAGTTTTGCTCAGCAGCACCAGGTGGCTCTTCAGGCTCCCACTGACAGACACACACATCATCGCCTCAGTTAGAAGAGTCAGCGCTAGTACTGACACCTTTTCAGCAATGAAAGACAATCTGTGTGTGTGTGTGTGTGTGTGTGTGTGTGTGTGTGTGTGAGAGAGAGAAAGAGAGAGTGTGTGTGTGTCTGTCTGTATGTGTGTGTGAGAGAGAGAGAGTGAGTGTGAGTGTGTGTGTGTGTGCTCAATCAAGTTACCCGGCTGCAGCAGGTCTGACGTTCACGTAATTCTCCTGGACGAAAAGTGGTGCCAGAGAATAATCGTGGAAGAAGAGATCTGACTTGTCAATCAAACTCATATGTGCCGTCTCCTCTCCCGTTGCAAACACTTTCCGGCACACATCAAAAGGACCCTACAGCAACAAACACACATGCAAGTGGATAATATCAGTTATCATACTACATACTAATTTTAATGCATCATCCTACAATCACACTTAGCACAGAAATGTATGTATGTTAAAAAACTGAGCTTACCATTTTCATATCTTTCCTGGCATTATTGGCGTCTGCTTTGACCTGGTCATAAGTCATGACTTTGTCTTTGGCTGACCACATACTGAGATTATGCAGCACCTGAATGAAAGTGAGAGAGGTGAACAATGAGCATCACTACCACAGGTGCTATTCTTATTTCTAAAGCACCAGCATAAACTTCCATACACACAATACTACAGAGAGAATTGGCTTAACATGAATTCAGTACAGCATGAAAAAATATATAGACCGTAACGGAAAAACTAAACTTGAATGTTCTTTTTTGTTCCCAAACAACTTCCACTACGCTAAGATAATCGATCTATAAATGCAAGGAACACGTGTCTCTGTGTGTTCCATGCATAAACAACCATTCGTCTGACCTAACCTTCAATTTGGCATGCGTCCCGCTAATGACATGGCTAAATGCACTGACAAGTTTGGTGTTACTTAAGCAAAGCTAGTAAAAACATTGTTAATTGAAGCCCAGCAGCCTTCTACTGCTCCAACCGCTGTAGCCACTTCCCTCTCACATACTCCTGGTGCAGTGCTTTCGGATGGAGGGAAAAACCCTTGTTGCGGTGTCACAAACTCCATTACCATTGATGATATACACATTTTCGCCAAGTTAGGCAATCTTGTAACTATATGCCAAGGCAAATCACGCTGGTAAGAGGCCATTAACACATACTGTACTGTACTGTACTGTACATTAAGCTGTTGCCTGACTTTCTGGATATCACCAAGCCTAACAGGTGGTTGTTCACAATTCGCTTCTAACGCATCTATCAGGCATGGCCTCTGTAATTGATGTGGTTAACGCCTGCATTTGACCATCATTAATTGCAACAACAAAAGACAAGGCTAAATAAACATGCCAACACAGGCAAACTCATATTGGTTAAAAAATCTGTTCAAATGTCGGCTATATAACGGTTTCCTAAGTGTTTGGCCTGAACTGATGGATCATGTTCGTTCAGAAATCACTTCAGAGGTCAGCAACACGGGCAGGGCCTAAGTCATGCACGGGTATGCAATGCATCTTCAAATGTCACAAACTGTTTCATTATGTGCAACCTTAGCAACCTAGCCTTATTGTCAACCTGCAACCTAACCCTATTGCCAATTCAACTCTTGCTACTTTGGACTGGCTTGACAGCATTCCTTTGAAAAAAAAAAAAAAAAATACGAATGGGTATTCATCACTGATTCACGATCCTACCATTACACATGTGACTGGGCTACAAGTTTCTTGGACATCAATGTGGCTCTGCACTAGTATAATAAATGTTAAAATGGGAATCTTGTGGAAACAGCTATAATGCTAATAAACATGCTTGAAACGGTCTAGCATGTGTAAGCAAAATAGCCATAGAGCTCATCTACGGACTTAAAGGTCATACCTGTCGGACATCTTGATTGGAAGCTAAAATGATTTCATTGAGAGCTGGAGGTGGGATCTTCAGGCCTTCTTTGAAACAAATGGACATCATTGCACCCTGAACACAAGTGTGGGATCAACATGTTAGTTTTATTAATCCATTAACATCAGATTTAAGACTTAATGTCGCTGTATGAACACCTGAGCATGAGGACAAGAAAGAGAATAAGGATGTATATGCACAGGTCAATATGCAGAGAGTTACCCACTGTATGTATGTGTGTGTGTGTGTGTGTGCGCGTGTGTGTTTTGTGCATGTGTCTCTCCAGGAAATTACCTTAATCTGTTCCACGCGTGGTCGCTGGAATCGCAGGTCGAAGCAGTAGTTGGAGAGTGAGCGGATTTTCTGGTGGTTCCGGTCATTACACATGAAGACAATGGGGATCTTGGTGGTCTTTATTAAAGAAATCATTTCCTGCAGATGGAAACATATGACAAAACAAACAACATGACATCAGGCAGTGTGATACCCATATAAAATCTGGACACCATGACAATAGACCTTTCCCAACTGTCAATCATTGTTAGGCAAACATAGCCAATCAGATCGTCCGATTTTCTACTTGAGCAAAGCCAGACTGTGTGTGTCTATTTGAGACAGAAGGACCAGTGCTGTACCTGTATTCCGCCTCTGTCTTCGTTTCCTGCCATGCCGTCCACCTCATCCATGATCAGCACGTGCTTCTTGCTGACCGTTTGAGACGCACCTACAACACCAGTTTACATTGTCAGCATGGAGATATGGCCTACAGCATAACTCAACTCAATTCAATTCAATTCAATTCAATTCAATTCAATTCAATTTTATTTGTATAGCACTCAAATACAGTGCATTTGTCTCGTGGCGCTTTACAGACAGTACGGGAAGCATCCATGAGAAACATGGGCAAGGAAAAACTCCTTACACTTTGCTAGTAAGAGCAAATGCCACAAAAAATGGCCTCAATCCTCTACCTATGGAAAGTCCAAATGACTAGAGGTTGTGGATACGCCTGACTACTGATAATGTATACAGCAAAATAAATCCCCAAAAGTGTACTTGTGTAAGCTATATATACTTTGCATACACCCTGCTGACCGACTGACTCCATCGACCACTACAACACTTGATTCCTTCACTGTTAGTGGAGCACCACAAATCGCTACCTGGTCGGTGGGAAACACTGATCACTATAGTATACACCATCACACAGCCACACAGGGCACAGAAAGTGTTATGCTTGCCAACATGCACACACACACACCAAAGGCGCAAAGAGCTTAAATGTACCCGAGTAGAAGTTCTTGATGCTGGTGTTGCTCAGAGACTCGGCCACCACCTCCTTCAGAGTGTTCTTGCTGCGGGTGCAGCTGGCGTTCATCTCCACGTAACTGTAGCCCAGCTCCTGCAGAACCGGGACAGTGGAAGAGGATCTAGCGGCTGAAGACTAATATTCAGGTAAACTGCATTTATGTGGGTGAGTGGAGACCTACCTGACACACAAGAGCAGCTGTGGTGGTTTTCCCAACACCAGGAGGGCCCGACAGCAACGCTGCCTTATGACTAGACCCATCGTCTTTACCTCCAAAACGTCCAGAACGCCCGGCTGCAGAGACGAGTGAAGAACACATCATCATTACTCGCCCTTACTCACTCATGTACTACATTCAGAACTAGATGAACAGCATGGACTGTGTGTGTGTGTGTGTGTGTGTGTGTGTGTGTGTGTGTGTGTGTGTGTGTGTGCGCGCTTACCTGCTGCTGGTTTCTGTCCACTGTGGTTATTGTACCAGTTCTTGAGCCAGCGCAGCAGTTTAGACGCACAACTCTGATCCCCCTGTTGACCAATCACAGCCTTCAGGGTCTGAGGGCGATACTTATCCACCCACATCAGACTGCTCCCAGAATCCTCCTGGGCAGACTTTCGCTCATAGGACAACTCCTTCTTGACGTCCGATGTTGAAGCCGTCTTACGCCCGGGGGGCGTTTGACCTTTCGCTGCTCCCGAGAGGGGCTTCCTAGGGCTGGGCGTGCGCTGCGGAGTCTTTGGTGTCCGGGCACGAGGAGGGGTCTTAGTCTTACTCTTTGCGGCTTTATTCTAAAAAGAAAACAGAGATGTCTGGCCAATCAGCCCAATCCACAACTAAGACCAATTTGAAAAAGCAGCGATGCTAAAACCTGTGTGTTATTACCTCTGCTTCAGCAGCAATCTCATATTTGGACTTTTTCCCAGGCTTGGTCCGAATCAGTTCCAGTAAGCCATCTTCATCAAGGATTTGCGTGCCAAAACTTTCGGCCTACGCACAGACAGAAAGGAATAATAGGATAAAAGGATAATATTGGTGAAGTTCTGCTATGGACAGACTCAAACCAGAGTACAGTGGTTACAACTGAATAAACCAAATAAAAAGAGTGAGAGATAGGCACATACTTTCTCAGTTTTGGAAGCGCCACCATCCCGTCCTAACACCAGATAATTGGTCTTCTTGCTGACATTTCCTGTCACTTTGCCTCCGTAGCGTTCAACCAGAGTCTTTGCATCATCACGTTCCATTGACTCCAGGACACCAGTGATCACAAATGTCAGACCCTCTAAGCAGTTGTCAGCACCCTGGTGAAGCCACAAACACACACACACACACACACAAACATTAGTCATCATTTCCACATCCTGGAAATAAAAAACACAAGACAGCCACACTGTGGACATGATTGCTATTCTGGTTCTTCTATGTGGGCCCGCAGTGGTATAGTGTAGCAGTGGTATGGTAAGGAATAGCACAGCATTACCACAGGGATGTCTTTGGAGCCAAGGGCCCGAGGGCCGTCTCTATTAAGGTAGTTCCGGAAAGCAGCGGAATTTCCCCGGCGTTTCTCTGAATCCTCTGGACTAGTCTGAATACGAGGGCATAAAAACACAATTCCAGACACATAAAGATTGGTGAGAAAGACAGAGGAGATCAATAACCTCTTTATGAAATCAATAATTCCATTAGTAATAACATATTACAACAGTGTGAAAAAAAAAAATCTTGACATATTCATGTGCATACCTCTGGTTTCTTAGGAGAGATTTTGCTTGATCCAGGTGTACCCGCACTTCCTGTTTTCGGTGTGATGTCACTTCCTGTTCTAGGTGTACTCTGACCTCCTGTTCTGGGCGTGGCAGCTTTCTCCGAGTGGACCGGCTCTTTCTTCGGCGAGATGACCTTCCTCTCCTCCTTCTCACTCTTCTTCACGTGCTGCTGCTCCTCGTCTCGCCGCTTCATGGAGGCCAGTTTGGAGCTGGTCTTCTTGGGAGTGGGCTGCTTCTGGCTGTCTGTCTTACTGGCCTGTTTGCTGGGAGAGGGTCCAGGGCTGGCTTTCTGAGCCTACACAAGAGCAAGAGCACATGAGGAAGCAGGCACACAGGGGTCTACTGTAGCTTTCCACACCGCTGTAGAGGCTTCATACTGGCCATCAACATCCTGCTGTCTTGCTGAATATCAACAGCCAGTGGCATACATGTATACAGTCTATACAATTCTTGAAACTTATGCTCAGAGGTGTCTGACCATTATTATGTAACATTCTGAATTGTACCTTTTTGGGTGATAATTGCTCTGTCTTGATCACCTGTTTACTGGGAGACGAGCTGGAGCTGGGCCTGTCACCAGAGTCCTTACGGGCCTGAGGAAAGATAGCACATATGGTGACACAGACACACACACACACACACACACACACACACACACACACACTCGCAGAATCTGCATAAACATATACAATAGAGGATAAAAGCAGCAGACCTTTTTAGCAAGTGGAGCCTCCTCAAGCATAGCGAGAGTTCGAGCAAACTCTTCATCCTCATGAATCTGTTTTTCTAGCTGTCAAAGCAAACATAAAACCAAGCACTATTAAAGAACTGCAAAATTACATTTTCATTGACAAGCACTGTTTCTCAAAGTCGAGAATGCTTCCTAGGTAGCACGCTAGACTTGGAAGTCGCACACTTCAAAGTAGAGGTTCCATAAGAGCATCCTTGAAAAATCTATGAACAAAGGACCTCGCAAGAATTTAGAAGGATCATTGACATTGGAACAGTACTTGGCGACAGACAATGACGTGAAATGCTCAAAAAAGCGGCCTTCCAAGCATACTTCCTCGACTTTGAGAAACACTCAAGGTCTCCAGTTTAACATCAGTTTCTCCATACATGTGTTATTGTTAATTTTGGATTGTTTTGGTGTGCCACTCACCTCCATATCCTCGTCCATCTGCAGCTGTTTTGCAATGACCTCATCATCCTGAGAATCATCTACATCCTGAGTTGGCTAAATAAAAACATACGAAGAGTTCAGATGCAAAACCCCCTAAACACCATTTTTGTGAAAACTGAGTTAATGAAATTGTGTGAATCCTGTATAAATCTAGAATATGTAAATGAAATGTTTTTGTGAAAAAATAAAATAAAACCTGCTCCCCGCCGTGTCTAAAATATCTGTTTACGATCAAAACACTGTAAACGCCTGATAAAAAATGGCCTTTTTCTCAAAAAGTGGTCAAGTGGAGTTAGGGGGTTTTGCATCTGAACTCTTCATACATACAGAGGGTGCAGAGTGGTACCTTTTAAAATCGACCAACTGGTGTATTTTGCAAGATTCCCATGACAAATAACCATAGCTATGTTGGTGTTCCTTTCAGGAAACTGCACCATGCATAAACTACACCTTGCATATAGTATGCCTTAAACTTACTTCATTTCAGACATAATAAATGAATCTATTTATCTATATTGACTGCTACCAGTATATCACTGAGGGGGAAAAACACAAAACACTCACCGCTTTCCTTTTGGCACTGGCCACCAGTTTCTTGTCTGAGCGCTGAACACTGCTGGAGCCAAAGTAGTCCAGTACTGAGGTGGGTGTTTGTTTGGGTGGGGTTAGTACTTTCGGTTTGACAGGAGATGTGTGCTTTGGCTTGGATATAGTGGGAGACTTGACAGGTGATTTTGGGGGCGATTTAAAAGAATCTTTAGCGGGGCCCTTTTGCGTCTTCTTGTCGGCATTTTTCCCAATCTTCTTAATGCCGTTCTCCACCGGCTTCTTCAAGGACAGGAAGGCATCGTCTGAATCTGGATGTAGAGAGAGCAATCCATGAGAGAAAAATAACTTCACCTTTTTTTAAAGACCTCCAACACATTTTTGTACAACAACAAAAACAAAATAATGTGACACTAGGCAGTTCTTCTCACCTGAATCAGACACATACTGGATGGGTCCTTTCTTCTCTTTCTCTGTCTTTACAGGGGGGTCTGATTTCTCTTTTTCTTTTTTGGACTTTCTCTGTTTCTGCTCCTCTTCATCAGAGTCTAAGATATGAAAGCAAATTCACATCATATCAAACAAGGAAGTTCCCTGGTAGGTTAGCCTGATTATGTTTCCCTCTTTGCTTTCCCTTCATTTGAATAGGAAACATGCTGCCTCAATTAGATCTAGACAAGAGTGTGAAGGACATACTACATTTGGGCCTGTTCACCAGTCATGGATTGTCCCTAAAGATAATAGACAGAGGAGGTCTCCACTAGAAATAAATAAATAATATTCTAGAAAACAGGGAATCTCTCCATGGATGGCAACGCAACTATTTAGGTTTAAGATGGAAGGAACTGTACCAGATTCTATGACTGCTCTCTTTTTCTCCCTCTTCCGCTTCCCAGACTGCTTCTCCTCTGAGCTCTAAAATGCAAAATATTCACAGTTACACACAATAATGCAACCCTTGCATCAATGATTTGTGCACTTCTAGAATCAGTATGAGTATCAGTATCAGCAGTATGCAAGTAGGACCTTGGACACAGATTTCTTTTGTTTGGACTTCTGGTCTTCATCTGCTCTACTGCTGCTGTTGGAGGGGGCTTTAGGTTGAGCTGGTTTCGAAGGAGCAAAGAATCTCCGAATGTCCTACAGATCAGGGACATGGACAGAAAGCAGATCAGTAATATCATGAGCAACACATTTTGACACTGCTTTATTAGAGTTAATAGGATTAAATTGACTAGGTGGCATTTAGCATTGACAAATTTTTCAACTGCATCATTTCTGTGACAACTATATGCAACTCTGTTTGACGCAACTGGACACTAAGTTCGATTTTAATTGAACTCCTCAGAAGCACTAAATTGATAAAAGACGACTGTCATTGTCGAACTGCCAAATATGCCCAGGTAGCTAACACAAGAATAGCATGCTAACGGTGGAGTTAAACTGTACTAATTAGTTAAACCTGACACTAATAACACTAAGCACATTCATATGGATGATATGGTCAATTGTGTTGTGAAATAATAGTTATATCAAAGAGTAATAGCAGTGTTAAATGCGCAGAGGGCTAGCAACAAGGTGTAACGTTACACAACCATGCCGCTTGAATTCTATTGCAGCGTGGTATTTACGGTTGTATTATTGTAAGAAGACTACTTTAATACAGCATGCATGAAGGCAATCACTCACCATGATCAAAGGAATAACATATGGTACGTCTTTATTTTGGACAGACAAGTTCACAACAATTTCGCTATGGCTTCTTTGGCGCCAAGTATAATTCGCATGGGCGCCGTGTGATGACGCAGGAAACTATTTTCCTGCAAACTCCTGTTTCACGAGCAGTGAAAGTGATTCACAGCCTATCGTGTTGGTAAACATCAAAACACTAGTGTCTTGTATTTAAAACTTTAAAATTAAAAGGCTTTACTGCATATGCAATAGTCAAGCCAACACAGACCTTAAGAATAATGATAAACAGTGATAACATGTAGGCCTACAATGCAATTTTGTCTCCTGTTTCTGGAGACTGAAAGTGATGCCACATATCAACGAAACTTATTTTGCATCCTTGTTGTAGGTCCAAAGATTACGGATGTGTAGTGCGCATCTTGCATCATGCCAGAGATATGAGAAGGGATCTATGACATCATTTGTTAAAACCGCACAATTGTAATGACGTAAGCAGTACAATTTATCCTAACATTTCACACCAAGTCCTCAGGGTTCAGAAGCAGGACTACATTTGGCAATGGAAGTAATTTAATGTGACTTAGTAAGTGTTCATCAAATAGGATAGGCCTATATGAAAGTGAATCACATCATTCATCTACAGTTTGTTAAATGGATTTATTATCTTTTATCAGAATTCCATTTTGGCAAGGGGCAATGGATCCAAAATCCAACAGGAAGTCTACTAAGAAAAAAGAGACAAATGTAAGTGTCTGGAGATTTTGAGGCATAATATTCCTAATTAAAACAGTCTACCTTTAGCAATGTTTTAATCATACAGGCATAGAAGTGGATAGTCCTAAGAAGAACACACATGCCATGAATTATAATTATCAGAAAAGAGGGGAAATATAATTTTGAAGGCTATGGTGTGTTGAGGGCCTAAACGGCAAGGTTTTAAGGTATTAACTGTAAATGATAACTGCATGTGAATTTTAAAATAGATTAGTTGTCAGAGTAGTAGACAAAATAATATGGTATGGGGAAGATATGAAATGTGTTGGCCTGTGGTACTTTGTTAACCGCAAAACCATCAGAAACTTAAATTGTGCCTTTATAAATGGGGGAAAAAAATAAACACACACATGCTTAGTGTATTTCATATTATTACCATTGTTGTTATTGTTAGTATTGACAAAATAGAATTTCACATCAATAGGGAGCGAACCTTTCATCCACTCGGCCCAAAGCCAATAAAGTCACATCTTTGGAAACACACGTGAAGAATAATGTCTCATCCAGCAAAACCAATAGAAGTGAGTTAAACATATTACTTTACAAATTAAATTAAATTGCATTGCATCCACAGTATTCAGTTCTGTACAAACATGAGGGATATCTTAAATATTTAGTGTCAAAGGTCTTGAGTCTGTTTTCTGTTTTCAGAAATCCCTCTTCCAGTCAAACATGCTGTGCCAAGGTGTTTGCCACCACTGAAAAACTCAGTTCGGAGCCCTGCAAGTACGTAATTAATAGTCAATGCTGCTATCCCAGATTTTTATTTATTTTTTTTTACCTACCGTCATGGTCACAGGACAATTTTCCAAAATGGCAAGAGGCCAGATTCATTATATGATTCAAGATATATAATTCCTTTTAACCACCTCAATGTCCACAGGACAATTCTCCAAAGATGGCAGTGGGAAAGTTCCTTTGGAATTAGATAGGCCTGCTGCTCTGCCTCAGTTAGTAAAGCAGCCATCATGTGACAAAGCAAACAGTGAGCTGGTGAGGGACTGCTTATCTCCACAGCTTATTAGAAATTTTCCAGCTGAGTCTTTTGCATTTCTGGAGCAACTCTCTCAAATGTGAGGTTTGGCCCATATTTTCACATATATTAATTTTAACACAAATACTGTATATTATTTATCTGGTTGCCCTCTTTGCCACTCATTTAACATTCTATCTCTGTGTTGTGTCCAGGCAGAGACAAACTGTTAAGAGGATTCTAAAGATGAAGGTGAGTGTCTGCCAGCCTTGCCCTTTAAGCTTCTTTAAACCTCTGCCAGCCTGGAGATTTCCTCTTATTACCTATTAGTCTGCAAAAGCACTTTAAAAACACCTCCATTTTTTACTTTATTTTCATCCAGTACATCACCAACCTGGAACTTCTGCAGAAGTGCAAAAGGATAACTGATTGGGTTAGCATTGCTTCCAGATATGTGGTTCTCCCAGCCGTCTACTTGTACCAAGCGCTAACAAAAGACCTGTACAAAAAGTACACCCAGAAGGACCTTCACCATCAGTGGCTATGTCTAGGTGATGGTGGAATCTCCAGTGCTGTCAATCACGAGGGAATGGTCAGTGCCGCTAACGTATTCAATGCTCTAGTCTGCATGACCAGGACAATCAGAAAGCAATCAGGAGACTCTGATGAGAGCTGCTTGGCCTATTCTGGAGAGTCAACACCAAGCGACTCTTTTGCCAACCACAGGAAAGGCAATCTGCTTTTCTGCAGCCATATCCGTGGCAGTGCCAGAGAACTGATCCAGCACATTTACAAAATGCTTCTGAATTCACACTTGGGAAGCATATATATTTCCCAAAGCTGGTGGGCAATGATGACTCCCAATATGGCTGCGAAAAGGAACTTCGAGTTTCTTTCTCACCTGCTTTTCAACTTCGTTGTGTATGCCGTCAGAAATCTCCTTGAGTCCTTCTTAGGATTGCCCCATAAAGTACCATGCAAAAGCTCAATGGATTGGACTCTGAAGTGCAGGCCAGGAGTGTCCAGCACAGTGACCTCAGAGGAGGAAGCCACGCTGGATGCCCTGTCTGAGGTGCTGATTAGCAGGGTGGCCGATGTGCTCTCTAACCCAACTGACTCTCTGCTCAGAGACGAAGATGGCAATGGAGAAGGTATCTTTCACATTTAATTCTAGCTATAAAGAGCTTTTTTCCAAAACACTATGGAGGTTACCTAGATTCAATTTTCACTTCTTTTTTTTAAGTAATATCAGGAGAGTTGTCCAATTTGTCCCTACTATTAAAATGACAAAATTGTGATTGAATTGACGCTAACTGGGAAGCACAATAAAAACACACTTTTGAAAATAGAGATATGGTATTTTGGAAAAGATCTTCATAGTTTACTTATATGATTGCCCATAATCCTGGCACTAAAAGCTGTAATTTCACAGAAGCAACATCTGAGAACAATTCTGCTGAGGCTGAGGAAGAACCAATAGTCTATGATGACCATCTTGAGGAGTACCTTTCTTCTCTTCATATAAATGATGGAGTCCCTTCACCAGCCTGCAGGAGTCCCTGCATTTCAGAGGGACACGGCTCCATGGCTGGTCTTAGTGCTCAGTCTTTGGAGACAGACACAGGGATTTCAATGCAGAGCATTAGTAACGTTAGCCACATCTCAACTAGCACACCTCCCAGTAGCTGCACATCATCAGAGTACAACCTCAACTCAGCAGAGAGAGTGGAGTCGATTGAGGGAATTGAGGAGGGTCATCCTTCGAAAGAGAGCAATCAGATTCCCAGTGACCTCTCCAGTCCTGCCAAACCAAGCATCTGCTGGACCAGTGATGTTGTTTCAGGAGGGGTGTGCTCCGGTGATGACCTCTCTCAATCAAACTCCTCCACTTGTCACCAGCCCAGCCTAAGCTCAGACAATGACGCAGCTGACGCCACTGTGGCAGAGGACACAGACCCTGAAGGGAGCCAAGGTGAAACTATCGCACAAAGGAACCCCTCTGAGTCCAGTGATCCCTCTTTCAGCACCCAGCAACACAAATTAATTGAGGTGAGAAATCACCTCTAGTTAATACAATTACAGTAATACTGTCTTAACCTAATTTCTTTCACTCAACCAGCCATAGGCCTATCTATGGTTCACTTTTATATCTTATTTCAATAATGGAAGATAATTCGATAAAGGCTTTATGAACCCTAATTTGCCCTCCTCTCTCATCTCAGTGCATGGAGCATATTGTGGATGTGAGTGAAAAAAGACTGGAATGTGAAGACACTCCGCATCAAGGGGTAAATTAATTCTAGTCCCATTCTTCATTAAGCATCACAAATGAATTCACAACTACTACTGAGAATATTAAAAGTACATACAGTACACCTAACTGCGCTTGCAAATGGGATAAATGATGAAATAAACTGAGCATAAAAAGTGAGGAAACTTGACTTTGCTCTATTATATCTCCTAGTAATACCAATCAGTAAAGTGTTTTATATTATTTTCAGCATTGATTAGTCATCTTTACAAGGTATAGCTTATTAGCATTGTGCATTCCTGGAAAGAGCAAAAGCCAGATGTGTGGGTAGCACAGATCAAAATTTGCCAAAATGGCCAATATTAGTGTTGTGCTGCCATTCACTATTTTTTTGGCCTTCCAAGTGCTACCAGGTGAGTCACTCGCAGGCGTGTGCCTGAAGTAGCGCCTGAGCATGGGCCCTGCAACTTGTTGGGTTTATGGTTTCTTCAAGCAGCAACACTAGTGAAAAGATGCCACATTTATCCTTTCAGGATAAGGCCTGTGCAATAGGGCGACTTGAGGCTTGTAGCCGTCCCATAACAGGTTCCTCACTGTTGTTGCACTAATATACCGTAAGCTTACAGCCAGACAGGGAAAATTTGCTCAACAGTACCTAACATGGGCCAGGTATGCAGAGTATAAACGACAAAGGTAAATACTAACAGATTTTGGTTTGACACTAAAACATTTGGCTGCGTCGCTGATGCTTGCAACCTGTACCTCAATGAAAATCAATGATGAATATGATAAAACACTTTATATTTTTAAATGGGAAATATTATGGGCCAAAGTCAAGTTTCCTTGCTTTTTGTGCTTGGTTTAGGTAGACAATGCAGATATAACTTTCTAAACCTACTCCTGACTTTTTGTTATTCATTTTACAGACAAACAAATTACATCCCCCTAAAGGTACGTTTTCAAACGGGAACAAATTAGGATAATGCACTTCTGGCTCAGCTGTAATATTACATTACGATCTAATGACTTCATTCTGTGGCTACACAGGTATTGTGGATATGTTCACCCACAGTAGACGATTCCACCTGTCCAGGGCTGTATCTAGACTTATCTGCTGGAGGTGCAGAGATGAAGATGAGAACACTACATTTTAAGACCTCATCCCAACACTATTTTTCAATATAAATGGAGGTAAAACTTCCCCCCAATTCCCCCATGGAGGGTCCCCAGTCCAAAGCCCATTCCATGATTTCCCCAGACGAAATATATATTTCACTGAATGCAATTAATAATCGCCAGTCTCTACATTCATTGCCTTTCCCCCCTTAAAAAAACAGGCCGTTATTGATTTATATGGATACCCATTTTGCCATGTCAAAATGCCTGAATTTCTTTTTTAATTGGTTCCCCACTTATTGAATCCGTCACAAACTTTTAAAGCTTACATTAATTATTAAGTCACAAAAAAGCCAGACCAATTTGGCTATACAGTCAGAAACTTGAACAGGAAACCAAGTGGGTGACTGAAAAATTAGTTTATTTGTGAACTGACAAGTTTAGTCCTCTGGCACCTCCACTGCCGTGGTCTTCTCGCTGACATAGATGCCGTCCAGAAACTTCCGGATGTCTTTTTTCCGCACAGTAGTTGCCTGTTGGATCAATGCGGCTGTGGGATAAAGGGAAAGGAATTAGAATGATAAACAACAACAACGCTGAACATGAGACATGAAGCTGAAAGAAACAATGGAGCCAGAAAAGTGAAGGAGATTCTGAAAGCATGCAGATAAGTAAAACGCATAGAACTAAAGACGCAAGAGCCAAGCATGCAGACAACTAAAGACAGGAGAGCCAAGCATGCAGAAAGAACAGAACAGACATCATGGCATTGCCATTGGAAGAAAGAAAATCCAAGGTAGGAAGGACAAATCTTGCATGAAAAGAAGTTGATCAAAATACAAAAATCAAAATGACAAAAATCAAAATGACGGGAAGACAAACGCAAGGAGGCAGAGGACGCAGAAGACGAAAAGGCAGAAGACAAAAAGGCAGCAGAGGACAAAAAGGCAGGCGGTAGCCCGGAAGGGAACCCAAAAAGCAGTGGAGACGCCCGCGTTCCTCTGACTCGAGGTCATTCTAACCTCAAAAAGGCTTATGCCTCAGCCTCCACAACTGTGCCCTTCTCCGACACGTAAATTCCATCCAGGAATTTCCTGATGTCTTTGTTCTTCACTGTGGTAGCCTGCTGAATTAGAGCCGCTGAAACACACACACTCTGCCGGTTAGCCACTCATACGGTTACCTCACAGCAGCCACCAGTCCATTCTACTGGTTAAGACCGCTCCGCTTTCCCCACCCACAGGGGTAGCTTGGACATTCAAGTTAATGATCAGAGGTGTATTAAATGTTAAGTAGTCATCAAATCAATGACCACACACACATTAATGGATTTTAAACACCATATATCTACAAATCAAATTATAAAACGGTTCAATTCAGACTTAAACTACAGTAAACCATCACATTAGACACATCATTAGGCACAAGATAAAAGGTCATTTAATATTTCTCTTTTCTGGGGGTGTTGTGCAAGACACTCATTCACCTTAATTTGTTTCATAAAAAGAGTAAACAAAATGTCTAGTGGAAGTGCCAGATCTATTGTGATGGTCATTAGAGGACTTTCAACCATCATATTGTGAACTAAATTATTAAATACAGAAATGAAAATGAACAGGAAATAACCCTGCCACTCATTTGTAAGTAATATACTTTTAATGAATAAAACATCAGATTAACTGCTATTAGCTGCTGGGCAGGGCGATGCAATAGGCCTGACCAAACCTAGGAAGAGGCCCTATGGCCCATGGTTACATGTACTTACTGAACACCATTTGCTACCACAAGGTACGTTCTAATTTCTAGGCTATGGAACATGCCCTTGATATTACAAACCACAATATTCCAGTGAATTTCCATAAAGTATGGTACATGTGCATCACTATCAAGACACAAGAGGTAATCACACAACTACTGAATCTAACATTTGTGCAATGGCACTCACCTGAGTTAGATACCAGCTCGATGTCATTGCCCTCCAGAATAAGCTCATCTTTCTGGGCTTGTGACAGTGAACATGCCACTCCTAGAGAAGGGAAATTAAAAGTGCAATTAGATAGGCTGTTTAGGAAGTTACACTTTCCTAGAACTCTGAACAGTAGTGGAACATGATGGAAGGGACCCACATGACTCCGGCTGAACTGTTCAGCATCAACAGGCCTGATTGGCAAGTTGAGAATGCATCACAACGGCAAGAATCAAAATACTGGTACACGGCTGCAATTACTTAAGTGACTACACTTGTGAAATTATGCATGGAAGTGAGTGAAACTGGACACTGCAGCGTAACATCTGGCAACCATGATGAGGAGGCCGTTGAGAGAAATAAACACCAAATATCACCTGTAACCACACAGGTTCTCATCTCAAAACTGATTGGTTTGCTTATTTAAAAAAACAAACAAAAAAAAACAAACAAGAGGGTCAGAAGAGGGCACAGGATGGGGACAAAAAACAAAACAAAAAAAAAACAACACACACACACACACGACAGCCATAAACAGAATGGAACTGACAATTCCAGTCTTAAGTCCAACATAGGCCTAATGCTTCCATGGGACAAACATCTTGTTAGCCGAGATGTTTTCTCCCTGGCCCGCACCTCTCCACAATGACAATCTACATCAAGAAACTGCCAGAGGGTAGGCCTACTCATTAAAGGCCTTGAAAGTAATCAGACCCACAATGCTAATGATGAATTAACCAACCATGCTGACCAATGGGAACACAGGAATAAAACTTTGGGTCAAAATCAGTAGAATGGCACAGTAAAGGCTTACGGAGCAATGTCGTTAAAATAATGTTCGGAGAATCCCCTTTTACACTGTAAATGTACATGCATCCAACCACGTTTCCGTCAGACCTCATTTTAAAGAGACCATGAGCTACTACAGGCCTTGCATACCACACTACCAGACAATGCACTAGTGAATCCCATGATCACTGACTACACAGACAGAAGAGGACAGGCGCTGAATGCCTTTAGTTTGTCCAATGAGGCATGGACACACACACACACTCCATGCCAGCTGATTCATTGAGACTTACCAGCCCTCATGCGAACTCGTCTGATGTATTTCTCCCCAAGGAAATTCCTGATCTCCACAAGGGATCCGGTCTCCTGAATCACCACATTGATGGGGAAATGGGCATACACCGAGCGCATCTTGTACCGGAATCCCTGCAGAACAGACACTGGGCTTACATTTTTTAACTGACTTCCATGTTGTACATCACTCAAATATACTAATGATTAATAAAACAGGGTGACTGCTTCACACATCAATGCTGCCTGTCACACTCACCAGGGTCACTCCCTTGATCATGTTCTGGACATGGCTGCAGATGGTGCGCACTGTGGCCAGCTCCTTCCTGTTACCCCACCATTTGTCCACACGGAGCTGGAACATACATCCAACAAACAGGTCAAGTCCATAAGTTTGATGATCATAGAGCGCAGTGAAGCATAGACCATGTTTGTCAACAATGTACAGCATGAAATCACACACACACACAAGTCACATGTCCCTACCTTCTTCTGTTTCTTGCCCAGGAGACTGAGTTCCAGGTTAATGTGGTTGAACTCCCTGCGCAGGGTACCTCTGGGGCCCTTGACAATGACAGTCCGCCCCTTCAGTGCAACCTCAACTGCAAAGTCAAACGTAACATAACATCAGTGGAAAGAGAAAACTAGAAACCCTCATGAGATTAAATCCTTTCAATGAATTCTCTAACACCAATATTGCTAACGTTAGTTAACTGGCAATTTCACGTACCGTTGCTGGGGATGTCGACCGACTGGTTACTGAGAATGGTCTTCATTCTGTAAAATGAACAGATCAAATGGGCACTTAATATCCATCTTGAGTCTTATCGGTACAACTCCCAGGCTACGTACACCCAAGAGTTGTTGTCAGTTTGTTAGCCAATTAGCATCTAGCCGGCGGGGGACATTCTCAAATCTCCGGCAACATAGTCATGAACAGGTAACACTATAACTAAAACACAGGCCTCCTAACAGACCCAATTAAATCATTTTGGCTATGCACACAATGGAGCATCACTTCAGATGCAAGAAACACTTATTTTAGATGGAAATGGCTAGGCTAAGCATTTAGAAAGTATAGCTAGCATCTCCAGATCACCAACCCTTACTTTGGAGGATTACAGTATTCTTATTTGGGCAAATATTTACGTGTTCAATGAAAATATCTATTATAAAACATATACAAGGCTTGTTTATTTCCGATGATGGTTACAGAAGGCAGATTAATGTGGATTCAAGATGCAACTCAACAGAATACGCCATGTTCTTACCTCGCCGATAAAGGAGGAAAGGAAGGAGGAAGGACGTCACCAGACACATGTAGACCCAGAATATTTACGTCACTTTGTTTGGCAGACAAAACAACATGATTACCTAAACAATTCAACCCTAACATTTTAGACCGGCAAGCAAGAGTCATGTTTCTGAAGACATATTTGAAATGTATTCTTTTTGGTTAGTGGTTACACGGCTAGTTTTAAATTAAGACTTTCTTTCCCCCTTTTTTTTCGAAAACGTTAACATTATTTTACATTTTCAGACCGAAGCAGTTAACCGACGATAAGTGTTGTCATTGACGTAAGGAAGGTTTGGGGCTAAAGTCATGGCGTTGATAAATCGGAGTTGTGCTGTCGCTGGTCGTTTCACATCTAATAATTTTTTGGTCCAGTCAAGATGTTTCGATGTGTCACATGTAAGTTCATTTTCAAACTGTCATCGTTTAAATATTTTGGCCCGCAGCTGACCTAGATCTATGCTATTGTTAACTTTATGCTAACGTGAGTGCTGCAGCCAAAACAGGCACACACGCGTTAAACTTTAACGTTGTCTTTCTAGCTAGTCTCAAGGTAGATAAGTTGAATAAGTACATAAGAATTGCTATTATTTCAGTTGTTGTTTTCCGTTTGTTCATGGTGTGTGCAGCTAAGAAATGATATTTGTTGACACTGCTGTTTCTGCGTGTGAAGAAGAAGACACGGGGAATTTGTTCCTTTTAGAATCAGTTGGCTGAAAGACAGGTCCCGTGATCCTTATTGGTTTGATTGCTTTACCGACTGCAGATCTACGCCAGTGGCTTAACAACTGCTGCAAAAGTATCTCCCTCGTCAAAGGATCGCAAAAAGGACTTAACGTTAACCGAGGACGGTCCTGACCTACAGGACTTCATCTCCGGCGAACTGTCTGACAAAAAACGATGGGAGGAATACCGTGGCAATCTGAAGCGTCAAAAAGGAGAGAGGTGAGTCTTGAACTACAGTTTAATCAGCAGTAATGTTAGGTCTACTGGGACGGATGGGCCTCGAAAATGAGATGGTATAATTTCATTGCATTGTGCATTCGTGTGGATGTGCCTACATTTAATCGATCCAAACAAAAGTTCTTCGACCTCTGAGAATATTTCAGATAAGGTCTCTTGGCATCAGCATTTCCTTCAGAATAGTCATTCTATAAAGATAATACTACTGTCAAGATATGAAGGCCCTGACGCAGTTGTAATAATACTGTTACTGACTGCATTACTCGACCCTCACACATACAGTTGCTCTTGCCCATTCTCCTTATCACTTGCACCTTTGAACTTTTTTGTCCCCCACATCTCTGCACAGCTAGGCTACCTCCCACCTCAGTGGCACTATATGCACTTCATCCCTGCCCTTCATCAGATATCCACCACCTAACAACATTCTATGCACTTTACTCCCTGCCCCTCTCCCCTCCATTAATGCACAGTATAGGCTGAAAGACAGACGTCTGTTAATGTAATGTTAATGTAATAATAACATGTCCTTGTAAACATCCTGGTGATGTTTGTGTGGTTGTTTGGTTTTCTAGGTTGCGACTGCCCCCCTGGCTAAAGACAGAGATCCCCATTGGCAAAAACTACAACAAACTCAAGAACACACTAAGAGACCTGAATTTGCACACGGTAAGACACAAAGTGTGCGAGAAATTTAGTTGTCAAGCCATTGTAGTTGCAGAAATCTAGCGTTCTGTGTTGACACGACTTGCTTTGCTGTGTGTGTGTGTGTGTGTGTGTGTGTGTGTGTGTGTGTGTGTGTGTGTGTCTGAAAGGTCTGTGAGGAGGCAAGATGTCCAAACATTGGAGAGTGCTGGGGAGGAGGAGAGTATGCCACAGCTACTGCTACCATCATGGTCAGTAAAATGGAGGAATATGTACTATTAATACACTTGTGCTGAATTGCATTGCTTGCTACAAGCTGTATAAAACACCTGTTAAATTGTCTTTCTCACTTTTTAGTTGATGGGGGATACATGCACACGCGGATGCCGCTTTTGTTCCGTGAAGACGGCTCGCAAACCTCCTCCACTGGACCCCGATGAGCCAGAGAATACGGCCAAAGCAATCGCTGCCTGGGGATTGGACTATGTAGTTTTGACCTCAGTAGACAGAGATGGTAAGACGAAGAGACATTATTCTACATTTCCTAAACATTATTTATGTCAATTCTGATTTAGACCATTTTGATGTACCTGCCTGACTTGCACAATTAAATTGAAAGTGAAAATATGTTTTCCAAATACATTTCTTTTACATTGGATACTTTTGGACTATAGTCCTTGTTGCAAACATGCACTAATATCAGACAGTATGAGGCAGGAATTCAGATGTAAACTTGATGTTTGTGTCACAGATATATCTGATGGAGGAGCAGAACATTTTGCCAAAACAGTGACAAGTCTGAAGAAGAGGTAAATGGTTAATTCTGTCTAATCACTCTTAAAGGAGAGTACTGGAGTGAATTCAATTATAGCCCTGTTGAAAGAGCTTACTAAATGCGCTAGTTAGCGAGTGGAACAAAGGAATTTGGTACAGCACAGACCGAACGCGAACGCAGAAGCGAACAGGCACTTTACACTGAATCAATGGGACCTGACTGACCGAAAGTAAGATCTGAGGTTACATTGACTCAATGTAAAGTGTTTTGTGTTTGCGCTAGGTATATGCTTTTCGAAATTCTTTAATTTTACGCAAAATATATTGCTGTTAGAAGGCTCATGCAGCAGGGCTATGCTTGAATTCACTCCGGTATTTTCCTTTAACTTAAGAACCCCTCCGCAAGGTGAAGTAGTCTGAGGGGCCCAAAACAGATTTTCACTGACTTTTGTTTATATGGACACTGACAGCAATAATCCAACTCTTGATCTTATTCAAATCCAAATATGATCATATTGCGATTACAGTGTTCATATGTGCTGCTCATAGAATATTCCAGTCATATTCCCCCATTTCCATCCAACACTGCATACAGTAGTCTGAGGAATAACTAGCAGAGGTAGCTCCTCAAAGTTCTGAAGTATCGGTTCCCTTCCATGATTTTTCCCATGCGAAAATCTGACTTATGTGATCGTCTGGGATGCACCTCAATATTACAACTGTATGATTAGAATATTTTATTTTGAATACTCTATTTATATGACACGTTGCATATTCGGAATATGATCATATTGTGATTGATATTTGAATATTAATACCCATGTACTGTAGATGCACCCACTAATTGCTAGGTCTTGAATATCAACTTTTGAAGACCTAGATAGTTGAATGTCCCTTTGAGAAGTTGGACTGGAATAAGTACCTGTTGCTTTGTTGTCCTGGCAGGAGCCCAAGCCTGTTGGTGGAATGCTTGACTCCTGATTTCCGTGGTGATTTGACTGCAGTGGAGAAGCTTGCTCTGTCGGGTCTGGACGTGTATGCCCATAATGTGGAGACAGTTCGTGAGTTACAGAGGTACAACTACAACTGTGCACAGTGCCACAGAAGTCCATCTTAGTCCATGTACTCAAACCCTCTCAGTTTTCCCACTCGTTACTGAAGCACTGGTTACTGGTTATCTGTAGAGCTTTTAGGCCAATCCAAAAATGCCCTAGAAACAGCAACAGAACGTGAAGACACGTACAGTAATGTCAACGATGCCCAAACAATGTGTTGTTAAGATGTCATCTGCAATAAGCATGCAAATGAAGTATGCCAGCAGTCGACTATTGTCAACTAATTTTAGATTATATATTGATAGCACATTGTTTTGGCTGAATGAAGGGCTGAAGTAACTTCACTCTCACTGTCAGATGATGCATTATTGTCCTGCACGCACCCATCTAAGAGCGCCACCATTGGGAGGTATTTCAGTGGGATCCTGAACACACTCTCAAATTAGGAAACCGTAAGAATCGCCAGTTGTACAAAACACAACTATAACAGTCATATATGCGAAAGATATCTATGTTGGGCATGGATTATTGTGGTAATTATACCACAGATACTGATGTTTAGGTTTGTTTGGAATAGTTAAAAAATTGTATTGCATCATGGAATGCAGACTCTATACAGGTTGGTTTCGATGTGAGTGGTTGAAGTAGCACGTTAATAAAGATGACAGACAAGTGGTTTATCCAATTATATGCAAGGATTTTTGATGACGTCCAGCAACACTCTTATGGAAAGGTCTCAGATGGATGTGTGTAGCATAACGCATCATCTGGTGTGACAGAGGTTAGGCCCAGGGGCCATGTGCAGTTTCATCAAAAAATAATTGGTCCTGTCCAAATTAGGCCCTGGTTTAGGCATTTTGACATAATATCGATCAATATCGTTTCTCATCATTGTGTTCTACTATGTGTGTGGATACTGTATTCAATCAGAGTCAACCAGAGATCTAGTTCTTTCTCGACCTCAATTTCTTGAGGTTGGATGCTCCATATTGGTTAATAACATTTCTGTATAGTGGTTGGAATGGTCGTGAGATCGTTTTATATGGATCTCATGTGGAAAAGCCTCCAGTGGCGTTGTTTTACCTATTGGCCAACTACTCAACTTCTAGTGCATTGTTTGAACAACACTGAGGTCAAAATAATCACAAGGCTGTACTTGTACTGCAAGTGGATTGAAGTGTTATGAATTCATTCTGATGGTAAAAATAAACAGCAATTCCATCTATTACACGTTTGTTCACACTAAGGTCCGGATCTTTGGAATAAGAAGGACTTTTATTTTTGTTTCCATTTCCTTTGAAGAAAATGATGTCATATTTGTGTTATAACAGGGCAATACACTGGCTCCACAAGAGGGCGTATTTTAGCCCCCTGGGTCAAAGTCCTGCTTTGTTTTTTGGGTGTAGTATGTTTTCTCAACAGCAGAGGGCAGAAAGAACCTCAGGCATACACACCCCAACACAATGACTTGTGGGTAATGATTGGGTTAGATTCTAACACTTGTTATATCAACTTACCCTATCAACTTTTGAAAATTCTACTTCTATTATAATTGAGCCATTTGCACTATCCTTGTTTACAGTTCAAAGGTTACAGGGTAGATGAAGAAAAAATCAATAGGCTAACTTTTAAAAGTATATAGTATTTTATTGATGTGACTTCCTGTTCTTTTGGCCACAGGCATGTCCGTGACCCTCGGGCCAACTTTGACCAGTCTCTGGCCGTCCTGAGACATGCTAAAGCAGTGAAACCATCCATCCTCACAAAAACCTCTATCATGTTGGGACTTGGAGAGACTGACGCACAGATACACTCTACTATGAAAGGTAAGGGAAACCAAGGAAAACTTAAATATTGTGATCAAGGTCTGGGCCTATGAATCAAATCATGACTTTTACCTGTGATTGAAAAGAAGGAAGTGTTGTTCTACAGTGTTGATAATAAATGTAGCTATTTGAACTACTCACTTCATGTAATGTTTCCCTGTTTGTTTCAGAGTTGCGTGACAGTGGAGTAGACTGCCTGACTTTGGGTCAGTATATGCAGCCAACCAAACGTCACCTGAAGGTCAGTTATGGTCTCAGCAACCACAGAGATCTATTTAAAGGAAACGTTTGTTTTTAGCACCTTTAAGCCCTTTTCTAGGGTGTCTAGGATGAAATTGAACTTTTGATATCAAAATTTTAATGACTGATCCTGTTTTGGCTATTTGTCTCATTTATAATCCTTCAAGCTCATTTATAGTCCTTCAAGCTTCAGAAAGGCTTGCTTTTTGCATTCCTTTAAGTGAATGATTTGCTTGTGTGTGTATACAGGTGGAGGAGTATGTTACTCCTGAGTCTTTTGCTCACTGGGAAAAGGTTGGGAATGAAATGGGCTTTGTCTACACTGCTAGTGGTCCACTTGTGCGCTCCTCATATAAAGCAGGTAAGAGGCAAAGACAAACAGGAAACCAGCTGTTCTAATAACAATTTAACAACTCAATAAAAAAAATAGGTAACTCTAATCTATTTAACTCTTCCATATTTCAGGGGAGTTCTTCCTGAAGAATCTTCTAGAGAAGCGCAAGGCCGCCACATCAGAGTAAAGAAGCCGTTTAGTCCCTCACGACTTCAGATGTCCATCCATCGCATCCATAGTGCATTTCTCTAGTAAACACACAAGCTGCTTAAACATACGCACATACCGGTGGGGAAAGGACCAAAGGCGGGGACTGTTCAAACCTTAAAAGGCTACATTACTGTATGTCATTAAAGGCTTCATGTACTACTGAGGTGAAGGTGAGGTGAATTTTAATTAACACTCTCATAGTGAGAGTTGTAAATGATCAGTGTAGCTTGCACAGCTTTATGAAGAAATTGTAAAATATATGAATAAACAAACATTTATAACCAACCTGTAATATGGATATAATTACACTATGAACATGAACAAAATAAACTTAAAGTCAAAAGTGTAAAGCTGCAACTTGTCGTTTAATAACGCTCCATCTGATTGGTCCTGTATTACAATCATTACATCATTCTCATAAAATGAATACCATATAAAAGTTTTCATTACAAAAAGATCAAAACATACAGACACTCACTCACTCAAACTCCCATTCACTATCACATGACCTGTCTGCCTTGTTTAACAAGACAAATATCATGCTTCTATGACAGTTGATGATTCCTAACATAAAAAAATGGACAAGAATAGTCTGACTGGCTTGTGGCCAAAGTGAAACTATGCTGTCAGGCTAGTAAAGTCAGTTTCAAATCTGAACAGTGATGAGTTAATCAACAAATCCCAGCTAATCAGCAGCTGATTAAAATCAGTTGTTTCCCGGTGGCCTCCTGAGATGGGCAAGAGCCTCTGTTACATGCCAATTTTAAAGAAGAGGTCTGGGTGAGGTATTCAGAGAGGCTTTAGCTGGTGCATTTTTGTACCACTATATGGAAGTCAACAGTTCTAATAATTGGTTGTGTGGATCTCTAAAATAAAATGTCTAAAAGTTGTCCATGTGTGGGAAGAGATGGTCAGACTTTGGCCTTCTTCGCAGGAGGTTCGTTGAGAGCAATGCGTGCCATCCCAGCTGGAGGAGTGAATGGAATCCGCATTGGTGTCACTTTCTTACCGATGGTCTCAATCTACACACACACACAGAAAATTTGTTAGGCAAAAATACATGACACATGGCCAAGCACAGCCATGGGAGTAAATCAGAATCACTTGGAGCGATGAGCAATCTAGCAAACAATAACTACCAGTTAAACAAACACATCTCAGTCCTTGGACCTCTTTATGTTAGGTATTAGGTATGCTAGGTATGCTTTAAACTGTGACATTTAAGTCTACAATAGTAACCTGCCAAAAGCAGATGATGTCTCCTCCACATTTTACTTAAAGTATGACACGCTGACTATCAAACTCTCTTTGTTGCCTGACATACCTAGAGTTCATACTAACAGTATGGAATGGGTTTGAATGGGGTGCTGCCTTGTACCGTACCCTGCCCTCCAAATCCTTTGTGTGAGCCATGTGGCCATGGGCTTCAGGAGGAGAGCGTGGGTAAGGTGTGGAGATGGGTTTGTATAGAGGAGAATGACACCTTTCTTGTTCAACCAGTTCACTGATAATTGAACCATCATAGACTATGGCACTGCTTACACAATCTTTAGAAAGGTTGGCCTTTGGGGGTTGTTTATTGATAGGCTTGATTGATAGAAAACCTGTTTAGTAACTCTGAGATCGTGGTTGTGTGAGTGAGCTTGTACCTGGAAACCGAGGTTCTGGAGTTGTGGGTGCAGGTGGTCCAAGACTCTTCGTCCATCAAATAAGAATGCTGGCTTCAGCATTTTAGCGTGGATCTTCTCATAGTCCAGGTCCTACAAAACACAATTTTCAGACATTTTACCATTTCATATTCTGTGTTGATTCAAGATTCAAAATGGTCTTTATTACATCTCATTATACATAGAAGAGCGAAATTCTTGTTCTTTGATCCTCGAAAAATAATAAACAGTATATGTTAAGAGAGAGAGATTGTATGTGTGTGTGTGTGTGTGTGAGAGTGTGTGTGAGTGATAGTCCAGAGAATAGTATAGGGATTGTTTACCTTGAACATGTCCCATTCAGTGCAGATGACCAGAGCATGCGCCCCGGCACATGCATCATATGGGTCTTTTGCCACGGTCACCAGCTCAGGGACTACAAAGAGAGATTTGAACAAATTATAACAAAAACTAGACAAGCGCTCAGAGAGCGCAGACCTCCGCCAAGACAATGTGGTCACAGATGGTGTTCTGGATCACCGATCACCACCAAAATCGAATCAGTTCTTACTCGTCCCAATACACGCGTTGTCCGAAAATTTAATCCAAATCCGTGCAGTACTTTTCTAGTTATGTTGTACACAGACAGACACACATGCACACACACACACACCCACACACACTCATACAGACACACGCCAGCGAAAACATGACCTCCTTGGCGGAGGTAATTACAAAATTTACAAAAGTAATCCTTGCATGACCATTAGTACCAGCCATCAGTATCCCCTACATACTGTAGTAGAGCCCACCCACCTCTCTCAGGGTTGTCTCCCGAGAGGTCCAGTACAATCTGCTCTTTGAGTACTTTAGGGTCATAAATGTGCAGTTTGGCTCCTTCGTCCATGAGATATTTGGAGATGTAGATGCTGGATGACTCCCTGGTAACAAGATACAATAACAACTTTATAAGCCAACAGAATGAAGTCATTGGAAGCTCCAGATGTGTTCACTTTGTACCTGAGCTTACTAATCTGGCTGCCAAAAGAAACACAACAGAATGTTCAGACCAAGCGTCTGTTTCCCAAACGCATAGCTGCTAACCAGATAGCAATTTAGGGTGGTATTCTCCCAGGTGCTTTAGTCCAAAGGAGTGCTTAGTGCATGCTGAAATACATGGAGCTAAGTACTGTTTTGGACTTGAGCACCAGGGTGAATACCGGCCTTGATTAGTTGCCAATGGGAAATTGCATTGCAACCAACAAAGTTGCTAACTCAGTTAGCAACTATGCTTTGGGGAAATGGACCTCTAAGTACTATAGTCTCCAAACAGAGGTTACTAGCTAACCTGGGTCGCTTCAGGAGCTGACTTACAAGAGTGCTGCACTTACTGAGCCGTCTATCCTTACGTTTTCTGTGTCTGCTCCTCAGCTCTGGAATAGTCTCCTCTCCCAAATTAGGTCCATTCATACTATTGATCTTTTCAAGTCTAAATTAAAAGCACATCTTTTTTCCCTAGCCTTTAATACCCCCAACCCCTTTTTCTCTTTTATTTTATTACTCTTCTTGTTTGTTTGTCTTATATTTTGGTTATTTGCATATCATTATTATATCATTATTTTTTTCATCATGATTATTATTTTTATCTGTTTTTTTTTTTTTTTTAAAGAGCACTTTGGGGCAACTCTGTTGTATGAAACGTGCTATACAAATAAATGTGTCTTGACTTGACTTGACTAAGTTATTTGAAGTTACAAAGCCAGCAACACGGCTTTGTTTTACACGCCCCTCTCTCTAGGCTACTATGCAACCCTAATATTTACAGAAGAACATGACTAAGCACTTATGGTCCTGAGTATCCAGGGAGGGAGTAAATGAGTGAGAGGGGAAAAGAAAGAGTAGATGAAAGGTTGTTGTGTGTGTTGTGCAAGTGGGAGAAAGGGCAGAGATTACAAGGTGAAATGAAAATCAGATTATTTTCAAGTGATCATAAAACATAATAAACCAAATAGAATATCATAGTTAAGTCTATGACACAGGGTAAGTCAATTCTATTAGATAGGCATATGGTGATAGGTTTATGCATAGTTGTTATACCTGGTGTCACCTGTGTCCTTTTTGAAAGCGAAGCCAAGCAGAGCAATCTTTTTCCCCGTCACTGTGTTGAACAAACAATCAATGATCCTGCTGGCAAACCTTCTCCTCTGATATTCGTTCATGTCGATTACCTACATGGTGTGAAGGATTAACATACCAGCATTAGAGAGGAACTCTAACAACAGTAACACCGTGTCAATGGAGTCATGTGCACATAACGTGTGTGCCCACTGCAATTTATACTAAAGTCAATCTGATATTACTGGATATCAACAGAGCATGGTTGCCTTGTGGTTGTGTGTAAATAAACTGACCAGTAAGGTCAGTGTCATACTGGTAGATTTGACTCGATAAATATTTCGCAGCGTTTACCCATTCACACACTTAACCTTCATTGTACTTTCTCTAATTCTCTTAATCTTTACCTAATCTTAAAACTCTGACCTTTGGAGGCAAAAATGATTTAAGCAAGTGCAGAATTTAGAGACACAGGCTACAATCTTTGCATGTTTCGTCTTTCACTTGGGATGGCTGACATTTTAGTAATCTTATTTGAAAGTTTAATTATACAGTGTTAGTAATTATACAACTATGCTTTTGAGAAACAGACCCTTGATGACCATGCTGGGATGGAGCCCCAGTGACTTTATGAAATATATATTAGAAATAAAAGATCTGAGTCTGCTCAGCATTCTGCTCTAGCATGGAGCATGTGGTCATTCACCACAATCTAAAGGTTTGGTTTGTTTGGCCACTCTGTATAGTGTTATTTAGAATATTAATAGTATAATAATAGTGTTTATTTATGTTATGACTTTACCGTGCTAACATTTACCATGCTAGATCATCGCATTGTCATCATGACATGCAGTCCTGATCTTGGCACAACCTCAAAGTCAACAAGGACTGGAGCAAAGATCATGGAATTACTCCGCTTGAACCCTCTCTGACTGCAGTGCTCAGGGCTCTTACTATGTAATGATGTCATAATGATTAAACATTTCTGAATGGAAGAAAAGGGATTTGCAATGTCCCTCTATCTGATCACACAAGCAAGTGTGTGTATTAGTGTGTGCTTATTTTCGCACCTGTTGCCAGTAGGATGCAACCTCAGGTAGGTTCAAAGCTTCACACAGATAAACCAAGTTCAGCACATCTTTCTGGAAACAGCTGCCTCCAAAGCCTGCAAATGACAACAACAATTGAGAATCCATCTGCGACACTCAACAGAACCGTTCATGACAGTGACGTGATAACATGACAAATTCCACTAAATGATCTTTAGAGAGACACACATACTGTATACTCACCCACACTGGCCTTGAGGAACTTGCTGCCGATGCGCTGATCCATACCGATGGCCCTCGCCACCTCCTCAACGTCGGCTCCAGTAGCCTCACACAGAGCTGAGATCGAGTTGATGCTGCTGATGCGCTGTGCCAGGAATGCATTTGCAGCCTTCAGATCAGAGAGAGAGCAAGAAAATGTCAAGACGTCAACCTCATCATCATTCAAGAAGACAGTCAAGGTCATGCTGAACTCGTGTCTGTTTTCCAAAAGCATAGTTGCTACTTGGTTGTCAATGGGAAATTGCATCACAACCAACAAAGTTGCTAACTTAGCTTGCTAACTATGCTTTTGGGAAACAGACCCTTGATGACAATGCTGGGATGGAGCCCCAGTGACTTTATGAAATATATATTAGGTGTGTTGATATAGCCTCACCAGTTTGGAAAGTTCAGATGACCATGTATTAGTGGTAATGATACGAGTTTTGGGCACCCAGTTCTCATAAACAGCACACAATGCACGGATGGCCCTTTGACCCTCTGGTGTTTCGTCTCCACCAATGAGCACGCGGTCTGGCTCTTTCAGGTCCCGCACAGCCGTGCCCTCCGCAAGAAATTCAGGGTTAGACAGCACCTGCAAAGTCAAGGAACAAGGATGTTTATTTGTAACATGCATATAGTTATTAGGTGTAAGAAAAGAAGTGAAAATGATCATATCTGATGTCAGCCCATTTGTGCATAATAATGTGTGTGTGTGTGTGTGTGTGTGTGAGTTACTATTAGTATTTGTTTGTTAACATGATAGAAACATTCATAGGAGTATGCATACATGTGTACACACGCATACCTGCAGATTAAGACTGGGTTTGGTGTTGGCATCAAATATCCTCCGGATGCTCTCAGCTGCACGGACAGGCACAGTGCTTTTCTCTGTGACAATCTTGTAGCCATCAGACTGCTCAACAATGCGCCTAGCGCAAGCCTCAATGTACTTCAGGTCAGCAGCACGACCTTTCCCCATGCCATAGGTCTTAGTGGGCGTGTTCACCTAGGTGACGGAGAGATTAAAGGGTCAACAACATTGCCAACTGTCTCTGCTGCATTCTATTCAGAGACATTTAACATTTTACTAAGAAATCAGATGCAAAAACCCTTTAAGTCCTCCTAACAGGTCATCCAACCTGCGAAACCACTACAAATGATCCAGAATACTACAGCATGGCCCAAAAGAGAACATGTCTCACCACTATTCATGGAGCTCCACTGGCTGCCCTTAGCTGCAGGTGCCATCAAATCACTAATGTTGGCCTAAAGGGTATTTCACGAACATGCTGCAATGAACTTTAATTCCATCATTAAGCCATATGCTAACCTCTAGTCACTCTGTTCCTCAAAGGATCAATGCTTTGAACAACCAACACCTTGCACTGGCCAAAAATAGGTATGCAATGTACTGTTGCAGTGCTTGATTGACAATAAAGTTCGCTTTGACTTTGACATTATTCTTGTTTCACACTGGTGGAATAACCTTCCAAAACCCCCTAGGGCAGGGGTGTCAAACATAAGGCCCAGGGGCCGGATGCACACTTTACATCATTTCATGAGGCCCGGTGCAAAAAGCTTCTTTGAAAAAAAGTTCTAATAAAACATTGAATGCATCACGTTTATACAACTCAATTCTGGCAATTACCTATGAGGTGCATCATGAAACTGCTTACCAACAGGAAAGGAGTACAAAAGTGGTGGCACGGATTATGGCATGGCGGCCCCTGGGGAAAATACCAATGCTCATGTGGCCCTTGATAAAAATGAGTTTGACACCCCTGCCCTAGAGCAACACTCACACTCTCCACCTTCAAGAAATTCTTGAAGACCCAGCTCTTCTGATAATACCAGTCCTAGTCAATTGAAATACCTGGAATGCACTATTTATACACATACAAGATCTTCAAGAAATTCTTGAAGACCCAGCTCCTCTGACAGTACCAGTCTTAGTGCATTCCAGCCCAGGTAATTGAATTGACTAATTATACACCTACAAGATCACACTCTTTAACTCAATTTCTTGATGGTAAATCACACTCCTAGTAAGGCATGTCCTTCTGTTTTCTTGTAGCTTGATTGTTATTAATCTATTTGTAAGTTTTTTTTATTATTATTATTTTATAAAAGTGTCTGCTGAAGGCATAATGTAATGTAATTGCATTCAAACTTTGCATCAGAACTCTTTACAATTGGGCATCAGGGGCTAGAGAGACGTATGACTCACAGAGATGAACACCAGGTCTGCATCCCTGATGGCAGCATCAATGTCGGTAGAGAAGAAGAGATTTTTGCCTCTACATGAGAAAACCACATCATTGAGCCCTGGCTATAAAAACACAGAGAGATTAGAGAACAAGACACATCGCTGGACAGTAGCTTAACAGTATAGCATACAAGAGTACCATACATAGTGAATTGCATAGACAATTGCTCGTAAAAGAGCCCTCAACATTGTATCTGAATCAGATTTATTATAGCCATTTCAACAATACAGTTGATGGGAGTATGCATTACACAGAGCTCTTTGTGTGAATAAGGCTGGGCACTGGGCAGAGAGATCAGTATTCCATGATCTTTGGGCTGGGTGTACTGCTTCTTACCTCGTAAATAGGTAGTGTATTCGAGTTCCAAGCTTTGATTCGTGACTCATTGACATCCACTACAGTGACTCGGATTTTAGGGCACATTTGAGCGATAACGCTGCAAGTGGGTCCACCGACATATCCAGCCCCAATACAGCATATCTTCTTTATTTCAAACATCTCTGGACCAACACAAGATAGAGTCTTAAATCGGTAAGATTACATTTTAACTAAAAATCTGGATAATTACATGACGATATCGCAGAGTTGTCTGGCAGCTTTCACCTTATATCTGCTAATCAGCTGATTGGAAGTAATGGACAACGTTTCATTTTAACGTTAGTTCAGGGAAGCTATCATTCTGTCTGATACTGCAAAAGTTCAGTTCCATATCTCTGTATACACAAGTGACATACGAAAAGCATTGGCATCAAAATTATTGACTAAAGTATGAAATCAATTGCAACACTTACCGTTCTCTGAACGTTAGCCTAAGAGAGGACACTAGCTGCTACACCACTTTGTTCGGCGGATCAAGTTGAAACACGTTAAGTTATAAGTGCATAAACACTTTCGCTATGTTCACGCTGAGAACTTCAGTTAATACTGAAGTGTAAAATGTTCGACAACTACACTTTACTTTGCTCTCACACACCCCTTTAACATGATCTCTTCCGGATATTGGGAAAAGCCCATGCTATGCCAAAGCTCTATGCCAATGAATGCTATACACGTCAGCGTTACGTACAAAGAATGGGGAGGGGTTCTCAAACATGTTTGCCTCGAGTCCAAGATGACAAAACGTTTAAAACGTTTCAAAACCGGGATTCTTACAAATGAAAATTATTTTTTTTATTGTAACATTTTTATTAGATATAAGAAAAAGTGCATAGTATAAGCCCTTTCTGTGATATGAATACAGTGTTTTGTCTAGCAGTGTCAAAAACAATCACGGTTAAACCTGGGGGAAAACAAACAAACAGACAAACAAACAAACAAAAAAACATCTGAATAATGAAACTTTCTCTATAATCAATTAAATAATGAATAACTGAAGAACAGACTCCATAGGCATCTGTAGTTGTGGGAGTCAAAAACATAAGACTCTAACATAATGCTCTGTCGGAACATCATCATCCATAACATTGGATTACATTTTGTTCCAAAAAAGTTGGCACAGAGGCCTACACTCGCACGTGCACACACAGTCTCATTCAGTCTTTAGGTATTGGGTTCTCTGTAACTCACAAAATCAAAATGTTAACTTGTACTCAACACTACTGTGTTGAAATAAGTCAAGTAAGACGTCACTGCACCTCTGACTCATTAGTTAGTGACATGTGCAAAATATTATGTTGCTTGGAAGGGTGGGGGAGCTGAAGTGGTCAGTCTATGAGACATTTTTCCAGTCAAGACTTTATAAGAACCCCAATTCACCCCGTTTGACATCAGCAAGGAATGTGAATGAACCTCCATTCCTGTGTGACTGTCTCTGTTTCTCTCTCTCTCTCTTTCTCTCTCTCTCTCTCACTCACTCACTCACACACACACACACACACACACACACACACACACACACACACAGTTGATAGTCTAAAAAACACTGTCACCTGCAGTGCTACAGAAGAGAATATAAAGCCACAGTAGAATAAGGTGATAGTTAGTAATAAAGCTAATCATGATAGAGGGACTGATGGCTGCTGGAGGTGAGAGGTCCCATAGCACAGGTCCTTGGCCAGTGGTAGAACTCCTGGAACCATAGAGATGCTTAATCCACAGGAGGGGCAGGTGGATTCCTGTGCTCAGTCTAAAGAGGAATACAGTATGTTGTTTGTTAGTACAGTTACAAAAATAAACAAATATATCTTGCTTAAATTATACAACATAACTATTATCTTATGCGGTTCAGATGCAGAAATAAAACTAGAAAAGCGCTCAGAGAGCGCAGACCTCCGGCAAGACAATGTGGTCACAGATGGTGTTCTGGATCACCAATCACCACCAAAATCGAATCAGTTCTTACTTGTCCCAATACACACGTTGTCCGAAAGTTTGATCCAAATCCGTACAGTACTTTTCTAGTTATGTTGCTCACAGACGCCGAGCAAAACATAATCTCCTTGGCGGAGGTAAAAATAAACAACTCTAATGATGATAGAAGGTGATTCCCTTACATTGCGGGGGCCACAGTCTGCAGACCCACCCCTCATACTCTGAGGGCGGAGAAGGAAGAGAACGACTGCCAACACCATCCAGCCCATAATGATCATCGGCAGAGTGAGATCATCACCCATTGTGGAGCTGGGACCAGGGACTACAAACAGGGAAATTTAGTCATCGCACTGCTAATAATGATTCAGAGAATGCATAATGAAATCTGGTGTTCATTCATCACATTTAGAAAACAATTCTTAATAACTACCAGCAAATATTGGTAATGAGGATGTTCTATGTTCTAAGGTGTCATTTAAAAAGTGTTTCAGTGCATAACAGATACATGTAGGTGTGACCACTTTTATCATCTAAACACATGTATTAAAATCTGCCAATGCTTTTGTATGTATTCTTAATTTCTTAAGTAGTAAACATGTTGAACTGAGAATACTGCTATTGTAGAGAACATACGCTCCTGAGGGCATTCTGTGTCTGTACAATAGGACTGGGACTGCCGCAGCTGCAAAACATTGGAAACAAGCAAGTGTCTTAGTTACACCAAGGTAGAACTGTCATCATAGATCAAGAACTTAAATGTTTAAATTGCTTTGAGATGCATTTTTAAATGGGAACTACATACTACTACAGCATAGGCGAAATTATATCACACAAGGACAACTGGTGTACGAAAACATTGTTTTGAGGCCATTAGGTTTTACAAGACAACCTTTTTATTTCTACAGGATTTATTAGAACACTCTGTATGGGACTCCAAATATGTTACAGTAGGTTTCACCTTGGAGAGGTTTAAACTGGCTCCCCCTGCTGACCATGACCGTATGTCCAAACCAGAAAACCAAAATAATGTGCTTTTAAACATGCACATACAAGTAGGTCTAAAACGAAAGAGTAATATGTCAATTTTAGCAATTAAATTTCAAAAGTGAAATTTTCATCAGATTTCTTAAGATTCATTTGATAAACTGAAATATTCCCCATTTTGGGGGTTAATTTTGATCATGGCTTAAAGCTAAGGAAGACTCTAAATTCAGTTTCTCAACCAATTCAAAAAAACACATCTAACCAATAAACTCAGTAGTTCAACAAATCATCACTGCTTGGAAACTTCACTAAATTTCAAGGCATTTCAAATCATCAATTTTGTGCCTTTCCATTGTTCTTCCAGACTCCGAGACCTTGATTTCAAAATGAAAAACTTTCATTTCGAGTATTTCGGATGAAATGTCTTCACCTAAATAAAGGACCTTGGGAGCAGTTACGTTTCTTAACAGCTTTTTGTTCCGAAATTTAGTGCACTTCCTGCTTCCCTCTAGTGACAAACTTTATGGAGATGCTGATTTCATTCATTTACATGTAGATGGAGTTGGCACCCACAATGCCAAAAGTACTGTACCAATACCCGGTACATGTAGATGGAGTTGGCACCCACAATGCCAAAAGTACTGTACCAATACCGGTACAATAACCCACTAGTATACTGTCTGAATAAATCCAGAATAGTGGAAGAATTCCTGACTAGTGAGTACTGCATAGGTATTACTGATGATGATGTGCTTCCAGCAACCTGGGCAGTGACATACAGCAATGACATTGAGCTACAGTATATACTTGCTTATTCCACTATTCTGCATTTATTCAGACAGCATACTAGCGTGTTATACATGTTCTATTTTTGGAGTCCTACCTAAATGAGTTGTATATATTAATAGCAAGTACAGTAACCACAACTGCACTACAGATGAAATCAATGTGTCAACATCAAAATTCTAAGTATATTTAAAAAAAAAAAAAAAGATAGTTTACTGGTTACAGAGATGGGAAACTTACCAGGTTGATCAGCCTCCTCATGGCATGCTCATGGGAGCAAATACATGCACAGGGGTCGCAGGGGTCCTCTGCCATGTCACCTTTCAATATTTATGTTTTTAAAGAGGAAGTTCAAAGTTAGGCAAAGGAAGGAAGGTGCACATTTTTACAGACCTACTGAGGCTTGCAAAGTTTTGAGTTATCTCCCAAGTCATAAAACACATAAAACGGGGAAACTGATTACACAACTGCCTTTATTCTGTATTAACAGTTTAGCTTGGCTTGGACCTAAGTATAGGAGCAATTACAGTCTTCTATTGAGTCTACCTGATGATGCCGTGGTAAGATAAGAGTGTTTTGTGTTGCAGTAGGGCACCTGTATGCAAATAGACGGGCGTAACGTTACGTGGATCAGGCTACAGCCAGCTACAGCTACAGGATATCAACCCGGATGTTCATGTCAACAATTGTTTACCAGAGAGTTTACAAGTGGGTATTTTAGAAGAATATACTGTAGGCTACATCTGACTCCGGATTAGGTTAGATGTATCTTACGTTTTTAATTGTTGCTAAAGCGCATGTTACATTTGCGTTAACGTTAACGTGTATAGGCTTCACTATCTCTTCTCCACGAAGACAAGGCTGGCCAAACAACATGTTAGGCTGGTCATTTTACACATTAACGTTACACATTAATTGACGTTAGGCTTGCAAAAACACAAAGCATCCAGATCGTAGTTAGTTCATTTGTTTAGACAAAACCACTTTGACTGGCGCTTTCATTAGCCAATTAATAACATTCCAACACTAAGCTAGCTTAGCTTATCAGAAAGCAGGAAAGAAAAAGACTGAATTTCAGCTCTCTGCTAGGAGTGTGCAACTTACTTGGCTTTGACGGACAGATGCAATAATTCCGCGTCTGAATTAATTTGAGAGCAAAACTGCTATTTGGTTGAACTACTGAAGGAAGACAGACACCCTCCACACATCGACAGAAACGACAGCTGGTTTATTTTGTTTATGACACGCATCAGCCACGTAGATGGTTCACGCGAGAGTTTGATTTATCAGGCGCCAAGTGCGTTTTCTGAGTATGCTCAGACAGGACTGAAATTACACCTGAAATTGTTTTGCCATGCAGTAACCATAGAAATAGATTATATATATTCTTATGTAAACCAATAAGAAGGCTACAGTGTCAACAAATTCCATCAGATGCACGTCAGGCTTGTCAATCATCAGGCTTGTCCTTTATCAGCAGTAAACCTATAGGTTATCGACAGCTCTGTGGTACAGTAGCTTGTAGTGTTTTATTATAGCCAGTCCAACAATCAACAACATAAGGCTACATGTCTATCACTGCTACAAACGAAAAGTCATCAAGGGGAAGAGCAGATTGCAGCGGCATATCATCACTGCCCCACTTAACCAAAATAAGTATATTAATAGTCCTCTACTAATAGAGATGCAGCCAGGCCCTACTGGTTAGGGCTTTGGACTTGAAATTCAAATAACCATTGCCAGTCCAAGTGTCTGCTTCATCTCACAGAGTGTATGTGTACTGAGGTAGAGGTGGATACTGGACAGGCCTAAATGCGGAGTCCAAAGTTCACTCAGGAAGAGATGATGATGATGATGATGATGATGTTGTTGTTGTTGTTGTTGTTAGGCCTACAAGAAATGCAAGGAAAATTGCATCTTATATTTTATCAGGTCAGGATATACATATCACTCAGAACAACTTATTGATTCTCCCTAGACCTGCCTGAATAGTGCTGATCTGGCGTTAAAGGAGACGTTTAGTGTGATAAGGACCTAAAGGATATTGCAACATCATAAAAAGTTGAACGTTTGCCGGGGAGCAGAATTTTGACACATTTGTACAGGCCGGACTTGCTAGTTGTAGCTTATGGGGGCGTAAGTAGCTATCTGTGCAGTTACTAAGTTTTCAATGCCTAGTTTTAAATGTTGGAACTGTCTTTACACTATAAACAAAGTGTGGAGCTATTTCGAGGCTTTCTTTGTTTTAAAACAGTGATTTGGCCACTCACACCTAGCTGGGTGCCCCTGGAAGCTGCAACTAAGTGGTTTTCTCCGGCCTGCACGAAGATATCAAAATTCTGCTTCCGGCAAATGTTCTAAATCCTTATCACACCAAACTTCTCCTTTAAATAAACTTGTGGGTAGAGCCTCTGTGATGATGTGTGATTCTCCCCAAGTTGCTCTATGGTGCAAACATTTGTATAGGTTCCCATATCCCCAGTATGAAGCTCTGCCAATGGATTTTTAATATATGATTGCTCGGATGGTTTTCTCTTCTGAGAATTCATGATGCTGTAATGTTGACAATTGTAAATGCAACAAATATTTTTTTTTACTTAGGAAAAAATTCCTGTGTCATGCAACAGTCACAATCAAACACTGAAATAGAATGCACAATCTATTGCAACTTGCAACTGTTGTCTTCACTCCAAATTCCTGTCCTGCAGTTAGAGAAATTTGTTCTGTTTTTGTTTTTGTTTTTCTTTGTTTTTTTTGGCTAAATATCACTTCTAGACTTAATACTTCTGCCATAATTTAACATACAGTATATATGTCATTCATTACACACACACACACACACACACACACACACACACTCTCTCTCTCTTTCTCTGAGAAGGGAAATTTTACTTTCAATATTCAAGAGTTTATTTGGCACATACAATACAGTCGTAAATCATAGTGAAATTGCATGAATTCAGAGAGAAAAAGAAAATAGTCTAGACAACAGAAAAAGAAAAACAAAAGCTTTCATACATTATATTTCCATATTATTATTATTATTATTATTATTACAACAATGATAATAATAGACAATCATCATCACAATTCTGTTATTTTTGTTGTCATATATTGTCAACTTTTGTACTGCTGTCTGCAATGTGTGCACTATGCTTGTCTGCCCATGGGTACACCAAGACTACTGAACTGTGTGCTGGACCCTGGTGTGCACTTAAGTGTGGGCGATTGCCTATTGGACTGAAGCACAAGGTTTTGCAAGAAGGCTAGTACGTTACATCTTGGTGATGACACAAGTGAGCCAGAGAACCCTGTGACAGTTAACCAAAACGTTGAAATTATTTAGTAAATGCATAGCCTACTCCCAGGCAGCTTTACCTGTCCTTGAGGGGTAATGATGGAAGGGAAAGGTAAATATAAAGAATAAAAAAGTAGTCTAAAGGGTGATGGCAGGCATATTTGAGGGAAGTCATAACACAATCAAAGAAAACAGAAAATAAATTATGACATTTCATGCATGTGTAAAACCTGGATATTAATGGTCATTTTTTTTGGCAATGTACGGTCGACCTCATCACATGACACAAAGCTTGCCAACTGCTGTTAATCATTCAACATTTTCTGGACAATACAAGCTTTCCATAGAGCAAGTTGCTTAACATTCAGTGAAATGTTCTAGTTCTATGTTGCTGAATATAACCCATCATTTTCCAGACTTGTATTGTACGCACGCATAGGAGGCTATCCATTTGTTTACAGGGTGTACTATTTTAGGGGAAAAACGCTGAAAGAGAAGAGGAGCGAACGAAAGAGAGCGATAGAGGGGGATCCCGAAAGTGAAGCAGAGTGTAGCTGCCGCTGCGGCCCGACTAGGACACGGCAAAACCATGGCTAACATCGCAGTTCAAAGAATTAAAAGGGAGTTCAAGGAAGTTCTTAAAAGCGAAGAGGTTGGTCATTATACGTGATTAACAGTTAATGTAGAAATGTTTGGTGTTACAGCTGTAAAGAGTGTTGTTATTTTTACAGAATACATATTACAGAATAATGCTAGCTAGCTAGCCATGCGAGCAAGTTGGTATGAGATATCATGAACTGCAGAGAATGTGTGAAGCAAGGCCCCAACACAGGAAGTTAGCAAGTCATCTTCTCTGTGTTTAGATAGCAGGGAATTTGTGTCAAAAGACTACAGGTACGAATGGAAGACAACATGAGTGGCATGTTCCGTCTAAGCACAAACCAGACATTATGCTAAATAAATGAGTAACTTTAAACGCTGTCGTGTCGTATGATAGTTCATCTGTCGTAGCTATAGCTAGTGCTAGGGTTAACCAACGCTAAGTTAAGTAATTTGTCATAGGCTACGCTATGTTACTGTCACAGGTCGCTAGCAGGAGTGCTAGCTTGCTAGCAGATCTACTGCTGTCAGACTTCACGCTAAAATCGTGGTTTGTTGACTCAACATAAACTGGAGTGTTCTGTCAACCATGGACACTAAGTGAAATATTAGCGTCTAATTGTAATCTTTCTTTGTAGTGAAACAAAATAATACTATAAACATCAGCTAACGTTAATCATTGTGGCACCAGATGCTAAATTGAGGGCACTTTAATGGTCCGATACTCGGCTAGCTGGCTAGCGATTTGACTTTTACTATTTGTGTGGCCACGAGTGCTTCTCTGCAGAATGTTTCAAGTTATTGGCGCAGGTAACCTTGAAGTGGACATCGTCATTAAGTGTAATCGTGAAATGCATTAAATAAGTACAGAGAAGTTTGAAGTGACGCTCAGCAATCGTGTATTTCTTTCTGGGGTGTTTCCTTGATGTTCTCTCTCTATTTTGTACATCCACATTAATAGACGAGTAAAAATCAGATAAGGGTAGACCTTGTGGACGAGAACTTCACAGAGCTGCGTGGGGAAATCGCTGGCCCACCAGATACACCTTATGAAGGTATGCATGTCCATTCATAGGCCACTCTCATGCACCCACTATGGTTTAATGTTTATGCATTAAATCCTAGGCAAGGTTCTGTTAGACATACAGACGTTAATTATTCTTATCTATTTCTGATGCCATTTCTAGGTGGGCGATATCAGCTTGAGATAAAAATTCCAGAAACATATCCATTCAATCCTCCAAAGGTAAGGGATACTGTCAGGGTGGTGAGACATAAAGGTGGGAAGACCATGTTATGCAGTATGAACTTGCAGTATATCATAATACTGTACAGCATGAAAATATGTAGCTGAACTCAGTTGAAAAATCCCCATGTCCACCTTGTCTGTCCGTTATGCACATGGGACATAAGTTAAAATAAAGTGGAACTGAATGCATCTTGTACATGAAGATGATTGTGATAACTTTGGTCAGGTGCGGTTCATCACAAAGATTTGGCACCCCAACATCAGCTCTGTGACTGGCGCTATTTGCTTGGACATCCTGAAGGACCAGTGGTATGTATGTTAACATGTGGCAGAGTAACTATGTTTTGGGTGACAGAGCTCTAATTGCTTTGACATGGTATGCATAATGCATTCATACCGACTGCACAAACAGATACTAATTTAATGTACTGGTCAAAACATTTAGCTACTTTTGTACCGGCAACTTTCATATTCCCATTCGCTTTTGATGCATTTGTGTGATCATTCCATATTGCTTTTGATGCATTTGTGTCATAGACTTAAAGCAGACTGTTTTTGTTTCCCCCCCCCAAAGTTCCATGGAAAGGATTCAGTTTAAAACCATTTATATTTGTGAGGTAGTTGAGGACATGGTGTAAGATCTGCTTCTAGGCTTCTCTATTAGAGTAGGTTGCATTTTGTCTGTACATCCCTTTCTGGAGATAGTCATAATGCAACATCATCTTCCAACATCAAGCACAGTGCTAACTACACTAAGGAGCGTTAGTGGCCAGCGGTAAACACCCCCACAGCATATGAGAAGCTCTTCTAAGTGCCTTATGTTGTAGGGCGGCGGCAATGACATTGCGGACAGTGCTTCTCTCTCTCCAAGCCCTCCTGGCGGCCGCGGAACCAGATGACCCACAGGATGCAGTGGTAGCTAATCAGGTATGACAGAATCCTATGTTGGGTAAAATAACTAAGTGACTGTATTCTGAACTCTTCTATTTTTCTTATCTCAGCGAGTATAAACTTGTGTAGTTGCAAGGAGACTTTTTAAGTAGCAGGTGTGTCTGTATGTGTGTGCAGTACAAGCAGGACTGTGAGATGTTTAAGCAGACAGCTCGGCTCTGGGCTCACGCCTACGCTGGCGCACCTGCCTCCAACGCTGAATACACGCGCAAGATTGACAAGCTCTGTGCCATGGGCTTTGACAAAGTAAGACGTCTCCCCTCACTCCCAACCTGAAGAATGTTTTTACATAGCCTACACTGAAACTGACAACTTCAACAGTAGCTTACTGTAGAAAGTTACACAGCAGAACTATTACACACTAAATCTTTAATTGGTGGTATCTTTTATGAGGTAACCACTTCTTTGTACAGCAATTTGCGTGGGTCATTTGTTACACGCCTGTTTAAATACCAAAATGATGGCTTGCAGAACATGGCTTCCCAACAGTTTCCTTTGACTTTCTAGATCTGCTTTGTCAAAAAAAAAAAAAAAAAAGAAAAAATGCAGGGAAATGTTGTATGCAATCTGTAACATCATATGAAACAGTTTATGAATCTAACGTACTGTTCATGGTCTCTCCTTTCTGTGTTCACAGAATGCAGTAATAGTGGCCTTGTCATCTAAATCCTGGGATGTGGAAACGGCAACAGAATTGTTGCTGAGCAACTAACCTCCCACCCCCATTTCCTTACCCTCTTCTCCTCTGCTCTTTTTCAGTTGCCCCTCTCCTCTCCCTCACTCCCCGTTTTGCGGCAGTTCATTACGCGACTCCTATTTTGTTTAAAGCAGCATCTCTCCCCTTTTAAAAGAACAACAACGAAAAAACAAAACAGAAATAGCATTACTGTCATCTTTAGGTTTAATACACCAACCGTATCGGAAAAACAAACCTGTAAATAAAATGTTAAAGTTGGTGTAGGTTGTAAAACAAGATTGGGACTATTTTTTTTTCCTGTATTATGATAGAAGAATCCGACAAGTTCAGTTCATGCATGAGGGTGTGGCCTTGCCACTCGGTGGGGAGGGGTCAAACAGGGTTATTACCATAGAGATAAGGTGAACCCTTCATTACCCTGTTCCAAACAACAAACATGTTAGCCTTCCCTCCATATCTTCATTCTTCACTGTATAGTGCTGGGAGGTAGGGGAAAGAACTCAACCAGAGGAGTGTGCGTGCGTGTGTGTGTGTGTGTGCGTGCGTGCGTATCAATGGGCTAAGCTTGCTGCTATGTTTTGAGGGCATATGTTCACATGTACAAGTCAGAATGTCCTAAGTCATGATGGACACTAGTGGAAGGGAATGAATGTGGAAGTTAACATGTGCTCTTGTCTGGATTCTGAACCCCTTTTGAGTTCTTTGGCAGCTGCAGGTCACAGCTATGACCTCTTCACCATCAGCCCTTGAGGTTTTCACCTTTTTTTTCTCCTAATTTAAAATGCCATGTTTACTGTGAACACAACCAGTAATTCTTCCTTAGAGCAGAATGAAGACTTTACATTTCTGTCATTAGATGCCATCAACTCAACCTCTGTACAACTGTTCAGGTTCACTCACAGTGACATTCACCACTACAACAGAGACATGAGCTGGAGCCTCTACCCCCCCACGATCTCCCTCTTGCTTACACACACACACACGCACACACACACACAGAAAGCAACAGACGTCAATCAAATCCCATTCACCTGGACAGATGCCTCATCATTAGAACGCATCAGTGATGGCTGGATTTATATTTTGTAAGAAAACAAAAACGAACCAAAAAAAAAAAAGAGACTTAAAGGCCTGGGGTCCTCCAGGGTGGCTCTGGTCCGAATCATGGTGCACACAGAGACCGCAGAGGAGGAGCAGCTGGTGTGGGAAAGAGAACCAACATGTGGTTGCGCACAGGCCTTTCTTTCACTCCTCAACAACAGATAAAAAAGACAAATGAGTCATATGAGCATGGTTATTTATTGTGAAAATGAAAATGTAACGTTTCTTTGATTAAAAAACATGAAAAAACAACTAAAAAGTCCATTGTTGGGTTTGTTTTAAGGGTGAGGTTTGAGTTGGGAGATGGAACTTGTACGGGCCAATATCAAATTGTTTTCTAGGAAAAGGGAATAAATACTTAAAAAAACGTAGTGGAGACAACTTCACTTCTAAAAGCATTTATTTCCTGTCAAAAAAGAAAATAAATCCAACAAATTAAATATGTTCAAATCGTGCACATCTACACAAAACAAAAACATGGCAGTGGGAATCATGGATGCAATACAAAGGTCGGCTATCTAAAACTTAAGACTTGGAATAAAAATGGAGTAAACATGATTTCCAACTTAATGTCTTCAACGTTCCCCATTACCCCAGCACAATTACAAGCTGACAGAGCCCCCCCATTTGATTCAGTATGAAAATTTGTCTCATGATTTTGGAATAAAGTCCTTTCGTGAAGTGGTTAACATTAAAGGCAAGACGGAGAAGAAAGTGAAGCATTTCTCGGCCTTCTCAGCACTCAGACAAATTTAGCTCTCCTCACTCTCAATGCAACAGAGCCAAGAGCTCCTGCTTGAGGCCACTCGCACCAATACAAGGCATAACCCGCCAAACACACACACACACACACACACACACACACACATACAGAGATGCAACAAATGAGGACAGAGAAAAGCAGTAAAGAGTGGAAAATCTGCAGGATTTAATTGCAGGCAATTCATTTTAAAACTGCCCAAGTTTAAAAACAGAGAAAAAAAACTAAACACAGACACACTTCAGCTTTCATCATTCACTTCTAATGGGCAGTACATCTGTGTTTGTGTGTGAGTGCGTGTGTGTGTTTGTGTGTGTACACATAAGTGTATGAGGGGGGTTATGCATGAGGGGAGCTGGGGTCTGGGGCAAGGCAGGTAATTTCTGTACAGTTGAAAACTTGGGCTCTACCCCTTCTTTACCTGAAAAACAGACAGGAGAAATCACATGAATCAACTCTTTAGTATACATTACGGAGAACTTTCAACTGAAATGAGGTAGGGGATCACTACTAGGGTAGCATTATCATTGGGAAACTACTTAAGTACAAAAGTACACCTCGCAGCGCATTTCTTTGTAGCCTTGCTCACCTCTGTAGGTCCATCTGTCTCTGTGTCCCCGCTTTCTTGGCGTCTTCCTGTTTTGGTATCTTGCCGCTGTTTGGCTCAGTAGCTGCCGTGGAGGTGTGGTCCTGAGCTGGCGCCGCCCTTTTCCTGCCCCGCCCGGCTCCGGTAGCCGGCGCTCCTGCTTCTTTCTCAGGCGTCACAGCGGCGGCGCTCTTGGGCGGCCGTCCTCGGCCGCGCTTCACTGGGGGCGGCGTGGCTGCTGGGGGGTTGGGGGTTACACTGTTCTCTGTCTGGGGATCCTCCTGAAGGGGTGGGGGGGGGGCGGGAGTGGAAGTGGAGTGGTACAAGATCATGAGTTTGGTCTCCTGGGGGAGGACTGGGGTCTACAATTTCTACACCACTTTCAGCACTTTTTCTATCTGCTCTTAATTTAAGACTTTACTTTGTTAGTCATTTCCAGTGAGCAAAAATGGAGATCTTCTATGATCCCCTAAATGGAGATCTTCTATGATCCCTTAAAGGCATTTCCTGCCTGTCAAACTCTTCCAGACTGCTTCTCATCTCATCTTCTCTCCTCTCACCCTGTGACCATCTAAAGATCTCAAGAGCTGCCATCTAGAGATTCTGGGGTTCTGATCCTTGATGCGGGTGGTGGCGCTGGCTGGCTGGCTGGCGTATAAATAGAAGCTGCACTGAAGGAATGTCTGAGGGAGACTCCCTGACTGCTCCTCACATTTCACAGCACCTGCCTGGAATCTGTCCCTCCTTCTCAACACAATCACAGGACTAGACATCAAATACAAACACACACACGTACACAAACACACAGTTTCAAGCGGCAATGAGTAATTTCCAAGGAATAGTTTTGGCTCAATGGTGTTTTTTGCCCCCAACGGCACCTTCCAGGCAGCACAGCCTAAAAGGCACTACCCCTACCCTATTCCTAACCCTAACCCCCTCAACCCTCATCCTAACCCTAAACTGAGTGGAGTAGTGCCTGGAAGGCACCGTTGAGGGCAAAAAATACCAAAGACCATAGTTTTGCTGCAGCTTCATACAGCTTCATTCAGTTGCATTGTATTTTCACAGTGTCCCTGTGATGACACAATGTGATCTAAAACCCAGACTGAAGCTGGTTGGTTTGCATGCCAACATGAGAGGATATCTGGACATCATGGTACCTTGTTATTTTCACCACAATTATTTCTTCACATTAAGCTGCAACTGCATTGTCTTTGGATATTTTAAATAATACATTAAAAAGAAGGCGTGTTACTGAATGGCAGGCCCAGCATGGATCAGGCATCCGCCTCCCAAAGGCATTGTTGCTATTGCTAACCAGTTAGCTACTTAGTTAGCTGGCTATGGACCAGTTAGCAGCTTAGTTAGCTGGCTATGGACCAGTTAGCTACTTAGTTAGTTGGCCATGGACCAGTTAGCAGTTTAGTTAGCTGGCCATGGACCAGTTAGCATCTTAGTTAGTTGGCCATGGACCAGTTAGCTACTTAGTTAGCTGGCTATGGACCAGTTAGCATCTTAGTTAGCTGGCTATGGACCAGTTAGCAGCTTAGTTAGCTGGCTATGGACCAGTTAGCATTTTAGTTAGCTGGCTATGGACCAGTTAGCTACTTAGTTAGCTGGCTATGTACCAGTTAGCTACTTAGTTAGCTGGCTATGGACCAGTTAGCTACTTAGTTAGCTGGCTATGGGGAATTGCATTGCAACTAACCTTTTGGGAAACGCACCCTAAAGGCATCTTCGAGAACTGATGTAAACAAAAACTTCAAGGATGACCCTCTTCTAGGTCCTTAATAAATTCTGTAAATATAGCTTGACATCAGAGTTACACACACATACCTTCTTTTTCACCTCTTTTACAACAATCACTGGGTTTTCTTCATTTTCTCTTGCTCCAGGCACAGTTGCTACAGGCCCCGTGTCCCTACATGACAAAGAGGAGAACAGTGTTAACGGCCTATGCTGAACAGAGACATTAACTGGGTCCACCCATATTTTAACACATACATTTTAACATGTGATGCTGACTGGAAACACCTGTTCATAATAAATGTAATTTGTTAGAGAAGGATGGATTAACTCTCAATCTGCATAAGTTGGGGAGGGGGGGAAGGTTACTAAAGTTCATGGAAAAAATATATGTGCAAATCTTTGTATTTGCATTTCTATTCATGCATTTCCTTAACGATCTTATGTTTTGATCTTATGATGATCAAAACTCCTTCCTAGATTAAGGCAACATCAGAGTCGATGTGCGTTTAAACGTCCTGCTCTGAAAGGTTTTCTTTCGTTTTTGTAGTGTAGTGTATACTGCATAATCAATAGGCGGGTTTCCATCCAAGTTGTCATTCGCATTTAAGTTATTCAAATGCATATTCGCACATTTCAACTAATCTAATTGGCTTGAGAGAGGTGGTTTAACTTTAATGTGACTAAGGCATTATGTGATTCAAGTTGGATGGAAACAGTTTAACTCGCGTACACTGTGTATTCATATTTACCACATTTCTGTCCATAGACGTTTGATCCAACAGCTGGTCGGAACACGTCACTTGATTCAAAGTTCCCTTGTTGTTCGCATTACACAGTTGATGGAAACGCATGCCAATGTGAATATTCTTAAGCCGACTTTTTGTTGATGCAAATATGAAATGCAAACAAGTTGGATGGAAACCCACCTAATGACTAATTTCCTTCTGGATGACTAAAATACTTAAAAATCTTTCTTAATGAGAATGACAAGTGTTCTGTCCTTCAAAACCAATACCATCAGAATCGGTTGCCAGATGATACTAAGCAAGTATACCTCAAATTGGCAATTTGTAACTTATTGTAGCTTCAACTTATAGAGTTGATGGAACCCTCCCGCCCCCAACAGACATGCATTTTCATAGCCAAATATTCATGAAGGCACACATGCAGTATATGCAGAAAAGGTGAATGGAAACCCAGCTCTTGATGGATACTTAAGATTTACCTGCTCTTATTGGATGCAGGTATGGTGGGCGGGGTGTTGGTGCTGTTGTTGTTTCCTGTCTCTGTGGGGGTGGTTTTGGTATATGGCCGCCGTCCAGGAGCCGTTAGGGGCTTATTAACAGCACCCAAGACTGGGACAGGTTTGGGCTGAAACAAACACAGAAGAAGAAGAAGAAGAAGAAGAAGAAATGTGGCTTATGAAGTACCGGTAGTTAGAGACTGCCCCAAAAAGCATACAAAGGATTTTTTTTTATTTTTTACATCAAGGTAAAACCCTTACCTTCCCTGTGAGAAGAACCGTCCTTGCTTCAGAGGAGAGGTAGTCCTTATCATTAATAAAATCCTGCAGCAATGGAGACAGACAGGGAATAAGCACTGAGTGAGCACACACACTTGGACACCTAAAGAGCTTGGAAATACGCAGCATCATCTGAAATATATCACTCAGCATACAAGAAAAGACACACACACACACACACACACACACACACACACACACAAAAGGTTCTTACCTTGTCTTGTGTGGTGAAAAATTTGGTTGGAAGGATGGGGTCTTTGGGACAATCCAAATGACAGGAGGTGCTCTTGTTCACAATAACAAATAATGCCACATCGCACACAATGTACAGCTTCTGTAAGAAGAAAAGACATAAAAACACACAACTGGGTATGAATACGTTTGTTAAATTAGCTGGCAACTGCGTCACACATATGTCTTTATAACAACATAGAGGCTGCATTTTGACTGTATCTGTATAGTCCATCATTAACAATGATTAAGTGTGATTCTGTAATGGGGGTCTGATGGTTTGGTGTGTGACTGAAGATGGGTTAACGCGTTTCCGTGTGGGAGGGAGGGAGGGAGGGAGCAAGCGAGTTAAAAGAATGACCTCGTTGGTTTTGGGGTCATCGGGGGCCTGGGCATCCTTAGTCTGTTTGATGTTCTCCACCATCTTCCTGAGGAAGGCGTGACTGTTGTTCTCATTCTTCACCATTAGCACCTCCAGCATAAACCACAAGCATCTACCCCAACACACACACACACACACACACACACAGAGACACACACACACACACACACACACACACACACACACACACACAAACACAGAGTTAGTTTCATCAAGACTTCTGACACATATCTAAAACAACTGGGGATTTACAAAGCCAAAGTGCCTTACTCTTTGATGGCAATGAGCTGCTCAAAGTCCTGTGGTTTGGTGAAGTCTGGGTCGTGAGCCAGTAGATGGATCATGAAGGGCACCACATACTCAGGGAGGAGGGACACTAGCTTCTCTATAGAGGGGTGGACAAACGGAGATACAACGGTCAGCCTGCTTCTTCTCACATCATTATCAACTTTATTTATGAACCTTAAGTAATATTGATGGTGTAATGGTTTTAGTAGCTTGTTGATTCATATTTTTTTAGGACTGCACCAAATCCTGTTTTTTGGAGTTCTCATGTGCTTGAAAAATGAACGGAGAAGCACTGGTTACCTGCATTGCGTGTGTCTGTCTGGTAGGCTGCTACTCTGATTTTAATATTCAAATTACAGTGTACATCAGAGTGAAAGTGAAACTTGGCGTGAGATCATAAGCGGAGGTTGTGTCATGCATCATGGTCAAATTCTAATTTTCCAACCCACTGCAGACATCAATTCCAGGGAGTCTGCTGGCTTCTTTGCAGCACAGTGTTTTAAAGAAACACCGCAAAGAAGCTAGCATTAAAGGAGAGTACCGGAGTGAATTCAAGCATAGCCCTGTTGAAAAGCTTGCTAAATGCGCTAGTTAGCGAGTGGAACAATATAATTTGGTACAGCACAGACCGAACGCAGAAGCGAACAGGCACTTTACACTGAATCAATGGGACCTGACTGTTGGAAACCGAAAGTAAGATCTGAGGTTACATTGACTCAATGTATAGTGTTTCGCGTTAGGTCTGTGCTGTTCGAAAATCTTTAATTTCATGCGAAATATATTGCTGTTAGAAGGCTCGTGCAGCAGGACTATGCTTAAACTTACTCCGGTATATTGCTTTAAGGTTTATGTTCGAATAGTCGAGGATGAGAGGAACTGAGGACGTCTTTCTGCAAAACGCTTAGCCTGTCACTTGTTGCACCCGAGCTCAGTCTCACCGTCATGCTCGACATTTGTTCTAATTCTTCGCAAAATAAACTATGCATTACAGCCTAGCTTGCCATACTAAACTGTGTAATATTTTAGATTAGGCTAGGCCGAGGATAGCCTAGGCGAATTTGCGCGAGTGATTTTCTGACAACCGTTTTATAGCAGCATGTGTCGTACTAGACACATTTTACTTTATTAAATGCTTTGTTTGTGTAAACGGTCATCAGTTTGCGCGAAAATCTACCACAGCAACAATTCTTATGGGCTAATAATGTACTTTCTGAGTGCAGCTTTTAGCCCAACTCTCTCACCGTTTGCCGTCGTGAGTGAGTGAGAAGTTTTTCTCATTCAATCATCAGAGAGGAGTTTATTTGCATAAAAGCATGCTGATTGATTGAAAGGTGCAGAGACCACACCAAAGATTCTCATGCAGAGCTCGTTCCAAGGAGCTACAATCATATTTTAATAATAAACCGAAATATTGCGGTTCACGTAAGCTTATTGAACCGTAGAGGTTCGGTTCGATAAAAAAACAACAAACGACAAACCGTTGCATCCCTAGTCTCAGACAAGAGAGGCTAAATACAGACTACTGACAAGCACTGACACTGACGTTACTGTCTGACTGTTACATTTAGTGACTGTTCAGCCTTTCGAATGCTGTGTGTGTGTGTGTGTGTGTGTGTGTGTGTGTGTGTGTGTGTGTGTGTGTGTGTGTGTGTCACAGGTATAGAACACAATTAACAGCTGAGAGTTCCACCTGCTGGAGTTCTCACCTTGCGCCACCTGGTTCTGTTTGATGAACTCCCTGCGGACGCTGATGTTCTTGAGTAAGCACTGGCGTGCGTGGGCCCGCCGCTCCTTCACTGGGTCTTTAGCGCACAGGGCAAACACTGCCAGGTACTCCAGGGGCAGTGACAACTTCACCAGCGCCAGGTGGATCTTCTGGGCAAAGATCTGCCTCACCTGGTAACACTCATCCTATAGAGACACAGGCAAAAGTGTGTGTGAGAGGGACTGTGTGTGTGTGTGTGTGTGTGTGTGTGTGTGTGTGTGTGTGTGGAGGTCAGAGGCAGCATTAATTGTGACTGGAGCTGTGTGTTGCTAATGCAGTGAGGCAGGGGGCACTCACGTTCAGCACGAGTCCACAGAGCTGGAACTGTTCGGGGGTGATGATGTCATGGTAACAGGGCTCCTGAGCCAGCTTCATTATGGCACATCCAGCAGACAGCCTTAGTCTGGACATGTCGGATTTACTGGAAACACAAAACAAACACACACACACACACACACAGTAGACATCAGTAACACACCCTTATGTTCATGCTCTCTCTCTATCTCTCTCTCTTTCTCACACACACACACACACACACACACACACACACAATCAGAGTTCTGACCTGATTTTCTTCTGTTCGGTCAGGTCTCCCTCGCTGACCAGCATAGCTGAGAGCAGTCTCAGTGTGGAGTTGGCAGATTTAGACTGGTTGTTCTTCATGCCTAGTAACCAGCGCACCAGAAGCTTGATGGCCTGAACCTACATTGGAACAAACAGACACACAGGTTCACTCAAATTGGTTATTTCCAAGAAAGTAAATGTATACACATCCCTCCTCACTGAGGCCAGGTGCAGGACAAGAAAACGTGTCAAAGAAAAAAGGAGTAGTTGTCCGCACACAGCATTCTCCCAAAGAAGCTTATTTTATTGCTTTTATTATATTACTTTTTTTCTTTATTTCCAAAAGTATACCATACCATCAGCTACTCTTCTTTTTTTTCCCCCTCCCACATTAACTCCTTACCTTAGCCAGCACTTCAGGAGACACCTCGTCATCTGTGGTCCAGAGTTTGCCGTTCCTGTTACCTGATGACTGAAGCACACACAAAACAGAGGCAATCCCATTAGATCAACTTAAATAGTAAAATGCAAATACTTTCTCATTATACAACCATAGATACAGACGAACATTCGTATTATCGGCGGGCTATGTCAGGCTATGGCTGCTGTGCTCCTTACTCGGTCATTCATGAGCAGGTCTTTCACAATGAAGTTGGCCACAATGGACTTCATGGGGGAGGCAAACTGGTCTGGAGCCAGCATGGAGATGTGCCCCAGCGACACCAGCGGGGTGATGAGCTGCTCCGGGACGTCAGCGTTCAGACTGCGGGACAGAGGCTGGAGCAGAGGAGAAGGGAGGGAGGGAGGAAGGGAGGGAGGGGGAGGAGAAGAGAAGGGTGGGAGGGGATGGAGGGGGAGAGAAGAATTAGCTTTGGCCCTAATGCTCATGGCATAGAGGCCAGTATTCTCCCTGCTGCCCAAGCCAAAAAAGTGCTTTTTTTCAGCCTGCACTTTGGACTCAGGCACGTGGGAGAATAGCGCCCTATGCATAAGTGATGGTAGAGATGTATGGTGTGTGTGTCCTGTGTACCTCAAATATCTGGGCCAGCTGCACCTCCTTGTTGTGGAAGATGGCATGGATACAGTGAACCGCCTGTTTGGCCTGATGTGGAGTTCCACGCTTCGCCTTCTGGTGCAGGATGGGGATCAGGGTCCTACACACACACACACACACACACACACACACACACACACACACACACACACACAAAATTCACTCAATTAAATACAATCACCCTACAGCTTTGCACAACAGTACCTCTAAAAACATTTGTCAAAAACATTTGTGAGGTCAGTATCCATCGTATTGAACATACGAGCGAATCTGCTGAAGCTCTGTCTCGATCTTGTGTCCGGTGTTCCTGAAAATCTGGATGGCTGCCTCGGCCACTTTATCATCCTCCATCTTCAGACACTGCAGAAGGGACTCATAAGTCTCACTGGAGTGGAAGGAGGTGGGGTGAGTGAAGGACAGAACCTAGAAAGAGGAAAGAAGGAGAACACTGCAGTTCAGTTTCTACAGTATGTGTGCAAGACAAGACAGGTGCCTCACCAACAGAAAGTTCTAGAAAGTAAACTCAGAATATGAAAGCGAAACCATCTATTGCACAGGCAGATAGATAAAAAAACAAACAAACAAACAAACAAAAACCCCACAACATTCAGTGTTCTAAGCTAAGCAGAGGTATGGTACTTGTGGTTCCTGCTCTGTGAAGGAGTTGATCTAACAGTAGTTCCTAAACGCAGACAAAAGGGCCAACACACCTTGAGCAGCTCCAGGCCTGAGCGGATGGCCGTGTCGGCCGTTACTCCTTCCTCTTCGTCATCAGCAGTCCCATCGATGGATTTATTCAACAGTTTCACAAGAGCACTGTGCGCACACACACACACACACACACACACACACACACAGTAACAAATGGTCAAGTACAGCCTGCAGTTACAGCACACCACCGCTAGGGGTCTCACTCACAGGGCTCTAGTGTTACACAATCTCTTCCTGTACACAGCGACAACAGTCATCTAGTGCCTGTGAGAGCACTCACACAAACAAACACCCACCTAATGGCCTCTGAATCTATGTGGACAGGCGCAATCCTCTCCAGCAGGAACTTGACCATCTCCAGGAAGGGGTTGGTGGGCTGCTTGGGGAATGTTAACTTCCTGGTGATCTCTCTCTGCATATGGACATAGAGAAGCCAAGCAGGTCAGTCATTTTATTACTTTTAGTGATAGCCATCCAACTCTGTGGCTACCAGTTCCACTCAATACTGCCAGAGAAGGGAGCTCAAATACTTTTTCAAGCTTTTGTGAAATGTTGCAAATCCAACGTGACACATATTTGAATGAGGGTATGTTTTTCCACCACGTTCGCTTGAAAACTCACATCAGCACAAAGTGCATGGGAGAGTGGGTGTCTCAGAGGACCATAGTGGTGGAGAGAGTGTGAAAAAGAATGTGTGTGTGTGTGTGTGTGTGTGTGTGTGTGTGTGTGTGGATGGGATAAGACGTACCACACAGAGCTCGGCCTGCTTGCAGGAGCACGTAGGGCTGATGAGCTGCTCCAGCTGCACACGCAGCTTCTCGTCCTCCCCCAGCACCTGGTTAAACTTCTTCATGAAGTCCTGAGCCTTGCCTGGGTCGGGCAGGTTCTCTGCACACACACACACACACACACACACACACACACACACACACACAGAGAGACACACACACACACACACACACACACGCACCATGAACTTCTTTGTGAAAACATAGAGAGAAGATCGAGAGTTCCCCATGACAGGATAAATGTGAAGATGTTTATATTTACTTACTGGCAATGGTCATCAGCTTTGCAAACATGGCCACATTGTTGGCTTCCGACTGCAAATAAAGAAACACATTCATTCATTCCATAACTGCAATTCAAACACACCACTTAAGTGTCCTGTCCCCCGAGTGGTGTTTACACTACAGGTTGGGTCGAATTATTCATGGATATTAAACAACCTTTCCCATCCCTTATTCTAGTGGTAAATGGACATGGTGTCCTGCAGTGTGTGTGTGTGTGTGTTCTCACCGTGGGAAGCTTGTGTAGGTCCAGCAGCTCCCTCACCAGACCTCGCAGCATGTTCTGACACTTCCACATTTCATTCAGTGCCCTGCAGGGGAGAGAGAGAGAGAGAGAGAGAGAGAGAGAGAGAGAGAGAGAGAGAGAGAGAGAGAGAGAGAGAGAGAGAGAGAGAGAGAGAGAGAGAGAGAGAGAGAGAGAGAGAGAGAGAGAGAGAGAGAGAAAGAAAGAAAGAACATCATCAAGATCACAGGACATCATCTGTAAGCATCCTCAGAAAAGCTAAATGAAAAGATTGGTTGGGATGGATTACTTGACTGCATTGGTGTCCAGACAGGCATAGAGGTAATAAAGACATTTCATCTTCTCCTCCGTCTCCAGGCTGTGAGGGACCATGTACTGAGCAAAGATCTTCTCCACCAGCAGTCTAACACACACACACACACACACACACACACACACACAAAAGAGGGAGGATGTCACTTTTAGGGTGGTGTCAGGAAGAGGTGACTAACATAGCCGCTGTTTCTGTGTGAATGAAGTAGTTTTACTGCAGTTCTAATAGTCTAACATCAAGATCTGATATCACCAATTATTTAATGTACCTTAGCCCTAACCCTAATCCTAACCCAATCATTCGGGGCAACAAGTTTGACATTGATCCCGGACTCTTAATTACTTGGTGATATCAGATCTTCATAGTCTAACATGTGGATTGTTATAAACTACACGTTATAAGCATCATGTTTATATCACTGATTCTCCATGCACGTGTGTATGGGTTAATACTCACTTGTCATCGATGCTGTTCTGGTAGTAGATGTGCAGGAGCTTGTCCTTGATCCAGCTGATTTTCTGAGCAGACTCTTTCCCAGCCTCATGATGGAGGCAGTACTTCTTAAAAAGCTGAGCAAGACCCATCATAGCCTCCTTACGCACACGCCACTGAGACACACACACACACACACACAAAAAAAAAAAACAATTATACATGCTTCACATAACATCCTGGATATTCATTACATTAGTTGACCTTTTTGTTAAACAATGATAATAATAATCATCATGCATTAATCATCAATATCATACTAATTGCAATAATTATTATGATAATAATCACTGTATTTAAATCTTTGGTCCATACCCTCTTGTCCAGTGTCCTCTCCCTGACAAAACCCAGCAGCTGGTCATTGACCAGGTTCAGGTCCTTTTTGCCAGCGTTGATGATGGTTACAATGACATCATGGCGGATGGCCTCTTCTGGGTCATGTGATCGTACTTTAAGGAACTCTGTCATACCACACAGAAAACAACATAAGTTAGTGTGTGTGTGTGTGTGTGTGTGTGTGTGTGTGTGTGTGTGTGTGAGAGATACCAGTGAGAACATACACGCTGACACTCTCCTCCAAAGCATACCTGTAAGATCCTTTGCCAGGTCAGGATGATTCATCAGGCAATGACTGGCAAACTTCACACACTCCAGCCTCACAGGGACATGTATGTCATTAAACCTGTAAACATACCATAGTGTTATTACACTATTATGCTAGACACTGAGCAATACTTAGTGAATTGTTTGGCCCTTTTCTTAGAGAGCCCACAAATCTGTAAGCCACGCACACACATTTTATGCACACAGCCCAAACTACCACAGAATAAAGCAATAACTTTACGGGAATAGCCACAGTTATTTAAAGCACTAAACAAGGTTTGATATTTCAGCAATTTTGATGCATAGCAAACAAACACACACACACACACACACACACACAGCACATGGAACCTGCATATGTTCTGCTCAAGCAGAGCTCATACCTTCCCAGGAAGCATTGCCAGAGCGGCCGGTTCTGAGTGGCCAGTTCAGAGTCCTTCACGCCAAAGAGTTTGGCCAGCAGTCTCACCACCGCCAACCGTTCTTCACCATCGTTACTCTACACACACACACAAACAAAAACACAAACAGACCTTGCTTTAATAGGAAACCTCTATGCTAAGTGATCGTGTGCAGGGATCATAATTAGTACCAGCCACATGCTGGCAAATGTTTAATTTACCTAGCAGATTTCAGACCAAAAAACACTGATTTAGTATTGAATGACTGCCAACTTTCACCATGCTTTCTGCTGGTGAAAAAAAGGTTAATTTGGACCCGTGTGTGTGTGTGTGAGTGTGTGAGTGTGTCTGCAAGTGTGTAAGTAAAGTGTGTGTGCCTGCTGCACCTTGAGTTTGAACTCCAGCTGGGGCATGACTGACACAAGCAGCAGCGGGTCGATGGCGAAGAGCTCCTGGATGAGATCAAACACGTGCTCAGAGAGGTCACTCACGGAGGACTTTCCCATCACGAGCACCTGATTAAAGAACTGGACACCAGAGAGAGAGAGAGAGAGAGAACAGGGAACAGGGTGTTCAGGACAGGGTCAACAAGGTCACTGGATCAAACATGATTTGAGGGATGTACACAATAAAGTAGTATATCTCAGAACTTACATTGGCGATGTAAAACAGTATATCTCAGAACTTACATTGGCGATGCATGTTTCAATGGTCTGCACGGTCCTCTTCAGCAAAGCTTTAGCCAAATCATAGGCCTGCTTGTTCAAGTTCTACAGCGAGTCAGACAGTGGGGGAGAATGAAGGGAGGAGGGACGGGTGGTTAAATTCAGCAATCATCCCTAATTTTCACCAAACCGCAATGACCTCATCTAGAGTCAGTGGAACACTGCTAACCCTTAATACACTGAGGGATTACGTGTGCAACCTCAACAACACACAGCAATGGTGGAGCACTTTCAGATGGACTACATCAAAGAGAATGACAGAGTAGCTTTTTTACAGTAGTTAGGTTTGGCAAATGTTCAGCTGCCCCACTGATTGGCTGAGTTGAGAGTGGGGAGGGGGGGGGGGGGGGTTGTAAACCACTATGAGGTGAGGGTCTAGTTGTTGGTGGAGTGATATGTATGCAGCTAGTGTAGTGATTGGCTACCTTGTGGGCTGGTATGAGGTTTATGAGGATGGTATCCAGCAGCTCTTGTGTGACTCCATCGCCCTCCATTATGATGGAGCTCATCAGATCCAACATGTGCATCTGTACCTTCTGATTATGACTGTTACTGTAACACACACACACACACACACACACACACACACACACACACACACACACACACACACACACACACACACACACACACACACACAGCATAATTTAATGTCCATCCAGGCATTGGCAGTTGGTGATTAACAGCAAGAAAGTGTGCACTGGTTTGAGAGTTAGCGGCTACTATGGGATGGTGTGGTTAAGTGCTAAGACAAGGATACAGCATAGCTTACTTGATGACAGAAAAGAGGGTCTTGAAGAGTTGAATGAAGATCTCGTTACAGTCCTCCAGCTCAAAGCAGATGTTATAAGACTTTACCCACGCCAAGTTCTGTTAAGATCAAAACAATGTAATAATTAAGAACACTGTAACATTACCAGGAGAAAAGAGCTAATATATCTCCACACGGACAGAGATCTTTCTCTTCAGTTCCCAGACTATGGTATCACACCCGTTACAGAAGGACAGCATCAAGTCATACAACTTCTATTCCTGTCAAGTGATAGCTACTGTATGGCTGTAGTGTTGCATTGTATTTATTTACATCAGTATTTAAATGTATGTGAGAAATTAAGTCCTTGAGTCCTTGTTTGAGCGCTTACCTCCAAAAGGTAGAAGTAACGATTGAATTGAGCACTCTTTGTGTCCTCCAACCCTTTCAACTGTCGTGTGATGAATAGAAAAATATCCTGAAGGAAAAGAAGAGGAGATTATTCCACCTTGGCCAGTGGGACACATAACCTAACACACACACACACACACACACACACACACACACACACACACACAGACCTAAAAGAATAGTGTTGCTCAAACCTTGAGTTTGTCATGTGAGGTGTAGGGTGCCTCGGGGGCGTAGATTCGGAAGATGTCTGCGAGACAGCAGGCCACTAGCAGCCGCACGTCTTTGTTGGGGTTCCTCAGGAAGAACTCGGAGGCCAGATGCAACGCCAAGCCCAAGTACTGCTGCTTGTCCTCCTCCGAGTCCTGGTCCATGTCCATGTACGTCTTCACCACCATCTACAGGAGCAGCAGCACAGAGGAGACAAAACGCTTTCATTTCAGTCCTGATTTTTGTTGCACTTTGAAAAAAACATAGAGGAGTGCACAAGACCATCAAGAGTGAGATGACAATTAATCATCTGAATAGAACTGGGTGTCACTAGGGGCTGGGTATCATTGCCGTTTTCTGAATAGGTTTGATTTCGATCCACAAGATGAAGATTCAATCATTTGTGTAGAAAGCATTGTACTGTATAAGAGCAAGCCAATAAACGAGAGGTTCATAGATTGCCAACAAAAAATAAAATGCTCATTAAAATCTCTTGCTTGCCCAAGCAACTCCTGCTATGACAGTCTTCTTATGACTACCGCTTAATATACAATGAATATGAATGAATACATTCATCCCATAGGAAATTCAAGCATCCTGTGGAATCCATAACAAGGTACACATAAACAAGATCAAATACACAAACAAGCACCGTCCTGTCAAGGTTGCCAAGTACTAGGCACCTCAACAGGCACAGGCAAGAAATAAGAGGCAGCAACTAAATTAAGCTTGTCGTAGTTTGTGAAATGTAGAGGGGGATGCACATGGGGGTCATACTGACAAGGGTGTCATTGTCAGTGGCACTGCAAGTAGGAGAGTGCAGACATCTGCCAAGGCAATATGGTCACCGACACAATAGAAATTCTGGACCGGTCACCACCAAATTATAATAGGTTCTTCCTTTGGCAAAGACACAGCAATATCATGAGAATCCATCTGTAACTTTTGCTATGAAGTTGCTGATAAACATTCCAATGAAAACATGGCCTCCTTGACAGAGGTGATAATAGGCTAAACAGAGCTCAAAGTGGGAATAACTTAATAAACTTCATAATAATAAAGAGGCAACAGTCCAATTAAATAATTAATTATCACAAAAGAAGGCAGAACGAACATAATCCATGTTAAACAGTCATGAGAGCTTGATGCAAAGACTAACCTAAACAAGCTCAAACCAAACGCAATGGACCGAGTTCCCAGGGAGGCATTAGACACAATTCTGATCATGACAGGGAAACTAGGCAACTTGCGGAGAGAAATCAACAGAGAACACTCACGTTAGATAATGGAGGGCAGGGCACTCCACATCAACATCTACAGTGTATCAGAATTAAAACGATTTCTATCTAACAATAGCTTCTAGATGTGTTATCAAAGCCTTACGTGTCCACAGAGAACATGGAAACTTTCTGAAACGATGGTCACATGACCACTCACTAACATGTCACATGTTTAGAAGAGATCATTCCAAATAAACTACCTCCAGCTGAACCAGGTGATGAGAGAAAGCAGCGACCTGTTTATGGATGGGTTTCCCCTCTAGAGTTCTGGCATTTACTAATGATATCTCTCAATAGTTAGCCTACCAATCTAAACGTACCCTAGCGGTAGAAAACGATGTACCCTAGCAGTAGAGGACACTGTGCACTCAAATGTTAATATGGTGGTAATCTGTCTAAGTAAACAAGTCAAATTTTTGGCCTTTATATACCGTTCCTACAGAGGAGTCTCAATAGATATTAACATGCAGAGAGAGAAAATTGAATTATGGCCTTTGACTAAATTCAAACTGTAAACAAACTGATCACCTTACAGTTCAATTAGCAAATGCAAATTAAGGGCAAATAACATGTAACTGACACCGCATTAGGACTGATATTGGCTGTCAAAAATTGTATACAGTACATCAACTTGGTGTTTGCACTGAGTTGTACTAGTCTTGCACAGCATGGTCAATGTTCACGTACAAGCATGTATAAGTAAATAAATTAATAAATAAATAAATATCAAGATAGATTGAAATCAAGAGGGGGAGCCATGATGTTGGCCTGCCCCCACACTGATGAGATGTGCATTTATTGCATTAATTCTGTTATTCAACATAGGCCTTTGACTTTTTATACAGCAACACTGCACAAATGATGAGGAAAAGCTACCACTTTATGCCCTACAGTCTGAACAGAAACAATAGAGTGCCACGCTGTGCATTCATGCAAGATATCTGGCTCCAGGATTGCAGGACCAAAACACGTGGCATGGTAGAATTTGATAGTCAAATGCACATTGTCTGGGGAAACAACATTTTTGATGTCATTGGTGTTTAAGTTATGCTGCCTAAACAGTTGTTAACTGTTATCCACTAGGTAAGTTGCTTGTAAGTGCTTGAAGTAGTCACTTCCATAGTTGCAAAATTCAGTTTTTGATATCAACCATCATGTTTAACGTTCATAGAAACTTCACGTACACGTAACTATATGCAGCTGTGCGGAAGTCTACATTTGCATGGCATGTGACAACTCTTGTAAGCCATGGATTTGTTTTATTGCAGGAAAGAGGACCAAGTTAATCCTACCTTTCCTATTCCCTATCAAAATTAACGTCACTCTCCATTCTTCAACCTTTGCACTCCGAAGAGCACAAGTGAAGAGAGCACAAGTGAAGAGAGCAAAAGTGAAGTCTGAAATGTGAAGTTGTTCTATGCAATTGACACAATGGGAACACAAATTAATGATCACACTGATTATGGACTCAATAACTTCTCCAAGATCCTGATTATTGAATACTTTGTCCTCATCTTGCAGTTAAGCACAAACGCACTCAATTTGGCCGCAACACCAACCGCCTTTAGGACCCTGGAGAGCTCTGGTCTGGTCTGCCCTGCCTGCCTGTGCCTGTGAGTGCAGCCAGAGCTGTGCAGAGTGGATGAGTAGTAGCGGGAGAGAGGGGGGATGGGCATTCTGTCGCTCAGCAGAGCAGAGCCAAGCGTGGGAGCCTCTACTCACACTCATTCAGCCAACAACTTGGGAGAGCAGAGCAGAGCAGCAAAGCGCTCTCTCTACATGAGCCCTGTTACACTCTTCAAATGCAATAGAGAACATTTCAAGGCTGATACTGATGCAATGCCCATCTCAGACAGGATTTCTGTTATCAGATCAGCTCTACTACCACCACACCAAGAGGTAGCACCTGGATTGCCGTTGCTTGCCAGTTTTAATTTTTGACTAAATCAAACAAACAATCTTGAAGCCACAGAGTAGAGCTGAACATCTGTTGAAACACTACAGCACTGGTAAAAAATGGTTTGTTCTGGGGGAGTTATGCTGCAGGTTGAGCTTGTGCAAACTAAAAGCTGAACCACTGCTACAATGCAACACCTATTTCCTCACATTTTACACATTTTACAAAGTGAAATACCGTGGACAAAGCTGTTTTGCATTTCCATTTAATTAAGCAACTGCCTGGAAGTTGGCCTTAGAGATGTCCGATAATTTAAAACAAATATAATCCTAGAACTGTATAGAATATAGGCAAACATGAGGTACAGTAGATCATTTTAGACTAAAAGATTAGTCCTACTTGGATTACAGAGCATTTCATTTAATTATGCTACTGTGCATTTAAAAGGCAATTCTTCAAATTAAACCTCGGGTTAGGTTTTGCTTTTTAAAAGGTTTCGGTTCTGGTGTGAAACACATTCTTTCAGGACTTCCACTCATGTACTCCCACTGTGTAATACAGACCTGGGCAAACTAAGGCCCGGGGGCCACATGCGGCCCGTTGGGCTATTTAATCCAAATTATTCATGAAATACAACCCCTTTTTTCTAACCCAGCACGTTAACATGTCCTCTGAAGAAAGTTTCAACCCCCATCGACCAGTTGAATGTTAACACCCTGCCTATAGTGAATCATATGATATGACATTCAAAGGGCATAATCAGTCTCCATTTTGGGGTGAAACCGCGCTGGTTTCAATGTTTTCTAACAAGTGTCTGTTAATTTCATCCAATATCAGAACTAGCTTTTTAGCTAACTCTCTGAGATTAGCATACACTGTTATGTAAACAGAAAGACGATCCTAAGCAACAAGAACACGTGGTGTGTGGGAGCGCAGTGCAGTGTGAGAGGATAGTGTGTGAGAGGAATTTCTTCTAGCGCAGGCGCATAACGTATGTGGACGTTTGCTGCTGGTGGAGCGCAAATTTCACTTTTCCGAGTAAAATCTTTAAAAACAACAAGTGCAGTCAGTGTCGTTGGCAGTCAGCTACAGTAGGTGTGTGGCCGCTATAAAACTTGAAAGACAAAACAGTACCGTAGTCTTTGGCTTATGTGTGTTGTACTGTATTACACATGTTGCAATAAACCGTGTAAGCCCTGCCCAGTTACACCCCCTCGAAAAATCACCTCAGGTTCCAGGAAATGCGCTGCCCATTCATTTTAGCCATTGACGTTTCGAAAACTCCAGTTTAAAAGTGGCGAAAGCCTTCACTCAGTCTAACCAGCTACGGGGTAGGTGATGACCATGTAACGTTCTGTTCTGAGTAAAAATGCTAACGAAAAATGGAATAAAGGTTGATGGTACAGCGTTGTATCTCTTAACTTCACGCCAAGTACAGGAACTACCTGTCCCATAAGTCATTGCGAGCAATAACATTTCCTAAGTTTATGACGGTAGATCACTGAGCCTCCTAATCAGTTGAGAACATCATAACGACTAACTTCCTACAGTTTACTGCGAGTAGATTCCACTTAAAATAAGTGGAAGACATGCTTTACCGGATCGTTTTTTTACTTCCTGAACTTATACATTCTAGGCGCCATGTTCTACGAACTGCAAAGGATTATGGGACTTCCTGCGTTGTTACAACAGATCCCCTAACGGCAATCTCCTCCAATGGAAGGCACCGTTTTACACTGCAGGATGACGGGTAGTGTAGTGGTTTCTTGTGATATCACGATTGAAGTAAGTTTTTTATTAAATCGAGGTTGATGCCATATGAACATTTGTTATGATTACAGGCATTTGTTATGATTACAGGCAATCATTTTGTTCTGCCATAGCTAGTTGGAAGTTAAATTGTGTGGTTAAAACAGCATGGGTAATAATCAATTTCTCCATGGCAAAAATGACTGCCGTTTTCACTACCGGTAACAGGCCAAAACTCGCTTGCACGGTCTATGTGATATGGCTGAAAATTTCTGGTGCAGTGGCTGTCAACCTTCATCCTCCTCCTGTAATAACCCATTTCATTTCGATTATTCAATCAATTATCCTGTTTTCAGATTGCTGGAAGGCATAATAGCGACTGATTAATTCAACGGATTGCCCAGCCCTACTCCAGCCACTTCCTGCCCTTCTTATCACACACAGCAAGCGCTATTTCACTAACACAGCAGCCATAGTTGCATGCTAGGGAGCTCAGTTTTACAGTGTTGTCATCTATAACCACTGGAATCCAATCAGTGTTAGGATGACTTACCCACTCTGTGTCTGTGTTTGACAAATGGTAGTAGGCGATGCCTTTCTTCACTAATTATGCGAAGAACCACACGTGGCATTAGTTGTTGAAGCCTATACAGGCATTTCTAGTCTCTTCGGTCACAAACTTAAGCTAACTTTGTAATGGTTTTACTGACCCATTAGTTCACAATTAAAGGTAACATAAACAAGTAAAATAACTCAAGTCTGAACTCATAGGCTGAACTGATCAAATACACAACACCCATCATGGTTCCTGAAGGAACACTAATCAACTTTAGTAGAACTTGAGCAGTAACCCACTGCTCCAGTAGCCTGGCGCGCCCTCCCAGTGACGCAACACCTATGGCGTTGCTGTCGCTGGTCTGGCCAGCTGCTGATCGGGCAGGACTTCTGAATTCCCCCAAAGTGGGGGACTGCCCCCTACCCCCCCACCGGTCGAGAACCAATCAACTTTGAGAAGCTCCAACGGCTCTCAGTCCTGTTCAAGCAATTCCCTTCGCGTCACATACGTCAGAGGAAAGAGTGGTGTGATTGGTTTTGCTTCGGCACCGCATTTTCTAACATCGACCAGTAGCAAACCGAGGCGGGTCAACCATGCGCTTTGAGAAGTTTCTTTATACTGGCTCTTGGTCAGACCAAAGTCTCGTAGAGCTTTGAAAGTCGATGGCAATCAGGCTACTGCTCCAGGCCCCTTTGCCTGCCTCTAAAAATGTAGACTTCATACAAACACCATAGTCTTTTACTTCAGAACACATAGACTGTACAACTGGATGATGAGAGGAAGAATCTGCTGAACTTGCGAAGTCTATTAGATTAAAACAGTGTTTCGCATATTCAATTGTGATTTACTCATTTAGAGACTAATCCTGAAGCAAGAACCCTCAGGCCTGAAGCTAACCTGAACAAAAAGATGAAAGACATAGGGTATTGATTCATCTCTCCTACAAATTAAGCACCTAAGTTCAAGTTTATCTTTATTGTCCCCAAAGGGCAATTCATTTGCAGCCAGCAGAAACACTCACCTACATGAAACAATATAGTCACAAAAATAAAAACATAAATACATAAAAACATACTTAAAAACATAAATAAATAAATAAATAATACAGCTATAGAAGCATACTCGTATTTTGGCATCTTTAGTATGAAAGTCCATAATTGTGATCAGATATGTACAAAGGCCTCAAGAACTGAATGGATATATAGTGGCTACCAAAATCAAGCATGGACATTCCACTCCAAACCAACCACTGATACTGTGCACACTTGCCACACTAGAACCAACAAACACCAATAGTAAGAATATCAAGGTTACTGGCTCTTTTTTAAGGGTGAAGAAACCCTAATAAAAATGAAAATAAGACCTCTGCTAAAACAAACAAATAAACAAACAAACAAACAAACGGTTTGGCAAAGGTTTAAAAAGTAGTCTCTTCAAAAGAAGCATGATGCCCTTCAAAAATGAGCCTTTGCCTCTGGCGCAAAGCATTTTATACCACAGTATAATTTTAATGCGGATGAAATGCCCAGGTTGAGCACAAGACAAGTCCTGTATGTGTAAACAGGTCAGGGGCCATTCTAAGAAGCTCTCTAAGGACACATCAAATCAAGAGCAGTCCTGAATGTACATGCTGTCAATATTTAACCTAGGGTTAGCCTAAGCTCTAGCTTGTTTCATGAACACTCTGTCTTATCTTTCTGCAAACTCCTATATAAACACAACCTCTGTAAATTTTATACTGAAATCAAGAAGTGTCGGTTTCTTGTAGTTTATACATGCTACTGTAAACGCTGCTATGCTGCTGCATTCCCTCGACCTCTGTGCTTTCTTGTGACAGTTTCAGTTTTACTTGACAGCCTGTTACGGAATGTTTATAATATAGGCTATGTATATTTTTTTCAGAGCAGGCCAATGTGTTGGAAGTGTCTTTACAAGACAGTATCTAACTAAGGCTGGCCAAAGTAGAGTGGGTGGACATGGTTATGCAAGTGAAGGCTCACATACAGTATGAAACCAACTGTAAAGTTAGGGTGTACCAATGCACTGGTGCATTCTCATCCAAAATCAAACAACAGGCTATGCATCAATGTGTGGCAATTAATTGGTCAAAACTGTCTGTGGCACTTCATTGATCAAACAATGTATTATACAATATACATTCTCCTAAACCTAAATAAATGTGTAAAATGTTTAGATTTGCAGCCTAACAAACTCAGGTGCTAAAGAAAACTAGGCCTATGGTGTGAATGAGGACATTCTGATTTCTCTATTGTTTATTTATGATGATGAATATCTTATTTCGGTATTTTACACTGGGAGGAAACAAATTGTAGAGAGATCATGATTTGGTCCCACTCTTACTTTGAAGTGCGGGGCCTGTAAGGTATTCATCAAGCAAATATCAATATTCTTGCAGGAATAATAAGTTCCTTTAACTATGTCACACATTCACCCTGTCCAGCACCGACAACGGGAAAGTGTTCACTGTATCAAACAACAAGCAAACGAAAGCCATGAACATGAAGTTTAACTTCAGCTTCCATTCTGCACTTGCATGTGAAGGGGATTCGATAGAGGATGCTGAACAGCCTTTCAGACAGTGTGTGTCAGAGGTGATAGCTGGGACAGTGGCCTAAGGCAGAGTGCTTCATCAGACACCCTACACTCCTTTACACAGCTCCAGGACTATTCCAGGTGTAACCAGCCGCTGACCATCATAATAACTTCATCCCTACTATTATGTGCATGCCACATGTGTGATGGATGACATTAAATAGAAAACAAATAGGATTTGGGCCACGTCACATGTTTAAAGGAACAGGTCAAACCATGACAGTACTGATTGAATTGCTGATCAACCTTACCTTTAACCGTTTAACCACTTCATCGTTGGTGATTTTGTCAGTAATCTCTTTCACCCCCGGAGGATAAATGATTTTGCCGTCCCCCGCCGGCTTCTGTTGTTGCGGGAACTCCATGCTCGTTGTACAATTTATCCACACGATCCTCTACTGGCCTCTATGGGTCGGAAAACAAAAGTTCAGCAAAGGGAATCTGCCGCACTTTTCCAAAATATCGTTTTAGAGCCTTTATGGAATGCCCGATCCCTTTCTGAAGCCCCTTAAGTGCATAAAAAGAAGCAAGTTTCTTGTTGACTTCAACATAGTTAGTGGAAGCAATCTCTAAAGAAATTTCAAAATAAAAACATCAGGCTGAGGCTAGTTAGCTGGCTAATGTTAATCACAAAGCTAGTGTCCGTTGCGTTCTTTTCATAATCATTTTCTTACGCTGCAAAGATTAGATTATTGGGGACTTTAGCGCACCGCAAATCTCCCTTAATGTTTGTCTAATGCAAACACATCAAAGCAATTACGAATCAATATAATTATGGCAAACCCGCGTTGGGGTAGCTGAGGGCTGCTGAGCAGCACACGTTAGCTCACACTGTATGGTAAGGCATGCTAGCTAGCCTTTCCTCAACTAACGTTACGGCCTAGCCATTTCAGTTAGGCTAGGCCTCGAACTGTTCAAAAGATCCCGATTAGCTACACTGTCACTTTAAAGACGTAAAAAACATAAACACTCGCTTATATCAAACAGACGAATAAAAGATGGAAAAATGTACTCCCTCATAACAATACCTGGAAAGTAAGGAAACTTTGTGTATGAGAAAATATGGATAAATTTACTTGTTAGTTTAAAGTTCAGCTGTGTAGACAACCCATTGCTTCCCCCAGTAGCTCTGGAAATCAAGGTTTCGGCAGCAGAAGCTCATAGCCCTCCCTCCCCGAAGTTGCCCACAAGGATTTTCAACATCTCAGTAAACACAAAAAGATAGCTCTCTTCCTCCAACTACTTCACGAAAACCTAGATAATATCGACACATGCCCCAGCACTCAGGTTCACACATATCTACAATATTTACCTTACGCGGGAATTGTTTTAATTCATGTGTCAGGTTCAGGGTTGGTTTTTAGTTTCAGCACAAAAGCTCTCTCCTCTCTCTCAGCGGCGTTTCACTGTCCCTTGAACATAGGGCAGCAGCGCCGCCTTAGGACCACACGAAGCAGCGCAACAGACAATCAACTAGGCGGGAGAGAACACAGACAGCACAAGAAGGGAGAAGCAAGCCAGCTTTTCGAGTCGGAAAATCAGCACGCAGTGAAGGGAGAGTGATACCACTTCCGGGGGGTGGAATTGGTTCAGTCATTAAAATAGATATATCATTAAAATAGATATATCAGCTTTTCGGTTTGCTTGCATGTTACCATGTTGGAATATGTGTTGGAAATTATCAGTAAACTTATATTCAAGCAAGTTTTCGATTTGTAGACTACATTAGACTTTTCCTAATTCTTCGAATTAAATTTTACATGCTCAAATATAATATATTTTTACTGTGTGCGATGCACAAGCAATGTCTTTCAGACATTACGACTTCTAAATGTGTCAACCTGCTTCATACTGCAGTTATTGTATTTCCAACCACATGAGGCGCTCACACCAATGGACGTCACTTTTCCCCCGTAAAAGAAGGTTGCGTGGTTTGCTGACGGGAGAGGTTTAGGTTTTTCTTATCTTTACTAAGATTTTTGAGCAGTGCACGGTGTAGAAAGCGGATGAGGGGCAAACTAAGGCTATCACTATGCCTAAAAAGAGAAAAAATGGACAGAGTCCAGCGCGGGGACCTGGACAGACTAACGAGTCCAGGAGCAACGACAATCGTGTTTACAGGTCCAGTGAACCTTTCCCACAGGGTGTACCAAACAGAAGCACTGGATATGGAACTTCCCACTCCACCGTTTTGGGACTTCAAGATAGGGAACACATTATCCGAAACATGGAGGAGGTATTTTCACATTTGGACCCAGAAATCATTCAGATGGTCCTAACGGAGTGTGATTTCAATAGTAAGTTTGGCTACAGCAAACCTTCAGTAAACATCTGAATCGAAAAACTTCATAGGTGTACACCAAAACAGTTGATTGGGTAACATAAATCTACTATAAAGGGGTGGTGCATGCTGACCTCGTGATAGTTTCAGGAAGAAGGTAGGATTGGCCCATACGTAATCCAGTCGCTTGTACTTTGCATGTCATAGCCTGCTATTGTACTTTGCCTCCGCAGAACTAACGTAGCAATAAGCACAAGTGCCCTTGGCTAACAAGTGGTTTTAGCCTATGGAGTCAATTATGTAACCTATCGATCAAAGCCTGAGTCTCACGCACACTGATCTGCTACGCATGTCAGTCCGACCAGGCCTATCTGTACTTCCTATTCACCTGAAATGGAGAACCAATCAAAAACTGTCTTTTACCCTAACACATGCAAATTGGGACACATCCCTATTTTCTCTGCTACAATTGGCCTGATTTGTTGTAGGCCTAGACATATAATACCGGTACCTGTAGAGGCATTTTGATTAAAATTATGTGTTAATACCGTCTCATTGAAGTAGGCAATGTCATAAAATTAGTCACTTATATGCATAGTGGATCAGTTGTGTGGCAGTACTATTTATGGATAACCTATGTTGTTTTAGCAGTTTACATTTACAAATTTGTATTTCTCTCTCTCCTTTCTCATCCCAACTCTCACAGTGGAGCATGCAATGGACTCCCTCTTGGAACTCTCTGATGCTCCTTCTGTGCCTCCCCCTGTTTCCGGTTTTGAGATGGCAGCAGCCCTCTTAAATTCAGACATGCCCCAATCCATACCCTCTGACCCTACAGACTCCACTACCCCAGCAGTTCACACACCACACACACTCACACACCACTCTCAGCCATCTTCTCTTTCTGCCTCTGTGCCTCTGTCGTCTCTGCCAACTCCCCAGCTCCCTGCTCGTCAGATTCTGGTAAGTAAGCCGAGTGTGGGATCTATCGGTGGACACCTTCAGGCATCCGGCCCTAAGCAGAAAGCCAGCAGAGGGAGTTCACCTGTAGGGGAGCTAAGCTTTGCTGCTGGGGCTCCTTCAGTTGATCAGAGTGATCGACTTGACTTCAGTCACCTCATTGGAGGGTCAGTTGGACTAGGGGGCAGCGGCTCAGCCTTCCAGGCTTATCGGAGAGATGAGCAGCGCCGTGTAGTGGGAGCCCCATGGAACATCTCTGCGCCAGAGTTCCACCCACGTTCAGAGGGTCTGTCATTCATCACGCCTGTGGTACCAAACCCTACCCTTGCTGCCCGTTGGTCAACCTATGCATCCGTCAGCCAGGCCCCTTTGAAACCGACAGCAACCGTCCCTTCCTCATGGACCACACAGCAACCACCCATCCAAGGCAAAAAACCTCCTACAGCTCCAACCCTCAACCATAGGCTCTGTTTTGAAGGCAGGGTCATAGTGCTGCTTAGAGGAGCTCCAGGATCAGGCAAATCAACTTTATCCAGGTGCGTCATCTTTGATATGAGAAAAAACAAACAAACACATAAGATAGATAGAGAGACACTTGACTGTATTTATTAAGAAGAAAATTATGGTGTTCAGTACCTTATACAGCTATATGCACACATAGGCACCAGCCATACACCACATTCACATTTCAAAAATACAAAGGAAGAATTTGGGTGTGTGAGTAAAATAGGCATAAAAGTTGTAAATTGTTGAACATATTTACATGGTAAATGCAATATTTCTGTTTTGTGTTTAGAGCAATGCTAGACCACAACCCAGGAGGTGTATCTTTTAGCACGGATGACTATTTCTGTCGCAATGGAGACTACAGCTATGATCCTCTGGAGCTGGCAACAGCACATGAGTGGAATCAGCAAAGAGGTATCAAAACATTCAACATGTCCTTAGCAGATACACCTTCAAAATGGTCATCCTCATATTAGAAACCTGCTTTAAACTATTGCACTGCTACAGTACGTCCTCAAGGTGTGTGTGTGTGTGTGTGTGTGTGTGTGTGTGTGTGTGTGTGTGTGTGTGTGTGTGTGTGTGTCTCTACACATTGCATGGTTTATGCATATGTTTAGTCTAATATAAAACCCCATGAAATACACAACTTACACATAACACCATTGTGGACTAGTTCTAAAGAACTTGTAGTCATAATATTGGTTATCTAATGTGTAAGCAATTGTTTTTTGACAGCTAAAGAGGCCATGGAGAAGGGACTGAGTCCTATCATTATTGATAACACTAATATGCAGAGTTGGGAGATGAGACCCTATGTGGCCATGGTAAGCTCAGTTACAATACATACATGCAGTACACCATATCACCAGTAAATGGGTCAATGACGCAATGCATTGTTGCCACTTATTTGAGATATCTTTAAATAGTTCAAATTTGAAAGTATGAAGTACTCTTTACATTATACTTTAAATACTGAAATGTCAAGGGGTGTAACCACCAGTTAAACTGTGTATTGTGTCCGGAGATCATATTACAGATTAGTGTCAGGGTTGTGCAATTTAATGATTTTAGTTTAATAATAATAAAATATTTAATTTGATGTAAAAACATGTTTGAACATTCACACACAAGGACAATGGTTTACATAGTTGAGAGAATACAGACACTCAGACACCATCACAGGATAAGAGACGGAGAGAGAAAAGGTCAACTTTCTGCTGTTGAGGTATTATAGTCACATGGTGTAACCAGCTCGTTTCAACTGGTGTAACCAGTATTTCTCAATCTGTACAGAAAAAGTTAATATGGGCTATAACTTAGTACTGCATTATTACTACATTGTAATAATGTGTGTAAAACAGACTTTTACAAAATGGACAAAGCACAGGCAGAAAAAATGCATGTTTGCAGCATGTGGTGAAGCTTGAAAAAAGAAAACATATTATTTAAAATTGAAATAAGCAGAACAACGTGTCTTTATGGAATAATACAACAAAGCCTACTTATTTATTGGGCCTACTGAGATAAACTGTTGGAGGGAGAAGTATTACACTGTTGCTTTAAATGTGCTATAGAAATAAACTATTTTATTTGTGTCAGGCCCTGAAGCAGAAATACAAAGTTGTGTTCAGAGAGCCGGATACGTGGTGGAAATTCAAACCCAGAGAGCTGGAGAAGTAAGATTTTAATCCCCTTTTTTTGCTCTTAACATTAACTTTGCTCCATTAGCATCCCCTAACATTTCAGGGCTTATTTTCTGCCTCTGTAGACACACAAAGCACGGTGTGACTCGAGAGAAGATCCGACGGATGCTGGAGAGCTACGATAGGCATGTCTCTGTCAGCTCCATCATGGGCTCCTCACGACCTGACCTTCACCGAGAGTGAGTACTCCACAAACTTCTTGACATTGCCGAAGAGACTAATGTTGGGGGATTTTGTTGTTTGCATTGGTGCCAAACTCTCTTTTTGGAGTTTTGTTGTAATTACTGGTACTATAACACTAAAGGTTACTTGCTAATTCAAGTAAATATAGAATTAAGTCTTAGAGCAGCTGCACACTGCCCTGCATAACTTATGTGGATGTTAACCGTCGGTGGAGCGCAAATTTGACATTTTTCCGAGAAAACTTTAGGCGACGACAAGTGCGTTCGGTGTCGTTGGCAGTCTTCTAGGTGTGCAGCTGCCATAAGAAAGTAGGCTATGACTAGCAGCTATTGTAGAACTGTAGAATTGTAGAACTGTAGAATTACTAGCATTGTACAGTATGTGAGAAAAGTATCCAGGAATATTGGACCTTAGTATTATGTGAGCAAAGTGCTTATCATTGTTGTTTTTCTGCTTCATCAGACCTCCTATGACCTCTGACCTGCCACGGCCAGACCTGCTGGAACCTCCTCCCCCTGTCTCTCTCCCAGACGTCTCCTCTGTAGCCGGACGCAGCGTCTTTGTAGGCCAGCCACCTGAACTCTTGGACTGTGTGGATCTCTATCAGGACCCACAAGACATGGATCAGCCGATGCTGGCAGAGCTTCCCGTGGCTTTCTCTCAGTCTATCGCCCAGCGGGAGAGGAGGGAGAGAGAGAGGGACAGGGGACCTCCAGCTCCTCCTCCTCCTCCGCCTGCAGCAGCACCACCACAGAGAACCACTGCCACAAAGGACCCGCTAGTGGAGGACTGCGCCTCGGGCAGTGATGAGGGGAGTTCTGCCGCAGGCTATGCAGAGGAACAAAAGGAGGCTGCCAAAGGGGATGGTTCCCTTGGAGCGCCACTTGAGTTTGTTGGTGACTGGCCCTGTGAGAACCAGGAACCCCAGGGTCAACGCACCAGCGGCAGCCGCAGGCGTGGAGACAGGAAGGGAGAGGCACGCAGCCAAGATGGTGGCGGTGGCACTGAGGTAAAGCAAACTGGCGGTGGGCCAAATTTCTCTGAGTTTCAGAAGCTGCTGGATTTGATCCAGGGGGACAGAGAGCTGGAGCTGGGCCCCATTGAGCTGTCTGACAGTGAGGAGGAGAGCAGCCCCAGCTCCGGACCTGACACCCAGCCACCGTCACCCAGCTGCCTGGCCGAGGAAGGGGCACACGTCCCCAGCCTGTCCAGAGAGGAGGTGGAGATAGAGGGAGCTGAGGAAGAGGGAGAGGAGGACAGCGGCCAGGAGAGTGGGGAAGAGAGTGATGGAGAGGAGGAGGAGGAGGAGATAGAGAGAAGCAGAGAGGATGAGGGGAAAGAGATGATGGAAAGCAAGACGGGGTTAGAGAAAAAGAGTGAGACAAAAGTATTAGAGGGAGGAGAAGATGGAGATGGCAGCGGCCAGGTGTCGGAAAAGAGGAGAGTTAGCCGACGGGCAGCCAAACCCTGTCGACTGGCGCTCACGTTCACCAACCAGGTACCCAGATCAGTGACGCCCCAACACATGCAGCCAGAGTCGTCAGCGCAGACGGAGTGCCAAGCGCAGCCGGAGTCGTCAGCGCAGCCAGAGTGCCAAGCGCAGGACCCGCCCCTAGAGACGGTTTCATCATGCAGCGGCATCTCCACGCAGACGGAACCCTGTGACTTCGCTCTTCTCTGGCGTCTGGAGCATGGGGGTGTGTGGGAGAGCACTAACGAGAAAGTCTTGACAGGAAACGCATCACACTTTGTCCCCGCTGTCTCGGAAGCAGCGGCAGGGGCGTGTCTGGGTCTGCGGGTCACCCACGAGCGAGGGGCTCAGGTGGGGGAAGAGGAGCTGATGGAGGCCGGGATGAAGGATGAGGGCCTGAGCATCCTTATGCGCCACTTTAAAGGGGTAGCGGTGGAGATGCTCAAGGACCTCTATGAGAAATGCCAGCAAGACCTGGAGTGGACCACCAACCTGCTTCTGGATTCAGGAGAGAGGCTGAGTAGGGAGGACGAAGAGGGTGACAAAAGTGAGGATGAGGAGGAATCAGGTGAGCTTGAGGTGGAGGAGGAGGGGGGCGGGAGGGCGGAGGCAGGAGAGAAGGATTTGATCGAAAGAGAGGAGGTGAAGGACAAGGAGAGAGGAGAGGAGGTTGATGATGTCAGGACTGGACCCACTGAAGGCACGATAGAGGACATGAACGCAGACGCAGAAGTCCGCAGCCGTATCCCAGCAGACGTGAAAGTCAGCATGTCGGTGGAGGCTTCAGATGGTACTTCTGTGAGCTCAGAGGTTGCTGGAGATCAAGCCCAGCTCAAACAGGACCCTGAAAGCCCCTTAGAGACCTCGTTTGCACAGGAAACAACCACCCAACCAGCCACAGTGCTAGTCAGTCAGCCACAAGAAACTTTCCCACAACAAGAGACGTCAGGTAGCCAGAGCAGTCTGTCTGAGCAGGCCGGCTCTGGCTCCGTCTCTGGCTGTGGCTCTGGAACAGGCCTGGTCACTGATGCCGGCTCTGAGCTGTGTGAAGGTGAAGAGCCGCTGGGACTCCAGGGAGAGGCGTCTGGAGGAACAGAGAGAGACGGGGAGGAGGAGTCCATGAGGAACATGCCAGAGGTTTTGGACGACGTCACTCAGTCCGTACTGACACATGTGCATGAGCTGAAGGAACGAGAGAAGCGGGAGAGAGAGAGGGAGAGACAGAAGGAGAGTGCAAAGGGATCCAAGTCACTGGACATTCAGACTCTGGAACTCAAACTACCTACTGAGCTTGCTTTGCAACTCACTGAGCTCTTTGGCCCCGTTGGCATCAACCCAGGTATGTATGCACACCCTCCCCCTCCCATAACAACACAAATATATACATTAGGTCAATGCCATCAGTCAGTCAACTGCTCTCTCTTTCATTCTTTCTCTCTGTCTCACTTACATTCTCACACACACACACACACACACACACACACACACACACACACACACACACACACACACACACACACACACACACACACACACTCACTCACTCACTCACTCACTCACATACCTGTAGGTGAATTCTCTGAAGACTGTTCCATTAACATGGACCTGAACTTCGCTCGACTCCTGCATCGGAAGTGGAAAGACACGATACAGGTGAGGCTAATATAAGGTCTTGCATGCACACACACACATGAGGTACGGGATTGGAATGAGTGGCTTTAACTGCATTCATCTCTCGTGTGTTTTCAGGAGAAACACAGACAAGCTGCACTAACCTACCACCTTCTTCAAGAAAGTACGTACACGTGTGCTCACACACACACACACACACACACACACACACACATATATAAACAAACAAAGCCATGATTTCAAACTAACATGGTGAGAATACTGATTATTAAATGTATAACTTCCATCATGTTATCTGACATTAAGCATAAGACTTTTTTTGCATCCATTCATTGTTTTTTTTGTATCCGTGGTAACACAGGCTCTGTCCATTGGGGTGAACCACAGATTGGTGCATCCAGGCCACAAGACCGGAGTAAAGCCCATTTTCTGATTGGGCCCGATGGCTATGCATCTCTTGTTGGCCAATCAGATTACAGTGAAGAAACCCCAGCTATAGATTACAGGAAGCTGTGGCAGCCTCATGTGTCTCTGAGGGATATTATGCTAGAGGAACAGGCACTACAAGACTTGGAAAAGGTAAGTTATATTCTTACCCACTTATATATAGCTATATAAGCCCCCTCCCTCCCTAGGGGCTCGATGTGGACTTTATATATACACCCAGACACTTGATACCCACACACTGAAGAATCCAGCATTGTATGAGGTACAGTATGTGAGTATGATATGTGAGTGTGATATGAGTAATAGGTGCGTTGTGTGTGTGTGTGTGTATGTATGTTTGTGTGTGTGTGTGTGTGTGTGTGTGTGTAGTCAAGATTGAGCACCTGGGATCCAGAGCTGAGAGATGGGGCGGCCATGTTGAAGGAGAAGCAGCTCCTCTCTCTCTACCCCACCATTGACAGACTCTTCCTCAAAGACATCTTCCGAGACCACAAGTAAGATAGCAACCACAGGGTCCTTCCTCTTATCTTAGTCATATTATAGTATGTTAAAGGGGAGCTCTGGCACATTTTGGTCTACAGTATACAGTATATGTTATTTTCAAGGGCTCTGCACAGTATAACAAAATCTGTGAAGAAATGAATGAGCTAGCTTTCTAATATCACAAGCTCTGGGGCAATTCACACCTGTCCCCTACACCCAAAGATTCCCCAAACATGTTGTTGGAGAGTCAGGAGCTAGTAGGCCCTAATCTTTGTATGGTTTGATATTGATGGTCGATACTATTAACTATCAGAATATTGTGGAAAATCAATACATCCCATGAAAGTGGAATCAGATATTATGATTAATCATGAAGCCAATTGTATGAATCTGAGTTAAAGTTCTGGACTAATCAAAATGACTTATCTGATAACTTCTGCGAGTTACTAAATTTACAGATTGATTGGACTTATGCATACTTTTTGAATTGTAACAATGACATATGCTAGTGAATCCATGGTAATGGTGTTCTGTTGATAAGTGTAAATATATCTTTGGTATGCTGGCCGTCATCCACAGGGAGTCTTGGTGCTATTTGCTACTGACATGACTGGAATATGGACAGAGCTTCAGTTACCTGTGGTGTTGGAATTGGCCAGTGTGTGCCACTGCTTACAGTATGTGTCCCCCAGCTCAGTCTGTCGTCTGTTACAGTTACAGTCTGGAGCAGACACAGAAATACCTGCACTGTCTGCTGGACGTGGGGCCTGTAAAGACTGTTGTGGCAACAGACTCTGGGACTCAGCACCTCCTCTCTCACACACCAAGGACACCCAGCAAGGAAAGGGTTGGTTTCTTTTTTCTGTTCTCACAGTGCTGTCCTGCCAACGCCATTTTCAGTTCTCCTCGCTAATAGTCCTTGTCTCACTCTCTGTCTGACTGTCCGTCTGTCTGTCTGTCTGGACAGGCCCAGACGAGTAAAGTGAAAGAGACTGAGCAAGTCTTCCAGGACACAGAGGAACCAGAGTATCAGGACTTCCGTGCGGAGGCCAACCTCCAGAGGTTCAAACAGCAGGAGAGCCTGAGCAAAGCAGCTGAGGCCTACAGGCGCGGCAAGAGGCAGGTGGCCAGCTTTTACGCTCAACAGGTGAGATGCACTCCTGAACCAGCTCTCTCACTCATTCACTCACACACTCACCCACCCACTCACTCACACACACACTTATACACATGTAGCTTTTACCTAATACACACACATACTTATACACATACATGTATAACTGAGTATGTACATTGTACATGTTTAGTGAAGATTGGAAGCAAATCAAATGGAAGCAGTAAAACGTGTATGGGTCTGTTTTTTTTGTGTGTGTGTGTGTGTGTGCACAGGGCCATTTGCACGGACAGAAGATGCGAGAGGCAAACCATCGGGCTGCAATGTGCATCTTTGAGCGAGTGAATGGCTCTCTTCTGCCACAGAATGTTCTAGATCTCCATGGCCTGCATGTCAGCGAAGCTCTAGAACACCTCCAGCGAATCCTCAAAGAGAAGAGCACAGGTGCGCATACAGTACATACTGGTGCACAGGCCCTCAGTGGCAGTTTAAGAATGAGTTGTGGAGAAACATCGGTAGGAAGATCTTTCTTAACCTGTGCCCCATCAGTTAGCTTTAGCTGTTGTGGCGCTATTTAGTCTACGTTGTACCGAATTATCTCATTCTTATACCTGCCAACAACCCCCAACAACAACAGGCCCTCAGTGGCAGTTTAAGAATGAGTTGTGGAGAAACATCGGTAGGAAGATCTTTCTTAACCTGTGCCCCATCAGTTAGCTTTAGCTGTTGTGGCGCTATTTAGTCTACGTCGTACCAAATTATCTCATTTTTATACCTGCCAACAACACCCAACAACAACGCAGGCAATTAATTGATTCAAACAAGATTTCTCCTTTAAGAAATTGGTCGTCATTTGATATGTAAGGGATAACGTTTGGTGAGGCATTAGCTGAGGGATGTGGCATTACTCTGAAGGGAGATATTTCCATGATAATGACCGCCTCACCGAACGATATCCCGCTTATTACACGGCTACCTACTGTAGACATTATTAACATGCGACGAAGCCTTGTTTATCACTACTTTAACGCCAACTTTAGCGATTAAGAAGGAGCATACTGTCTGCTGAAAAGAAGTATTTGCTGATTAGTTAAGGCAGTTTTCTGTTTAACTTTTGCTTGACAGCGGTCTGTTATACTTAGCAACGGTTCGTTATTAAAAATTATCAGACCGTAGAGCGTTTGAAAGTCCCATTGAAGTGAATGGAGCATTCTACAGCATTATAAAGAGCTGTGTAATAAGAATGATTTAATGCCTTTTAAGACACACCCATGCCCTACCTCATAACCATTGTCTTCTCTATGACGTCTACAGACTGTAAGCATTGACATTTACCTAGTATTGTACTCAGAGGAACGTTTAGGGGAAATTTTTCAGCTTTGTTTAAATTCAGTGTCTGATCTATTGTGTATATGCTTGCTTTAGAGTACAGACAGGGTCTGTGCAAACCTCAGCTGTCAGTCATCACAGGAAGAGGAAACCGCAGCCAAGGGGGAGTGGCCAGAATTAGGCCAGCTGTAATTGACTATCTCAAAAGCAAGCATTACGAGTAAGGAATGCATACACTCACAACAAGTAACTTGGACAAAATGGTTTGGAAGTTTAAAACAAGATACACTCATAACGTTTCTATTTTCACAATCCTTATCTTTCTTTCTCTCTCTCTCCCTCCCTCTTTCCCTCCCAGGTATACAGAGCCAAACATGGGCTTAGTTCTAGTCTCATTGGTGAAGGAGGTAAAAGCATGAATGATTGTTTCAGCTGCTGGAGGTGCTGGTGTTGTACTGGGGCCTACCCTCACTAAGCGAGCCTGCTCCTCTCGGCCTCTGTGATGGGCTACCTCTTCTCTGAGCTGACGCTCTCGCCCACGCCCGCGGCTGGATCAGATCTCATCTCCAGGCTCTCTCACTCTCCAAGTGCTGGCCAGGGCTGTCACCACTCTGTCAGGAAAGGATCCTTTACACCCAGGAGTTCCCTGGACTCTCTACTCCCCAGGGCTCAGTATGCCCCCCAGCATTGAGATGGCAGCCAGTGGTTTGAGTGGAAATGCATATAAACCCATGAAACATTTTTAAAACCATGTTAATCTGACATCACAGAATAGCTGTGGTGGTGTTCTACTGTTTTGAGATTGAAAGACTGGCGACGTCTTCACTGTTTGCACGTCCTCCATTCGACTACTGGCGACACTCAGGGCAAAATAATCTCTATGTACAAAAATGGTCAAAGTTCAATGACACTTTTATTTTGTGTGTATGTCTGAGTGGGAGAGAGGGGGATATCTGAGGGTATGATAAAGGATATATGTTGTCACAATGGCATATTTAGATCAGCAATGGACATTAAAACTTTAGTGACCTATTGACAGTATTTTTTAAACCTGCTCCGTCTTTAAACCTCAACCCTGAATTTATAGATTTGGGCATTTCTTAAAATTCTATTCCACTTTTATTGAAATTGTCAGCCTTATTGTATATCCTTATTTGCTGTTTTTATACTGATTAATCAAGACAGAATAACTTGATTTTTTTTAAAGAAATTGAATGTGTTTTAACGGGTTGAAATATATATTTTGTATTGCTGTTATGGGATTTATTTTATTATTAAATGAACATTAAAAGACTGACAGTGCGGTGTATGTTGTGATGGAATTGAACAACTCAGCGGAATCGATGAGTAACACGCGCGCAGCTATCATGTTTCGACACGAAAAGGTCACGATCGTTGGAATGAAATGAAAGCGCTGCATGAGCCACAGATGTCATATTGCCATACGCCAGTAGAGAGCAGTAGCGATGTAGCCTAGTATGAGGGATTCATGTCATCATATTCGTCCATAATCAACTGGTTGATAAATCGTCACTTTTTCCTGTGATATGGAATGAGCCTTGGTATAGCCTTTACTTTTTAAAAGTGAACTGAAGTGTAGCCTGCACAGTGGGGCAAAACCCTCATAGACTCGCAGGCCATGACTGTATGTGAAATTTCTAATTGTTTTTGACATCCATATAATTTTATTATAGTTCAACATAAACCTTCAATTAAGCACATGTATGAGAGCGGTCGATGGTACAGATAGACTAGGCCCATAAAAACACCCCCGCCCCAAGACGCACACACGCCCCAACGGATGCGCTCAAATTTTCTGAAGAAAAAATACTTCCTTTACATCAGATGGAAGTGATACACTGCCTACCAGTTCCTTCATTCGCGTTGTACTTGAAGTCTACACCATCTCCGTTATTTATAGATAAAGTAAAAAAAAAAATCTTTCGAAGGTTTATTGTTCAACACTGAAATTTCTCATTGTTTTCAGGTTATGATCTTCGATCAAAGCTAACGCTTAATCTGTCCGTTTTTAAGCAGTTCATCGAACACTCAAATGGTAAGACTTGTTTTCTTGTAACATTTTTTATTTTCTTATTTCTTCCCCTTACACATGTAAGAAAGTTGGGTTGGTATTTATGGCTAAGAGTTTGAAATGCATATAGGTCACAGGTTATGAGTTTAGGCCTAGTCTACATCAAATGGTTTGCGTTTTCAGGCTACAGGCCTTTATCTTGTTAACTGTCTGAGGCTTAGATAGGCTATGTGATGAGGCCTCATGCTGAAAAGACAAAGTAAAAAAATAGAGCAGAGAAAGATGTAAAATTAGCCTATATTTAGGCCTATATAAAAATAATTCAACCCCCCTATTTTATTTATCTGGGCCCTACTGTATATAATTTTAAAGATGATGTTTATATGGGCTATAGGCCTACTTTTAAGTTTGTGAATGGCTTTAATCTTTAGTTTAGGCTTTCTGACATTGTCTAAATTTCTTTTATTGCTGGTCTCTTCCCCTGTTCTCGGGCAGGGAAGTAGTAACAAGACAAACTATAAATTTAATGTTTACAGTTTTTGAAAAATGGTTACAATATCACCGAACATATTTGGTTACGAAACATAAATGGTTACGATATCACCAAACATATTTGTGAATATAACAAGTAAGGCAGGCTAAACAAACAAAACACTAGAGAATCTAGATAAACAGAACACAACATAAACATTAAAACATTGAATTGAATTGTTTTATTACAGTGATCATGCCAGGACATTTTCACGAAGCGATGTCAAATTTAACATAGGCCTATCAGTGTTTTGTGGTTGTTCAGTTTAACGACTGTGACATCTGTCTTCTAGAATGTGCACAAGGTCCCTGTAGACACCAGAAGTGCCAGATTTTGTTCACTGATTATCATTCTTTGGTGTTTTTGAAGTTTTCAACATTTTAAACAGTCTACACTCTGCCTTTCTCTTCTGTCTCTTTCTTGTCCTCCAGGTGTCTTGACGCAGTGCCAAAAGGAATACCCTAGCCTAAAGGGCCGAAGCCAGTTAGAGGGCCAAGTTGAGTGTCTGCTCTTTGACTTGTTCTCCAACTGAACAGATGACACTTGGACAACACGGTGTCTGTCATGTGCAGTGTTCATCCCAACCTCTGAGCTTTCATCAGATTCTTCTCTCAGGACTATTCATCCCAACGGTGTGACTAGTTATTCCTTGGTGTGTGCATCATGAACTCCATTAAATGTGTTCTGGTAGGGGACAGCGCAGTTGGGAAGACTGCTCTGCTTGTCCGCTTCACCTCAGAGACTTTTCCAGAAATGTATAAACCCACCATTTATGACAACACAGGAGTAGAAGTTTTCATGGACGGTGTGCAGATCAGTTTGGGATTGTGGGATACAGCTGGAAACGACACCTTTCGGCATGTGCGACCGATGTCCTACCAGCAGGCCGACGTGGTCCTTATTTGTTACTCGGTGGCCAAGCCGCCGTCTTTCGCCAGCGTGCGGCAGAAGTGGATTGCGGAGGTTCGAGAGCACCTGCCTCGTGTCCCGGTTCTGGTAGTGGCCACACAGACAGATCAGCGCGAGATGGGCCCTCACCGGGGCAACTGTTTCTCGGCAGCAGACGGGAAGAAGCTGGCACAGGAGATCCGTGCCAGGGGCTACCTGGAGTGCTCAGCGCTCAGTAACCGCGGTGTCCAGCAGGTGTTTGAGTGTGCCGTGAGGACAGCTTTCAACCAGGCCAAGAAGCAATCACGCCGCCGCCTCTTCAACTTTGACCCCTGCAAGACTTCATAACCCTGACACATTCACTGACCACACTGAGATGGCACACGCAGACATAAGCATAGGCCTATTCATGTTCATAACTTTTCAGTTGTTTGTTCATAGACACTAAATCAGATGATGTCTCGATGAAGGTGGTGGATAACTGAGAAAAAAAAAGTACATGGTTTTCTGTCCCCTTATGGTCTTCCCCATCTTCTTAGGACAGCTTCACCAGTAAACGCCACCTCAGGACTGACTCGGAAAGGGACTGATCGAAATTCATCTCATGAACTGTTTAAAATAATCTCTTATGACGGGAAAATTTCAAACTGAAAAAGAAAAAATAACATTTGTTCAATAGACTTTTCCTTTGTCAAAAAGTGGAGCAGTTTTGTGGAAAGAGAAAGGACTTGAAAAAGGGTTGAATATTCAAGTATTTTCATGGAAGCCGAAGCACTATATGATTTCTAAAAAACGTGTCTCTTTATTTAGCAATTAAATGATTTCTAACCTCAATAAAAAAAAGAGTAATTATTTCATAGTCGGAGCCGGACATTAATGGAGTACAATGTTAATGGCAACAGCTGAGAGTGAATTCTAAGGTTTGCATTTGACTCTGTTAACTGCTTGATTTGATGAAATTTGTACACACCATGCACACATACTTTTTATGAGTTGTAATTATAATCTTTGGGAATATTGTATGTACTGTAAATTTTTTTTCACTTCAGATACTATTTCTTAAATTGGATAATGTTCAGTTGAATTAGTTAATGATATTAAGAGTAAATATGGGACTGGTTACGTGTTCAAATATACAGTATGTTACCAGTTTAACAATAATAGCACATCCCTCTGCACGCATGAATGTGCAAACAATGATATGAGCCTTGGTTTAGGGTTAACATGATAAATCTCATGTGTGATCTGCTGGAAGATTTGGCCTTTTTGGTTTAACTCTACTGCACGTAAAATTAGATTACGCAATGCAGTATGTATATCATATGGAGAGGGTCCATGATAGTCGATGAGTGAAGGTGAATATCTATGAACAGTTGATTATGTAAATCAGGCCAGATCCATCTTCAAGAGAAGGATCATTCGAGAGAAGAAAGAGCACAGTCAAGTATGACATTAAAGTATGGGTGGGCTGCCTGTCACTGGTGGAATATACTTGTCATGATCAGACATTTACATACACTCAGGATGTGGTGTTGCCAATAGTGAGAATTTCTCTGCTAAGAACTACCAAGCAACTGATCCATGGACAATAGCAGGATTCTATTAATATTCTGCCACTGAGTAACTCTCTATGCAGTTAATCTACCCAACCGACCAGCAAAAGACCACACTTAAATTTTTTTTTTTTTTAAAAAAAGAGAAAGAAAAAAAACAAAACGTGACAGGCCACTAAAAAACATGTATATGATAGAACATTCCAGTTTCACCACATTCTGACAGATGTGATGATACTCTCGCTGGATATGTGAAGGGTGGTGAAAATGAATGACTTTAACGCTACTGCTGCATGCTATGCTTATAATCAATTAGTAGCTGCAGCAAATGCAACATGCTGTGAATTAAATTACAAACTTTAACCCAGTGTTCTTGCAGGGTTTCTGAAGTAGGTAAGGGTCATGTTTGAGGGTGAGCAGTGTACCACTGAACCATCTACCAAGAGCTCACGTATCCAAGAGCGAGCAAAGAGGAAAATTGGGGATTGTAATTTGGTGGAGTGTTTTAAGAGTACGCAAGATAGGATTACAGGATAGGATTTTTGTCTTAGATTTCAGAAGAACTTTGTAACAACCACAGAGTGAGCTGAGACGAAGAGAGGGATGTGGGATTTCAGATGTGTAGTTTTTGTCTCTTGTGGTTTAAGGAAAAAGCATAAAAACACTCTCTGGCTTATACACATCAGCTCTCTTAGATAAAGCCCTCCTTGCCTGAGACCAGAGAGACGGATGTCTACGTCACTCACATACAGCACTAGCTAAAGTCAGTTACATCACACAATCAATTGCTATTGCTTATAGGTTTTCAAAGCAGCAGTTTCGAGTTGTTGTCATATCTGCAAACATGTTGGGAATTATGTGTGGTACTTATATGGCACTTATGTGTATCTTTTAATGATTCACAAAGTAAGTTATGATACACAAAGTAAGCCCCACACATCAAGTTCAGGCCGACAAGCATTTGGTAGTTCACATAATGCCATAAGGATAAGATTTTGATTAAAGAGTTGGACATCTATGCGATTTCACTGCATGCCTTACAAGTAGTGGCTCTATTTGACAATAAAATGTGCTTGCATCCTTGTGTGTAGTATACTATACTGCTCTCTACCTTGCCTGAACGAGTGGGCTTCATGCAGCTTTGCCCCAACTCCAACGCCCAACTGTTCTGGTTGAAGAGGCCTGTATGTTCTGTGGTCTCTGAGTTTGTGTTTCTCAAAGAGTAAAACACTCTTGTCTCTATCACAATAGGATTCTTCAAGTAACCCAAACAGGCACAGACACACACAAGTGTGTGCGGGCAAGCGCACACACACACACAAACACGCATGCCTCAGTAACCCTACCACATAGCCCTAGCTCTTTCGCTGAGACAGGAAACACCTGTGATGACTTCTTACCGCATGAACGCTCTAACTCACTCACATATACACACACACTCAGGCTAAAGACTGAATCTATTGCCAAATACTAGAATCACAATGTACAGTCTTAAGTGAGGTATGTCCCTCTTTTGGTTTCATGGCCAAGATTTGTGTGTGTGTGGGTTTGTGTGTGTTTTTGTTTGTCAAAATGCATAGAGGATGGGCAGCCACTATGAGTGCAGTCTAGATGAGGAAAAGTTTTTCATACTTTTGAAATTCTACAATCCCAGTTTGAGTTTAGATGCAGTTTCTAGGCCTATTTAAGGGCTAAAAGCATTGGCTCACTTGTGATAAGATATCCATATGGGATTAAAATCATTTCCTCTTGTAACTGTATGTGTGCTGCATGTCACAGACATGTCAACTGCTTGTTTGAAAACTCATGGGGTGTAACTTGTCTTCTCCAAACCATGTAAGATTACCTGTTCCTAGTGATGGACAGCAGGCAGACACTCAGACACACACAAACACCTTCACACACACACACACACACACACACACACACACACACAATCTCTCTCACATTCACTTACACAAAGCAGAAACCAGATGCTCTGTGCTATGTGAGAATGTCTGTTCTTTTGTGTGTGTGTGTGTGTGTGTGTGTGTGTGTGTGTGTGTGTGTGTGTGTGTGTCTGTGTGTGTTATATGATATCCAAAGGTCTTGTTCCATGGAGAATGACCAAAGCTCTGTATCCGAGCTGTTTCTCTGTGCAGTCAGTATAAGTTGAGCGTGAAAGAATGAAGGGTGCATCTATGCATTAGTAGATTCTTGTTCTCATCAGCAAACGAGCGAGATGAGATCTAAGGCATACTGTATGCCTAGCCTCAAGTAGCGTGACTGGGAACGAGTCAGTCCTGTATGTGTTTTACCAATTCAGACTTTGGCTGGTAGCGATGAAGGTGTTTGTGTGGCTTGTGTGGATTAGTGCACTGCTAAAAGGTAAGACCCTTAACCAACGCTGTGACCACTCTAAATGACAGAATGCATTTGTGTGACTATTCATTTGGATGCCGTGGTGGTTGCACATAATTGTACCAGGAATATGTGCTCTTCTAAGTATGTGAAATCTATCAAATTAATAATAAATATTATTAAAATTCTGTAGGCATATGAGGTCCGGTTTTGAATCAATTTGTGCTGATTTGAAATTCCCTGATATGCAATAGTAACAATAGTTTATTGATTACTGTAAATCCTTTGACATAAAAATAATAATTAAAAAAAAAAAAAAAACAGTCACTTGTGGAAAGCGCAGGCCTGCAAAAACTCCCATGCTCATCATGTACTCTGCATCTAACAAATGCATGATGATAGGTCTATCAAAGCAGAAAAGGTGATAGGTCTGTCACACAAATTCACACGTGGGAGGTCTGACAGAAGGAGATACTTTCTTTTTAATTGTTCTTTTTAATTTAGCTATCTTAAAACGTTTTTTTGACTTCATGTCACTGACATTGTCACACATAACGTACAAACCTAAGACATCAATAATGATGTTGCTCAACTGATTCTCTTATTCTCTGGCATTGTACCGTACCTCACACAAATGACAAACAAAACAAAGTTGTTTTGCAAAACTTTTTTTTTTTTAAATTTCATTTTTCATTTTCAGAATTTTTAAACTATGTAACCAAATTGTGGCAAGGAGGAGGCCAGGGGGCCTGTTTCATAAGTTTGTCTTGTCATAAAAATGTTAATAATACAGAGGCCTCAATGATTTAATTAACATTCCATGATAGAGCTGAAATTAATTATATGTGCCTTCCTGCTTGATGAAAGTATTTTGTTGATTCCTTTGTTGATTTGTAATGATTCCTATTTGAGTATTATTTCATGAAGATATTATTCTCCACAAGCACACTAAAAAGTTTGATGTGCCCTAAATTATTGGCTCTCAAACTGGGGTCCGCGGGACATTGCCTGCGAGTCCGTGAAAAAATTTGCTACAAAATATAAACTTGTCTTATAGAGATAGAAATACTACTACTAAAAAAACACATTTTTGAAAGTCAGGCCTACAGAAAACCACTCCTGTACCGTCAGATTTCGCCTAATGCAATGACATGCCTATTTAAAACTGTTGCATCTGTAAGAAAAAAATATGAAATTTTGTCAAGATCAAGAGGGGTCCTTGAAAAAATTCCGGCTCCATGAGGGGTCCCCGGCCTAATAAAGTTTGAGAACCCCTGCCGTAAATATATGGAAATATTGGGCGAATTCCATATACAGTATTTGCATTGTCATTGGGATACATTGTAAGTAAGAAATATATTCTGAAATATGAAAGAAAATTGCCTATCTTCCAATATGTAGAAACATTTATTGTGCCATTTGTTTTATAATATAAATTTATATTACACATATGGCTAAATATATTTGAAACATATATTGCAAAACAACATATTTTTTGTATGCATTCACTACCACTGACTCTCTGATGGAGCTTTTTGTCTTTGTCTGGTGAAGTCTGTCCCTGCTGTAGAAATCCCTCATATAACACCCTCTCTGTCATCCTTCAGTGGTGGGTGGAGCTCACGGGCGCTTTGCACAGAAGCTGCTGAATGACTTGATGGAGAACTATAATGCAGCCTTGCGACCTGTGGAGGACACAGACAAGGCATTAAATGTCACCTTACAGATCACACTTTCTCAGATCAAAGATATGGTATGAACACACACACACACACACACACACACACACACACACACACACACACACACACACACACACAGTATAGGTGCTTTGACAGTGGACGTTGCGCTGTCACACAGTCTTGATGTGGTCTATTTTTAAATGTGTGGCCATGGTCTGGTCTAGAGCGCTAAACCACAGCATGCAGCCAGTGTGACCTCTCTCATCCTTTTTTGCTACTGTTCAAACACTCTGTGCGTAGATAAGCCCGGAACTTCTATGTGTCTGCACGGAGTAGCCTATTCTGGGTCTACAGCAGAAGCTTTGCAAGAGAATTTGTTGAAAGTATTATTTATTTATTTATTTAATTGATTTTTAATTAAAAAAAAATATTTTTTCAAAAACTGAAATTTAAACATTTAGAAGTGTCTTTTCTGTAGTTACAAAACGGTTCACAAAAAAAACAATAAATGAATTCATACATACATTTAAATGTTCTTCTTAAAATACAGTAATTTGTTGCAATCAATCAATCAATCAATCAATCAATCAATTAATCAATCAACCAACCAATGGATGACCAAAACTCACATAGAGGCAAGGAATGGACAATAAGAAGCAAAGGACTTCCTCAAGTAAATGAGTTTGCACTCAGTAACATTCAGCTAATTTCAATACAAATTGCTGTAGTATCTCAAGTCCTCTTCTACCATTTGTGTGTAATTTTTTAGGATGAGAGAAACCAGGTGCTGACTACATACCTGTGGGTGCGTCAGGTCTGGCACGATGCTTATCTGCGCTGGGACAAAGAGGAATACGACGGCCTGGAGGTCATCAGGATACCCTCAGAACTTGTCTGGAGGCCAGACATTGTACTTTACAACAAGTACTGAACACATGTGCACACACATGCCAACACACATACACACACACACACACACACACACACACACACACACACACACACACACACACACACACACACACACACACACACCTCCCCACATACAAGGCCATGGAAGCATAATGCACATTCAACAGAGAGGAAGTCTTTACTTCAATGTTTCTGTGTGTGTGTGTGTGTGTGTGTGTGTGTGTGTGTGTGTGTGTGTGTGTGTGTGTGTGTGTGTATTATCAGTGCTGATGAGGAGAACAAGGATGGCCCTCCTGAAACGAATGTAGTTCTGCGCTATGACGGTGAGATTACCTGGGACTCCCCAGCCATCACTAAGAGCTCCTGTAGAGTGGATGTCAACTATTTCCCCTTTGACAGCCAGAAGTGCAGCCTCACCTTTGGCTCCTGGACTTACAATGGAAATCAGGTATTGTTTAGATTTGGACATTATTTGCTGATGCTCTTGGTGATGCCACTGAAAACTGAAAAAATAAAGTGTTAAAAAAAAGAAATCAGGTACACTGGCAAAATAATTACCATCAGTGTATTCTGAAAAATGATATTTGTGAGTGATATCATTTCATATTTGAATTGGGAATAAGGAATTGTTCTCCATGTTGAAAGTCTTATTAGCCACTTATATGCAGTGCAGGTGTAGCTGAGGTCAGGTCCCTGGCTGGCTGTTCTTGGCAAATATTTTTATATAATTTTGTATTTTGTTGATAAAACTTGGGATGTCCTATAATTTTTTTGATTTTTTTAAAAAATTGTCTTAAATTTTGCTTTAGAGACTTTAAGGGGGTCTCATGGATTAAGCTGAGGTGTTGGAACCCCCCCAACCCCCCTGTATTTTGTACATTGCTCCTGCTACAGTATGCTGTAACGCACACAGGCCATCATGTCTTTTCCCACATGTGTTTATTGTGTCAGGTTGACATCAATCTAGACAAGGATAAGCAGGAAGGGGACCTGTCGGACTTTGTGGAGAATGTGGAGTGGGAATGCCACGGCATGCCGGCTAAGAAGAGCGTGATCATGTACGGCTGCTGCTCGGACCCGTACCCGGACATCACGTACACGGTGCTGCTGAAGCGCCGCTCCTCCTTCTACATCTTCAACCTGCTGCTGCCCTGCTTCCTCATCTCCTTCCTGGCCCCGCTGGGCTTCTACCTCCCTGCAGACTCCGGGGAGAAGGTCTCTCTGGGGGTCACCGTCCTCCTGGCACTCACCGTCTTCCAGCTCATGGTGGCCGAGAGCATGCCTCCCTCAGAGAGCGTGCCACTCATCGGTAAGTAGGCTCTGTATGGTAACACTTTCTATGAACTCATAGAAAGTGTTACCCTATGTATTTATGTACATGTAAGTATGTATTTGCAGAACTCAGGATGTTGGTTGACAACCTGATTTAGCACTCTCTCTCTCTCTCTCTCTCTCTCTCTCTCTCTCTCTCTCTCTCTCTCTCTCTCTCTCTCTCTCTCTCTCTCTCTCTCTCTCTCTCTCTCTCCATCCCAAAGGAAAGTACTACATAGCAACAATGACCATGATCACAGCGTCCACATCACTGACCATCTTCATAATGAACATTCATTTCTGTGGGGCGGAGGCCAAGCCCGTCCCCCACTGGGCCAAAGTGCTGATCATCGACTACATGGCCAAGCTGTGTTTTGTGTACGAGGTGGGAGAGAACTGCTCCTCCCCTGAGGACGACAGCAGTCCCCTCTACACGGACGAGCCCATGAGCAGTGGCTATCATGACGACGTTTACTATGGCAACCACAACCTGGAGAATGGTCACTATGGTAATGGCCACTACAACCAACGGCACGACGGTGGAAACCAACGCAACCAATTACACTACAACCAGCGCCATGACAGTGGAAATTACCGGCATCACAACCATCACAACGACCTGAGCGACGGTAGACGCCTGGTCCGTGTTCAGAGGACTGGCCCACAGAGAGGCGGGGACAGGAGGGGAAGGAATCCAACCATGCCTCACATCATGCGAGACTCCACTGCCCACATCCCTGCTTACGACCCCCCAGAGGAGAAACTGAAGGCCAATAGTGACCTGTCCATCCCTGAGAAACTACAGGTGTATGGCTACAACCAGGGCAACGACTTCAGCCATGACACTGCTTACAGAAGTAGCAACAGTTATCGCGCCGGAGGAGGTGGTGCTATGCGTGGGAGCTGCTCCTGTGGAATGCCGCAGTTGGTGGTTCAGAACATTGAGTACATCGCCAACTGTTTCAGGGAGCAAAGGTCACACCAGGCAAAGGGTGCCGAGTGGAAGAAGGTCGCCAAGGTGATGGACCGTTTTTTCATGTGGATCTTCTTCATCATGGTCTTCCTCATGAGCATCCTTGTCATTGGCCAAGCAACCTGAGCAAGAGGGAAGTAGTAGAGTGAAGAGTACTAGCTACTTCATTAGACTATGAAACTCAGAGTGTACAGAGCTCACGTTTGCAATTCAAACAAGCCAGCAGTCAGAGACTGTTTTTAAGCTAATAAAGTGTTCATAAGCTCAGTAAAAGCAGTAGTCACTGCTAATGTGATGAAGACACACTGCGATAAAAATAAACTGCTCAAAATTTGAAACTTTTTTGGGACCTCAGATTGCATTACATAAATGGCTAACAGAGATCAATTAACAACTTAGATATCAACTACAGAGTATATAATAAGTCACATCTAACTATCAATAAATGCTTAGCCTACTTTTACTTGACTAATCACACTGACACAGAAACGCACATTCACATTGAATGTTGGCGTATCAAGTTACGCTGTCCCATTATCTCATCATTAGTGGACAGACAGACATGGGAGATTATCTTTGTTTTGTAACAGTTTTGGCAGTAGACCATGGAAACCTCTCTGGGCTACAACTAGTTTACCTCTGTGTTGCTTCCGACTACTCTTATTCTTTCTTCAAAGTCCCCTCTCATTCATGCCTAGCCTGCTATGCCACACACACACACACACACACACACACACACACACACACACAAACACAAAGAGAGAGAGAGAGAAAGAGAGAGAGAGAGAGAGAGAGAGAGAGAGAGAGAGAGAGAGAGAGAGAGCTCATAACCATGGCGACAGGTGACTAAGGAACGGGTCTGGCCCAGAGGTGGCGTGGGGAAGCCCCGGTCTGTGCCAGGGGCCACCCAGTAGAGCCACACAGGCACCCACTCAGGGGATTGGACTCCATGGGAATAGCATGTCAATCTGTCCCAGCTTCAGTTTTTTTCCATCCTGAAAAGATCCTAACTATCAGCCCTTAATACTTAATGAGCAGGTGGGAGATTAATACTTAATATGTGGGTGTGTTTACACACGTGTATATGTACGTGCCTCTCTCTCTCTCTCTCTCTCTCTCTCTCTCTCTCTCTCTCTCTCTCTCTCTCTCTCTCTGTGCACTGTAAGATAATCTGTGTCTGGCATGAACACACATAAATAATACACACTTAAAGCTCTTCCGAACACTGAACAGAAACTTGACAGAGGATCACACCTTCCTTAGCCTTTTAGCAACCAAGACTGTCTCAAGCTAACTCAGTTTGGGGTAAACTGCCATAATGGAAGGCTTCAGTAGCTACATCAAGGGTGAGCATGGAACAAACATGATACTATCATGATTCTTTTCTCCCACAATTGACTTCCTGGTCTTTGTGGACCTTGCACTGAAACACTGCCCCCTTGTGGTGAGTTGTTAAAGTAAATAATTGTGTTGGAGACCGTCATCTAGTCTCATAAATAAACTAATTTAATCAGAACTGCAGATGAGTGGTAGGGATCTGCTTCACAGAGCAGCAAAGGAAGCCAGTGATTCTTTTATTTGTGTGGAAAATTAAAACTGATTTGGAAAAGATAGATTTCTGAAAACTCCCATTCAGTTATGAAGGCAAATGTTTTACCACTGCTGTGGAGCTCTCACCATAATGGCTAACTATAATTCATAATTTATGTGTTAAGACTTTCGAAAAATCCAAAATGTATATTTATAAGATTTTAAATAAGATGCAAACAGATAGTCTACACTACATATGTTTTCATGGAGTGATTATGTGTTCATTGTTCATTACAATGAACCCAATTAGCAGACATGACACTTCTTGTATTTTGGAAAATGCTTTATTCAACTACTTAACCACTATAAATACATAAATGCCAAATAAGCGTTTAACAAACAATGCATGATAGAAAATAGATCCATAAAGGGAACTCTAAAACATTTGGCAATAAGGCACACTAAAAACCCTTACACACTACAATCCTTTGAAAAAAACTTTCACTAAAATATGTGTTGTTCGTTTTGTATTTCATTCTCTCTTTAAAGTAGTCATAGCAGGGACTATAATAGCACTTCAAGTGAAAACTGCTGGTGAGGACGATGTCAATGAGAGTGAGGTAATAAAGGGGAAGGGAAATGATTGGCCAGTTGCTGCACCAATTACTTTCCACTCTACTCAACTCACCATCCTTTCCATCACCAAACTCTTGGCTCACACATTTGGACACTTTGGCAAACCAAACATGACTTTTTTTTTTTTTTTCTCGGCATTGCTTCATTTCTAAATTAAGCGCATGTTAAGGAAAGAAAAAAAAAACATGTCTCGTAAAATATATTATCGCTTTTCTTCTTACTTCATACACAACATATTTGAAGCATATATTAAATATATATCCTTACTCTGTGATAATAAAGAAGTCTACTGGTCTTACAAGGCCACAGAATACATCTCAACAACACTGCCATAATACAACAAAGCACACTAGCACACCCCATATGACAACAGCCTTTAAGGTGTGTGTGTGTGTGTGTGTGTGTGTGTGTGTGTGTGTGTGTGTGTGTGTGTGTGTGTGTGTGTGTGTGTGTGTGTGTGTGTGTGTGTGTGTGTCAAAGGCTGTATAGTATGCTTAAAGGATCCTTTATCAGGTCCCAGTAGTTATTCAATACAACTGACAGTGATGTGGCTACTTGTCTCTAGAAAACAACAGTTCTACTGTAAATGTCCTTCGTCAGTGAGTAGTGACACTTACATATCTAAACTTCACAAGACTGAAATCAGTCCAGAGGTGATCTGGCCTCATAAGACTCAGTCCTTTAATATACCGGTACTTCCCCTGCCATTTCATGGGTTCGGAAAACACAAAAATGTAAAACATGGAAACATTTTTTTAAAAAAGAGAAGATGACCACGGCATTTTTCTGGTCCAGTTAACCTATTCAGAGTCCACGTAGCAAAACAGCTCTTCCTGAAAGCTTAGGAAGAAACACAACCAGTATTTCTCCATTCTTTCACCAGATGGGTCACCTTCATAGTGGCTCAAAAACACATTTACTCAAACAACAAAAGCAGAAAACATCAGCAAACCAACAAGATGGCCACACGTAATATCACAACACACATATTCATACACTCCACTCACACACACACACACACACACACACACACACACACACACACACACACACACACACACACCCACATAATAATCCAGCAGTACATTAGGAGCATTCTAGAGATCTCTAATGGGACTCTCAACGTGTGTGTGTATGTGTATGTGTATGTGTATGTGTATGTGTGTGTGTGTGTGTGTATGTGTGTGTGTGTGTGTGTGTGTGTGTGTGTGTGTGTGTGGGATGGACCTAAAGAAGTCCACTAGAGGCCTCCAGTGTACACTGCCAGCCCAGAGGAGAAGAAAGGAAAAGCTCATGGAGGGACTTCAGTCGCTGAGGCTGGCCAGCGTAGAGGAACTACACTACACTACACTACACTACACTACGCCACACTACACTACCCTACACTACGCCACACAGCACTGCAGCTGTCTGAGGTCAGGCTGACTCTACAGTACAGCTGGGGAGGAGATGTCACAATAAACACCAGGGGTCACTTGACTGGAAAAGTGCTCTTCACAAGCATTCAGCATTGTGAAATACTCAGTTGCTCACTTACCAACTAAGTATTACATTACAAGTATGTGCCTGCCTTCTTGTCCATCATTCAGTCAGCACGTTTTTGGAACTTGTTGCCACATTGTAGCAACGTTTTTTTTTTGGCCATGTTCAGTGACTACAGGATGATAAAAATATCCATTCTTCTAATAGTCTAGGAATTAGATGGAATGACAGTGGATGTACCATACTGAAGTTGGTAAAGCAGTATACTACACATTCAGCTCACAGACCAGAGAGATCTTAAGTCCAGGCACATTTTGGTCAGTCCAAGTTAAAGCACAAGGCCAGTCTGCAAGCAAAACGTTTGTTTGCTGCTACATTATAAAAAGTTGGAGTCAGTCCAGGTAGTCAAACAGGCACTTTTGAAAGGTTGCGGAAAGGCTGAAATGTTGGTTGTTCTTATCTTGCATTCTGACATTTTTATGCTAACTTTCCAGTTACTTTTTTTCCAGTTCTTCAACCAGAGACAGGACAAATTCTCAAGAACATACACCATCATACTCAATCCGTAAAAAAAAAAAAGAAAAGCAAACAAACAGCAAATTATAATAGCAATGGAGATAATAACTATAGAAGAAGGAAAACAGTTTAAAGAAATCTTAGCTAAAGTAGAATGTGTTAATCCAGTGGACGGAAGATGACTCAAGAATGGAAGTCATAATCTTCTGGGATAAAAACTCTGCATAAAGATTGCAGACAAAAACATAAAAATACAAAACATTTTTTCTTGAGTTTTACATTTTATGTCAGTAGTTCCTTGAGATCTCAAACATTTTTAAAGACATAATTTCTTGGTCTAACTTTTGTCTCTGAAAAAGTTCAACAACAACAACAACAGTGATGGAAAGCCTACCCCGAGGAGCGGCTCATAAATACAGTGTTCCAATCTGTATAAATACTCAAACCCCAGCCTTCATGGAGCCAAAATTACAAAAGGTAATGTGTAATTGTGTGTGTGTGTGTGTGTGTGTGTGTGTGTGTGTGTGTGTGTGTGTGTGTGTGTGGAGACAGAGAAAGAGAGAGAGAGAGAGAGAGAGAGAGAGAGAGAGAGAGAGAGAGAGAGGGAGAGGGAGGGAGGGGCCTTGTGGATCAGATTAAAACGGGCACGGAATGGTCAGATTTGGCTGGGCAGAGCTGAGGTCACATTCCATAGTTTGGTAAGGGTCACAAGCCATTTGGCCTATGGAATAGATGGGTTCCCTCGGTTGGGGGTTGGGTGAGAGATGCTTAGTTAGGTTCACTCATGTAGCTTTACCAATGTGGTGCCACAGCTAGACTAATAAAACAGCAAATACTTAGGGCGCTTATGTGCAGGGCCACTGTGGAGGAGGAGGAGGCTGAAACCCTTACTGATGAAGGAGGCTGAAACCTTTACTGATGAAGGAGACTGAAACCTTTACTGATGAAGGAGGCTGAAACCTTTACTGATGAAGGAGACTGAAACCTTTGCTGATGAAGGAGGCTGAAACCTTTACTGATGAAGGAGGCTGAAACCTTTACTGATGAAGGAGGCTGAAACCTTTACTGATGAAGGAGGCTGAAACCTTTACTGATGAAGGAGGCTGAAACCTTTGCTGATGATGGCTGTTGGAGTTTGGATAGTTTGGTCTCCACTTGTGCACCACAAAGGAGGGTCTGACGAGGGTCTAGTAGAGTTGGCTGACCATGGGGCTGTTTCTTCATTACTTGCTACTTGTTACTTCTTAAACAATTCTTCATGAAAGTGTTGGCATTGGTTGTTTTGTGGCTAAGTGGCGTACACTTCTGGCCTCCTCTCAGTAGGTCTGGTAGACGTCATGGAGGGGCATCTGAAAGGTTGCCGTGGGAAACGCCTGAGGGACATAACCATAGCCACCGTAGGCGGCCGCGGCCACGGCGGCATTCTTCTGCAGGGCGGCGAGAGCGGCCGTGTTAGCAGTGTGAGCAGCAAGAGGGACATAGCCAGCAGCCCCATAGAGGCCGGTGGGGAGGCGCGGCACGTTATGGGCCATAGCATACACAGGAGTGATGGGTCTACCCTGGAAGAGCAACACACAAGCTATTAGCAGGGGCTCAGGTCATGTTCAACTGAACTTCAGGATATAAGACATAAAATGGATTAAAAATAGATTTAATAGATATACAGATATATAGATACACAGACAGACAGATGATAGACAGATAGACAGACAGACAGATGATAGATATATAGATAGATAGATATATAGATAGACAGACAGATGATAGATATATAGTAGAAAATTATAATATAGATAGACAGGAGATGTAGATATATAGACAATAGATTATATTATAGATAGACAGACAGATGATAGTACTAGACAGTAATTATAACGACGAGGATACAATAGAAGATAGATAGTAGATATTAGCAGCAACAGATGTAGTATATAGATAGATGATAGATAGACAGACAGACAGATGATAGATATATAGATAGATAGATATATAGATAGACAGACAGACAGACAGACAGTGGACGCATACAGTACCTGGAAAGGAGGTGGTGTTGAGACGGCGGGCAGAACAGCGGTGGTGGCGGCATGTTCATGTTGCAAAGTGAGAGGATTGATGAGGTGTTCCACTCCGTGGACCTTCCCATCATCCATCAGCTTGGGAGCCGCGGCGGCTGAAAACACAGGATACTGGGTCCCCAGAGCAGGCAAGGCCATCGCTGAAACAAGACAACAACAAACAATTCATTAGCTAACAAATCATTTCTCCTGTGGTAGCTGTTTTTAACAAATGCCAAACCAGGACCTCAATGCAGCCTTTCACACCAGAATAAATACTATGCCTCAAAATGGAGCAGTTTGTTGTTATCTATATATGAAGAACTAAAATCATAAATTATCTTTTTGTTGTTCCTCTTGTATTTCTCTTTCTCTCTGTTTCCCTCTCTCTTGTAGTGTTTCACAGAACAGAAAGTGGAAATAATGAATAGTCAAAGCACATGAAAGAGTGAGAAGTGTGTTAGAGAAAGCAGTAAAGTGTGACTTGGATTAACACTTTCTGTCACTTGGACAGACACACACGTTGTTGTTTCTGGGGGCCCTGGATTAACGCTGATAATACTTATTAGTGTGTGATTTAGCATACTTCTCTTGCTTACGACGGTGCAATTAGTTGAGGTTTCACAAAGAAATGAATACAGCGAGGGGAAGAATGAAGGGGGGAGAGAGAGAGAGAGAGAGAGAGAGAGAGAGAGAGAGAGAGAGAGAGAGAGAGAGAGAGAGAGAGAGAGAGAGAGAGACAGTACCAGCAGGGTGCAGTAGAGAGCAGGTAAATGAGGTAAAAGTTTTAAGACACGTTCCAAAATTTTCTAAATTGAGGTCAACAAATAAATAAAATCCCTAAATTCCGTGCTTTTGAATTTTGAATTTGGATCAATTTGGATGGAGGGGAATTAACACTAATTTGTATAATAACTAATAACTACACTACATTTTCGTAATGCAACTGCTCCTACATATTTACACTCCACATGCAAGGCCCAACTGACCTGTGGCTGGCTTGATGCCCACGGTGTTTACAGCGGCTAGCTCCAGGCCAGGTGTGAGCTCATAGGGTCTGTCTGGCTGCCGGTTCTTACCCTCATGGTAGCGGCTATAGATGCCACGCCCTGCGGAATAGCCACCTAGGTAGGACCCACGTGGCCCCGGGGTGCGGCTACTCACACTTGCTCTGCCTCGGCCCCTCGCTGTACCTGCTGCACAGACACACACAGACACACGAATGCACACACACACACACACACACACACACACACACACACACACACACACACACACACACACACACACACACACACGCACACAATTAGGCAAAAGAAGCCAATGTGCATTTACATACTCTGACATCAAACACACTGTACACTAAGAGGGAGTAGTTGGAGGGGGTCTCTTCAGTGCATTAGTTGATTTGTTCCATTTTGTGGTCTGTGCTGTTCTGTCACTTCAATTTATTTGTAACATTGGATGAGCTGTCAATTTTGTGCCATTACTTGTGTCCTTGTGCTTACTAGAGTCCTGTCAGATCAGTGGCCAGCTCATACAAAAGGACATGACAGTGAAAATACTGTAACTTGGAAATGAACCAACCATGATAATTAGGTTTCATAAAATATACAATCTATTGTTTGAATGAAGTACAATTTTAGTTTCACTTCTAATGGTAAGATAGCAAAAAGAGAAAGTTACAATGCATGGACTATCTGATAATTGCACGTTTCCTAGTATTCACCTTGTATTCACCTTGGCAAGGGCCACCTAACACAGGCAAATTTGACCTTCAAGCATTTCTAAAGCTGAACAACATTAATTGCTGAGCTATAATTGGCAGAGTTGCCTTAACTGTGATTCTGGAAGTGAGCTGTACAGTGCGAATCTCACTCTCTAATTGCCGCAGTCATTTCACAACTAATTGTCTGTTAAATTAGCCAGGCAATTAGCCATTACAACATCTGCAGTAAAACCAATGATTTGCATGAACATTTAAATCATTTTGCAGACATCTAGGAAGAGTATCAGCCCCTATTAAAACCAATATTATTGGGTTACCTAGTCATTTGAAAATAGTCAGAATTGGCTAACAGTGTCTTAGCATCTAGCAACATGCTAACAATTGAAATGCATTCAGGATTGGACACTGAGGCAGGTTGCTAACCAGGCTTTCACTTTTCTTCAAATCAACAAGCAATGTTTTTATCTGGATTATAGTATGGTACAGTCACAAAGAGACCTTTAGTGCGTCTGATTCTGTTATGCTGCCAGATGGTTTCACTGGTTCTCTTTGATTCCCCCCAAAAAACAACAACAGGTAAAATCTGTCTTGATTTCCCGGCAGCTAGCACTGCTGAGGATGATTGAGGAAACCTGAGACTGGGTCCTTGAGATTGTGAAACCAAAATCAACATGACCCAGAAGTTAAGATACAAAGGTAGGTAGGGTATTTTTCAATATAGAGTCAAGTATGGGAAGGAATGATTGTTTAAACAAAAGAGGCAGTAGGTAAGATGAGGAATTAGCCAGTCCTGTCCACTGGCATTCGGACCACTGCAGTTAGACACGAGATGTCTGGAGACAGTCAGATGAAGTCAATTTTCTCCCGCTTGTACGCTTCCCTCTCTAGGCCCAAACCCACCGTACAGACAAAGATGATTGGCTGAGCAAAACCGTCACCCGGACAACTAATGATCTGTCAGGCATAATTTTTAACTAGATCACAGTTGCATCCCAGATCAGAGCTTTCATTTGTCTCGTCCAACTGTGATCTATTGGATCTGCTTGAGCAGTGATTGCTACAGGCTGAATGATCTTACCTCTGAAGATGTTCTCTCAGTTTAGCTTGCTGAGGCCACTATAGGGGTAGTCATAGTATGAGAATGTGCCCTTGTAATATGATGCTTTAGGTTGCAATATTTTACAGCACATAAATATATTGTATATCTGGCCAAATATGTAAGTTTTGCTTTCTTCTTACTGGTTTTCTTCACTTGTGCACTTTCAAAATCACACCTTCAACTGCTGTCACTTTCTTGTTAGCAAATTGCAGTCCTTGTAAGGTATCTAATTGTACTTAGCTGTATTGTATCTTCAATAATTATCCTGTTTTGTAAGTCGCTTTAGATAAAAGTTTCTGCTAAATGCATAAATGTGTAGATGTAAATGTTTTTAAGAGCGTGCTGTAGTCTATTGTATTTTGATGCTGAGTGTAGAGTAAAACTAGAATGAGTATGGGTGCTTAAAATGCATCACAGGCACAGTTAAAGGAATAGCTCACCTCTTTATGAAAATTGGTTATTCACCCCCTTACCTTACCTAGTTACATATGTGGGTAAAAGCATTTTGTCTCAGTGCCTGTGTTGTCCTAGTCTGGCAACCCCAATTTTAGCTTTAGCTTAGCATAGGCGCTGGAAAGTGATGTTGCCAAAGAGTTGCTATATGGCAACATTACATTCAAGCGCCTATGCAAAGCTAAAGCTAAAAATTGGTGAAAATTGGGGATTCCATTCTATGAGAACGCAAGCACCAAAATGCTTTTACCCACATAATATAACTCCAGGTAAGGGGGTGAATAACCAATTTCCATAAAGAGGTGAACTACTCCTTTAATGCTATTTTGTTCCCCTGTGGTCTGTTGGGATTGATTTACCTTTGCTGAAGTATTCTCGGTTGGGGCCAATGAGGGTGCTGTAGGGGTATCCGTAGTAGGCCAGAGTGTAGGGGTCACACTGGTAGACGTAGCCCTGCTGGGTGCTCTCCGTGCTGGGTGCTGCTGGGCTGGTGCCCTGGGAGCCCTTGGTGGCCTTCTGGTAGCGGGTGTACTGTTCTTTGTCCACAGGCTTGGCCAAGGTCACCTCGATGTAGGAGCCCTCGATCTCTGTGTTGTTCAGGTTGTCCATGGCGACCACCGCGTCATCTCGGCTGGCAAAGTGCACGAAGGCGTAGTCGCGGATTTTCTTGACCCGCTCCACGCAGCCGGGGTTGAACTGGCCAAAGATGCGGCGCAGGGTCTCTTCCGAGGTCTCCATCATGAGGTTGCGCACGTACAGGATCTTCACCGTCTCCATGATGTCCTCATCCACGTCTATCTCAGGCTCCGCCCAGTCCACAGCAATCTGATGACCCCACAGCTGAAAAAGGGGCAATTTCACAAGGTCAAAAATTAAGCAATACAAATTGTGTGTGTGTGTGTGTGTGTGTGTGTGTGTGTGTGTGTGTGTGTGTGTGTGTCTTTGTCATAGTGTGTGGTCAACGTATTCTGATATATGCAAAAGTGTAGATGACATCTAGCATTCTGGCTGTTTTTTTTACACCTTGTGTATTGAGAATGATGCACAAGCTCTGTCAGCAGTGTGTATGTGTGTACCTGTATGCGTCCTGGCATCAGCTTTCTGCGGGCCATGGCGGCTGCCCTGTGGGACTCGTATTCCACGAAGGCGAAGCCGCGGTTCTTCATCTTGTCCGCAGCACTGGCATATACGATGACGTCCAGCACGCCTTCCGTTACCTTGGAAACCTCCTCCATGATCTCCTCACGCTTCTTGGTCTTGGGGATACCCCCGATGAAGAGGCGGCAGTTGTCCACGCTCCCGCACACGCCCAGCAGACGTCCGGGCCGCACCTCGTAGTTGTTGAGCTCGCGGACGGCGCGCTTGGCCTCATTCTTCTGTGTGTACATGACAAAGGCGTAACCACGGTTCTTTCCGTCAAAGTCCATCATCAGCCGCATCTCGTAAATGCGGCCTACCGACTCGAACACGGGCACCAACTCGTCCTCATAGACGTCCCGAGGGATTTTGCCGACGAAGATTTCGCAGCCGCGCGCCGGCACAGGCCCCTCCCAGCCCGGCGGAGGGCCGTATTTGCGTTGGCCGTTCTCCTGGATCATCCTGTAACCTGTGCGTTCCATCAAGGCCATCAG
>JAODXP020000003.1:2033205-2035705 GCA_027497455.2 Sardinella longiceps
AGAGAGAGAGAGAGAGAGAGAGAGAGAGAGAGAGAGAGAGAGAGAACACCTGTCTGTGCTAGTATGAAAACAGTTCCACAGGTCACATACAAATCTATGATCTATCTTAATGTTTTGTCTTGATATAAATGCATTTATCTGTGTTGCCTAGTCGGCATGACAACACAGATAAATCACATCACCACTAACTTCTCAGACAGATGACGTGTATCCAGATACACATATACAGAAAAATACAGAAAATGAAATTAAATTACGTGTTTGGTCACAGAAATGGACATCGTACATGGCACTAAACCATCAAATATACAAGACTATACATACAGGCTTCCACGATCTCAAGGCATACACACTGAGACCCTCATACACACACGTGAAAAGCCTGGATAATCACAGCGTTGTGAGTGCCTGAGCCTAACGCACATGGTGCCGAAGAGAACCAAATTAAAATACAACCAAACACACCTGGCCACGGATTCACAAAGTAGCAAAGTTAGAGTTGACATACCTGCCTCCTTCTGAGACGTGCCGTGTCTGACACATACACTCTCTCACTCTATCTCTCTCTCCCTCACTCCCTCTCTCTTTCTCTTCAATCTACCTTTTTCTCTTCTCTTCTCCCCTCTCACTCTTGCTCTGCCTCTATACACACTGTCTCCACCTGGGCAGTCAAGCTGAAACATACACACAACTCTCTCTCTCTCTCTCTCTCAGACACACACACACACACACACACCTGAGCATAGGGCGGGATCTGAAGGAGTCACATGTTTACTGAGAGAGGAGGGGCTGAAGAATAGAGGGGTCTCGCTCTCTTTCTCTCAAGAGCAAAGTTCTAGGGTGTGACTGCAAGTTGTTCAGCAGAAAGAATGAGTGGCAATTTGTATGTGTGTTTGTTTGAGTGTGTGTACGTGCGCGTGCGTGTGTAGGTGTGTATGTATGTGTAAGGTCCTTAAAAAAGTCTGAAATCGTTCCTTGCCTCTAATCTCTAAGTTTACTGACTGGTTTCCATTCTGTGTCTAAACTCAATCAATCTCTTCCTGTTTTGTCATGATGATGAGATCACAGGTCCTATGATGTCCTCCACCCTAGAGGTGCATGAGCAAGTAGAGCATTTGCTAAGGTAACCGCCAGCCAGTCAATCACGGGACTGCAAAAACACACTCTGCAATCAGTACATGAATGAGAGGGAGAATTTTGAGTTCTGGAAATAAATGTTTGATTGGCCATAGGCACATAGCTGCACAAAGACACACACACACACACACACACACACACACACACACAGCATTGCCACAAAAAGAGTGAGATAAAGTGCATTCCACACATATCTCTTTTTCAAGGAATAGATTTTCACTCCCACAAAATAAAAATACTACAGAACATAATCTTTGCTTGACGACTGCTTTGAAAGTCTACAGCAACTCTTTTCACAAGTTAATGATTGAGATGCATCTGTTAGAATCAAATGAAGGCCGTAAATTGGACCATATCTGCCAACATTAGAAAATCCAGGGGATTTTTTTCCAATAAACAAACATATTAATTTCATTAATCATAAGTACATTTGGGCTTTGTAAGTTAAGGGACATTCCAGGGAGAAACAACAAAACGGGCGGGAGGAGATGTGTGGAACTACGTGAGAAATTCAAAAAGAAATGGGAAGCCGGGTTGGCATGGACTGGACCCACGAGTGGCGAGTGGCCATGAAGCTCGGTCACCTCAGTGGTGATCCAGAGAGCAGGCAGAGCAGAGGGCAGTTCTGCTGGGTTAATGTCTAATACCTAATGGCAGAAAGGATGAGTCCAAAGGGCTGGGGTGTGCGTGTGTGTGTGTGTGTGTGTGTGTGTGTGTGTGTGTGTGTGTGTGTGTGTGTGTGTGTGTGTGTGTGTGTGTGTGTGTGTGTGTGTGTGTGTGTGTGTGTGTGTGTGTGTGTGTGTGTGTGTGTGTGTGTGTGTGTGTGTGTGTGTGTGCGTGTGTGTGTGCGTGTGTTTTCATTTAACACACATTTTCTTTTATAATACACTGGGTCTGCCAACTACCATCAGGTCAGTTCTGCCATTGTGTAACACAGGTTAATAAACGGCACAAATTGTTATGTGAAGACTTCATTTGCAAAAATATGAATCAAATCAAAACAAGCGCACCAACAAATAAAAAAGAAAGAAAGGCATCAACTGAGTTCACACCTACATAAACACACAAAATGTAAGAAAATTAGACACATACACACACACACACACACCATACAAGGCATAACTGTTTTTTTTTGTATTTCTGTGTGTGTGTGTGTGTGTGTGTGTGTGTGTGTGTGTGTGTGTGTGTGTGTGTGTGTGTGTGTGTGTGTAATGTGCTTATGTGTGTGTGTGTGTGTGTGTGTATGTGCCATAAACGTCCCATGATGACGGCCATAAAGCTTGGAGTGGTGGGAGCAGCCTAAGCCATAAACAGGGCTTGCTTTGTGGTGCTAAGGTTATGCAGCTATATTTGTGTAAAACAA
>JAODXP020000003.1:2043205-2133205 GCA_027497455.2 Sardinella longiceps
CCTCCCTCTTCTCACCTTTCATTGAGAAAGAGAGAATGGGTCCCACAGCCCTGTTAACAATGGGTTCCAATGGGTTCAGGTTCATCCTCCAGCCAGAAACTCAAGCATGGACACTGTTTGTGGTTAGGGAGCTCTTGAACGCTCTTTACATTGCTTTTGTCAATCATGTCCCCATGTAATGGGTGACACACCACAGGAAATGTTCATGGAGGCTGAAGTACCATGACCAATTGACAACCCCATGGTATAATTTGATAATTAGCTTAAAATACTACAATAAGCGATTCATTAATTAATTAATTACGCTTAGCAATCGCTTTTCTGAATCAATCCGCCTCGCATTCTCTGTGCCATAGCACTTATCCACTTCTACTCAAGGCTCATGTCCTTGTAGTCACTTTCTCTTGCTATGATGTATTTCAGTAACGCTACAACTGTGCTACATCAAAAAGACACTCTTTCAGCGTCTCCCTTTGTGTGTCTACTTCACTTTGTGGCATTGTCCACATCTGATGGGTGGACTTGAATATAAGAGGTGGAAATGGCCATGTGTGAGCAGGGAGGAGAAAAAGGCAGAGTGGAGAGACAGGAGAGAGAGAGAGAGAGAGAGAGAGAGAGAGAGAGAGAGAGAGAGAGAGAGAGGGAGGGGAAAAAAGGAGTAAGACGGGGGAGGGTGGTTGAGTTCTTAATGAGCTCTTTGGTTCCTGCGGATTTGAGGGATCTGACCGTTAGAATGTTAATCTGCCCAAATCAGAGACGAAGGAGAGACAGAGAGAGAGAGACAGAGAGAGAGAGAGAGAGAGAGAGAGAGAGAGAGAGAGAGAGAGAGAGAGAGAGAGTAGGGATATGGAGAGAGAGGTGGGGAGAGAGAGAGAGAGAGAGAGAGAGAGAGAGAGAGAGAGAGAGAGTGGGGATATGAAGAGAGAGGGGTGGGGGAGAGAGAGAGAGAGAGAGAGAGGGGATATGGAGAGAGAGGGGTGGGGGAGAGAGAGAGAGAGAGAGAGAGAGAGAGAGAGAGAGAGAGAGGGGGAGGAGAGAGAGGGGGAGAGAGAGAGAGAGAGAGAGAGGGGGATATGGAGAGAGAGGGGTGGGGAGAGAGAGAGAGAGAGAGAGAGGGAGGAGAGAGAGGGGTGGGGGAGAGAGAGAGAGAGAGAGAGAGAGAGAGAGAGAGAGAGAGAGAGAGAGAGAGAGTAGGGATATGGAGAGAGAGGTGGGGGAGGGGGTTGTTGTTATTCCCATACACTCACTAGTCTTGGTACCGGCTATCCTGTCAACATCATGCATATAACCTTTACCCCACCCTAACCAAACACTTTACACGCACCACAGACTTTAAGCAGTTTCCTTTTCTTAATCAGTAACAGTACAAACAGACACTAATCATACACACACACACACACACACACACACATGTCCTTGTGAATGTCTGACCTTGTCCCCAAAGCGTACCACAGTCAGTACAATAGTTGTGTTATAGGACTGCACATGTGCCTGTAAGTGTATTTGTGTGTGTGTGTGTGTGTGTGTGTGTGTGTGTGTGTGTGTGTGTGCGTATTGAATGACTTCCTGATGAGTGAAATGCTGCACTTCCTCACTGGTCAACCAACCAGCTCAGACAGCCCCCACACACACACACACACACACACACACACACACACACACACATGAACACAATCTTCCCAGCAGAGAGGGAGTCATATGTTGAACTGAAACACTGTCACAGACTAGTAACAGCAAAAGTGCTACGTCAAGTGTCAAGGCCAGACTAGGGGAACAGATTGGACAGATTGAAATCATGCTGTGGGCACACAACTCACAACTGCCCCGAAGAAAGGCCAGGAGCGAGACCCTGGGTACGTGTGTGTGTGTGTGTGTGTGCTACCAACTGCCTCTGGTGTGATGTTGAGCCTCTGGTTCATTAGAGGGGCTTAATAGGGGATTGGGGAAATCGGGACACGTGTGTACATTGCCTCTCTGTGTGTGAGAGTGTGCTTCACAACATTCCCTCTGTGTGTGTGTGTGTGTGCGTCCCCCCCTACCTTAAACCTCCTCTGTGCGTCTGCATATGTGTCTGTGTGTTTAATGAACAATCACATATTCTTCCACAGCAGCTGAGATTAGGGCTTTATTACGAAAATTCCACATGAGCTTATGGCGTCAAAAGCAGTGCGTGTACACACACACAGTCACACAAACACACACACACGCACGACCCAACTAATGGTTGAGATAAGCCACTTAACCTTGATGTTATAACTGTGAATGTTAATATGAATAACAAAATGGTGTCATTGATAGTAACACATGGACTGGTAACTTAAAAGCTAGACAGAATACTATTTTGTGGACCACTCTTGAGAATAATAAATGACATTTAAGTTCTGCATGAACGTTTCAAATCTGCTTATACTGCTAAAGTAATGCCATTTGGTTCTGTGCAATAGATCTTAATTTAAAGAGCGTTTTTTAACTGCTCCAGTGTCAACTGTTTATATTTCACACTGGAAAGTACCAGTAAATGTAAGAAGTAATCAAGGATAATCTCACTAAGATTTAGAAAGAAGGTACCTATAAATAACCGACACTAAACATCTGGGCAATAAGAGTCAAGGACACTGAAAAAGCTGGCCACCTTTATGACACACTGTATGAAAGAGTTCCCTGTATTGTATTTGTATTGTATCTGTATTTGTGTTCCCCCAAACCCCAGACTCAAAGAAACACTTAACACCATGAACGTAGCTTGTGCATAACCTGTCTGACCCCTGCAAACAGATCAGCTGACTTACAGCTGAAGCAAACGACTAGCATGGACTCCCCCTTGTGGTTGTGAGTGAAAACACCACGACCATCATCAGACTGTCAGGCACCTAGACAAGCATAAGACACCCCACTAACACTTAACATTATGTAAAATTCAGATGACTATACTAAATATTTTGTATCAAATTATTTTTAAATTAAAGCTTTAACACATCTTAAATGAATAAGATGTCTTGATGTGTATAATAACCTAAATTAATAGGTTGTGATTTGATGTGTAATTTAAAATAACATGGGATAACATTTACTTTAAAAACTTAACAAAACATGTTCAATATTAGCACATTTATTTTACATAGCCATCAAAATACAAAAAGGCAACAGGGTTATCACTATAAATAATAATAAACTTAAATGTGAGCCAAAATTATATTTACATTAACTTAGATAATAATAATTTACAGAAAACGGGTAAAGTGCATGTGGCTTCTTTCTGTGGGCTACATTTTCTTGCCGAGTGACCACAATTAATTTCTCATATATACATACATGTAAACACATTAGGGCTTTCAGGCTTTTGGTTGTGATGGTCTTAACTTAAAGGAAAGGCGCGACTCAGTACCAGCTCCAGACGGTTCCTGCCCAGTGGACAAGCCTCCAGCACACAAACAAACTTCACATTCACCAGCTGAGCTTTAGTGGCCAGTAGGTCCGCTGGAGGAAGAGAACATAAAGACATACAGTATTCATTTTGAGTTACTGTATTTATCCTTTAATTAACTTGGTGTCCGTTTCCCAATTGCTAACCATTTACCGGTAGCAACTTACTGTGCGTTCAGACTGAGACCAATAAATTGGCAAGAGTCACCGAAGACTCCCAAGAAACATCGCTTGAGCACAGCAACCACAACGGCGAATTTGCCCATGACGTTAGCTTTCAAACGTTCGATCCTGCTTCTCTACAGGCTCTCCCCAGTAAATCGACATTCTGATTGGTAATCGCCCAACCGCATCATAGCTCATTACATAAAGTTAACCGAAGTTTAACTTGATTTTATCGCCCAAGTCGCCCAAGTTTTGTCGGCCAAGTCGCCTGCCACTTTTGTCGCCCAAATCGGCGGTCCCAATACAAAGTCAATTTCTTCCATCGCCCATGTCGCCTGAATCGGTCTCAGTCTGAACGCACAGATAGCTAGTTGGCAGTGGGGAATTGCAAGTTAGTTAATTATGCTTTAGGAAACAGACCCCAGGCTAGTCACATTGAGACAGTAGCAACTTAAAGGAGAAATCCAGTGTAGATCAGTCACTAACCCTGTTGTTCAAACTCACCAAAAGCTGTAGGTAGGAAAAAGAATAAGACAATTTGATACAAAATAGGTGGAGCAGAGAACCGTAACTATCACTAAGTGAATGGGGCATAACAACTTGCTTTCAGTTTCATTTCATTATGCCCCATTCAGTCACCATTAATAATCAGTAAAGACAACATTCGGGTACCTGGAACAACAGGGCTATTGACTGATTCAAACCAGATTTCTCCCTTTAAGCATTTATCCAGCATTTGTCATCCTCTCCCCCAGCCTGTCACTGTCAACACTTGACATGTCCTCATCTTCCAACACATTCTGTCTCTTCTGTCGGTGCTCACCTGGGCTAGGGGGCGGGGTGTGTGGGGAGAAACCTCCGTGTGATAGGATGCTTTCCCAGCTGTTGGGATGTTGGTGGGGGAGCGGCCTCCAGTGATTGGTCTCCAGGGAAGCAGGAAGAAACAGGGCATTCACTGCAACTCCATCTGAGAGAGCTTCACATAACACACAGACACAGACACAGACACAGACACAAACACACATACACACACACACACACACACACACACACACACACACACACACACACACAAAAAAACTTTTACCATTTGAATACATGTAAGGGTTTTTCTGTATGCTTCCTTGCTTCTCTTTTTGCTTTTTTTTGTTGTATTTCTGTGTTCCAGATACGACACGAGACATATCATATTCTCTGTATTATTAGAATAAGATAGTACTTAATTCATCCCATAAAAAAAAAAAAAAAAAAAGCCAAGAATGAACATGAAGCCGTTAGTAAAAGGTAAACAGTGTGTCGTTAAATTTACTTTTAATTAAATATCAAATACCAACTTTGGTCAAAATAGGGAATTGAGCCCTTCATGTTTTCTGGTTTCATATCGTGTCTGACAGTAATGTGTGGTAATGAGTTTACCTCTGAGTTGCAGTGTGTAATAGCCTCTGTAGAAACTGGCGGGGCTGAAAGACTCCAGCTCCTTGAAGGGGAGGAGCTTATGGAAGCTGCTGGGCTGAAGGCCTATGGCACTGGCCTGGACGTGTCGCCGCCGGTAACAGAAGCTCCGCGGAATGGTTTCCATGGCAGCCTGGGAGAGGCTGAAGGAGCATGCAGGACTGCTATCCGCAGTGATGAACGTGTCACTCTCACTGTCCTCATCATCATCAGCGTCATCTAAATCTTTTTCATCTCCTACGAGAAACTCCATCGCACTGTCAAAAAGGGACAAGTCTTTGGGGGGGAAGCAAGAGAGACAGTGAGAGAACACCAAGGTCTCCACAATTATTGGTTAAAGTAATAATCCAGAGTCAATCAACCCATAGCCCCATTGTTCTCGGTTGCCAAGCGCTGTAGGTAGGAATGAAGATGAGAATATTTGGCACAGGGTTAACAGATGCCAGCTAGCCTAGCTGTTTGTGTAGGATGTTAGCAGCTAATGCTAACTGATGAGGGTAAGGAAACTCCTCCAGTTTTGCTTTCCTATTCCTCACTCACTTAGAATCAGCTGCCAGTTTGGATATTCCTTGTCAACTTGTGCAACCAAACTTATTCTGACATTCTTATACCTCCCAACAGCGCTTGGCAATCTCAAACAATGGAGATAAGAGTTGATTGACTTCAGACTTTGAATGCCATGCACACATACACCATGTTTTACACTTAACTACATGTTAAAAATGGGGGTCAGTCAGATAGCGTCATACACAGCAAAGCTCTGCTCACCCACTGACACTGGTTGTGTGAGACAAGATCACTTACCGCTGTCAGAGATCTCCTCTGGGTCAGACGAAGGTAAAAATAGCCTGAGGAGGACAAGCCAAGAGTAAACACACACACTCTCGCAAACACAGAAGAGAATATAGTAATGAACAGGTGTACTAAAGGACACACACACACACACACACACACACACACACACACACACACACACACACACACACACACACACACACACCTCTTCCTTGGGGTTCCAGCTGTGATGGGGTTGGGCCTCTTCTGCCCTCTTGGTGACCTGCATATCAAAAGCAAATATTAATACATCCGAAGCACATGTCAGCAAGGCATCCAATGCCAAAGCTAAGCATTCACACCAGCCTCTATTATGCACACACACACACACACAGACACAGACACAGACACAGACAGAGACACACACACACACACAGACAGAGACACACACACACACACACACACACACACACACACACACACACACACACACACACACACACACAGAGACACACACACACACACACAGACAGAGACACACACACACACACACACACACAGACACAGACACAGACACAGACACAGACACAGACACACACACACACACACACACACACACACACACACACACACCGTTTGAGTGGCTGAGGCTCTGCTGTAAAATCTGGGCTAGTAGGAGTAGTAGTAGTCAAAGGTGGAGATGAGAGGAAGGTCATCTGGGCATCATCCTGACAGGAAAAGGAAAAGGGAGTCTAGGGGTGAGGATGAAGCAGTAAGACTCCCAAGTTCCCCATCAAACTAATTCCCCATATGAAGGCACACACTACTCTTATGACGAGAGGAACAGCTACTTTCTGCTTAAATTACATTGAATTGCTTGAAGAAGGTCAGTGGACCGAAACGTTGCAGTAAACCTTGCAAATGTGAACAGTGTGCGGGAGCTTTCTTTTCTTTAACGTTAGTGACCCAGGGGTTCCACTCCGACGCACCTGACAAAAGGAGGTGTGCAAGAATTCTACACTAACTGCTTAAATTAAATGAAAAAAAATAATCCCATTACGTTACAATATTCAGATTAGCATCATGGGTCTCTGTGTGACTGTAGGTGATGTACTGTATGTCTGTCTTACTCCCTTCTCTCTGTGAGGCTGGCTGGTTGGTTGGTGTGCATATGGTACGGTACGGTACCTGATGGTGGTACTCCACAGCAGATATGGTGCACTGGACACAGAAACGCTGAGACTCCCTGTACTGAAGCTTCTCACACAACACCTGCAGCTCTTGCCCACTGATCAGCCCAGGTTGTGCTGCAAACACACAAACAGAAGAATAATCCCAAGTGTGTCTCCAATCTCTTTCAGTTAGAACATAAAACTGTTGCGAGATCAGTGGTCTGACTCTAATTATACTCAAAGAAGACGACCAACACACCAGTTTAGTACCGCACTCTACCATTTACACAAGTTAATTTGTGTTCCCATTTGAATACTAATCTGAGTTACTTACAAATAGGGATGAGCAATATGAAAAAAAAAAAAATGAACATGATATATTTTATATTGACCGCACTTAACTTTTATCATAATTAGGGCTGGGCAAGAAAAGCTCAAATTAAAATCATAATTAATTAACTGGACAGGGCAAATAAACAATGCTCAATGAGCTCATTGTCAATTTATAGTTGTTTTACATAAAAGCCCTACTAGCACACTTATACACAATACAGTATATGCAAATAATCCAGCCGTACAGCATGGATGCATCTGATCAATACCTTTCCGTTCCTCCATAAAGGTTTTGAGTGTGGCTGGAGGAGGAGGGTAAATGAAGTGTCCTCCAACCACAGATCGCTTCATCACATCCCCCTCATCCATCTGATCAAGCCACTGGAGGAACTGTCTGAATGGGCGGATACCTTTATATGGTATTGTAAGAGGGCAGCCTGTGCCTGCAATGAGACAAAACACTTTATGTCTGTGTGTGTGTGTGTGTGTGTGTGTGTGTGTGTGTGTGTGTGAGAGCAGAACAGTATGTGGCCAACCAAGCGCTTTTATAGGTACATTAAATGCTTCAATGTGACAACTGTGTACAGTCACTGTGTAACTGTATGTTACAACTGTTTGTGTGACAAGTGTTTGTGTGGAGTCATTTACTGTATGTGGTTACCTGTGGAGTACACTTGTGTGGCATTGTTTATGTGGTTACCTGTGCAGTACACCTGTGTATACTGAGTGTTGGTTAAATAGTAGAACTGAGGTGCTCCTTTCACCAACTGGAGTCTGGTACAGACAAAAACAGCCACTGAGAGAGAGAGAGAGAGAGAGAGAGAGAGAGAGAGAGATCATAAACAGGAGGCCACAGACTGTTCTAAGCATTAAAGAGAATATGGTGTGTAATGAAAACAAGAGACCAGGAGAACAAGCAAAGCAAGGAAGCGCTTCTACTCACTGGGTTGGACTGTAGTGTGAATATCAGGCTGAGCTGTGGAGAACAGTTTAACCATAATCGGTTCCTCAGATGTTCCATCCTCTAACTGGACCCACCGGAAAGTGTCTATCTTTCCCTCTATGAAGACATTTTTCAGAAAACATTTGATTGTCACAGAAGGAATGTTTACAAGAGTTACAAAAGAAGCTTTATTGTAACAACGCAGTTGTGATGTATTGTTTCAGAGTGAACATGTGTCTAACTGTGGAGTCAACTACAATATCAAATCCAACACAATCTGGACAAACTTACAGAAAACAGCATACTGTACTTATACATACTCACTGCTATACTTCATCAACAATGCCACACTTGCCTGATGTAATTTCCAATGACTACAATTATAGGTTGCAACACACCTGCAGAATACTTTGATCATAATATTGGCTTCAATGTCAACAGAAAAAGATTCAAAGATTACCCTTGTTCTTCATGCATTCTGGCCTGCCAACAAAGATGACCAGGCCCACAACGTCACAAATGCGACCGTGGGGACTACTTTGAAAGTCAGCCCTAAGATATACCACAAATGAAGGAAATCAGTCACCAAAACTGTAAACTTCTCTGTTTAGCAATTACAACTGAACACAACATAATACAACTTATTATGTGTTATATGCAGTATAGCACATACCCCTTACAAAAGTCATGTGGCACGCTGGGTAAATGCCACTCAGGAGACACTGGAGACACTATAGATATGATGGCACTCGGATGGGAGGAGTTGAGACTGATCTCTATGAGAGAGAGAGAGAGAGAGAGGGGAACTGTGTAATGAATACTGCATATACAAGCACTGACAGACACAAACACAGACACAGACAGACAGACACACACAAACACACACACACATATACATACATACACACACATACAGTACACACACAACATGTTATTGTCGTTACTGTTGTTACGTGTTATATTATTGTTACATTACAATGCTGTTATAATATTGTTTATTTCAATGCTTTGGCAATACCGTACAACATTATGGTCATGCTAATAAAGCTTCTTAAATTGAATTGAATTGAGATGTCTGTGAAACACATTAAATATTGAGTGTGTAAAATTGTGGTATGGTTATATAGCTTTTCACATCTATTTGTAAAAATGTTTTACTCATTCATTTCAGTAGTAGATAAAGCACACAATGACTGACTGCTATCATTGCTATGTCAAACAGTAATGATAGCAGCTCTACTTAATGACAGTTATATACAATTCAGGTTATTTTTGCATCATTGTGCTCATTCCAGTAGTGAGGACAGAAGCAGAGCACTGTACCGATGTCAGGCTCTGGGTTCTGGCCAGTTCGGTGGCTGAAACTCTCCCGCACTCGGAAGCGGCTAAGGCGCAGCACCATGCCTGGGTGCAGACGTCGGTACCACTCCACACACATGGCGTTCCAGAGCACCACTGATACACTGGCTGATTCATCTGCCACCCGCAGTTCGGCCTAAAGGAGGAGAACGTGAACTTCATCAACACTGGAAGCATAATTCAGCTTCACAGGAAAATAACTATGATGACAAGTATCAAGCGAAACTTTGAAAATATTATATTGTTGTATGTACTGTAGGCCTGCTTAGTGCATGGGTTCTCAAAGTTTGGTCTGGGGACCACGAGTGGTCTACAAGCAAGCTCAAGGGATCCGCAAGGGGATTTCCAAAAAAATATTTAGTGTGTTTCTCTCACTAACATTATTTGAAGTCGAGAATTTAGTTGATCAATACTAAGTGTACCTGTAATATATATTAAAACATTTGAAGTTATAAATGCCTATTTAGAAAAGCCTATGCAAGCCCACTGATTTGGTTAGAGGGTAACGTTAGCCGTCAGCATGACTTAGAGAGGGGGCGTGAGGGCAGGTGGTCTCTAAAAACATTTTTGGGCAAAGTGTTCCTTGATCTGAACAACATTGAGAAACAATGGCCTGGAATTTTTATATGCGATATTATTATTGCACATGTTGTAAATGTTATAATGGAAAAGACATATACCCTGTACGGGTATAAACAGTTCTGCTCTGCTTTGCCATAGTACATCAGTCGGGACTTCTGTAGGACTCGAACACGGACATCACCACGGATTCGTGATCCATCACTCAGAAATCGCTCGCGCATCTCCCGCAGTGGCACTGGAGCACGAGACGCTAGAATGCAATGTGAACAATAAAGATATTAAAAGCGGTTAACCAAACACTACACGCAACAAGCCAACAACTCAACTTTTCAAACAAACAACTTTTCAACACCACCTAACAGAAATAACATCACCAAGGGACCCACTTGTGCTCCTATCATTTGTGTCGTCGTCGTGGTCGCGCCACATATCTCCAGAAAAGTCATGATCGCTCCAGAGTGGTATATAAGTGCCTCTCCGTGCCCGCAACGGGAGAGAACTGGGCTTTTCTCCCGCCCACCACGGCAGAGACTTCACGTTCACTTCAGCTAGCGCGCGCAGAGCAGCATCTTCAGACTGCTGGTCCAGTTCGAGGTTCGTGACGACAATGTCTGTACTTCCATTTTCAACATTATCTTCCACCAAGAATTCTACATTTTTCAGGGTAGAACCACAACGGAACTGATTTTTCCCAATAAGATTATTCAACCTTGGTTCGATTCCGACACGAATCTTGCAATCTCCGTCAGTCAAAGTGGCATCGTACAAGCTGTCAGAGTCTTGAATACTTCCCGGGAAAAACACCGCGAAATTGGCGTCCCTCATATAACGATCTAATGCCAGGACATAGAGAGGTTCTTGACAGGTCCTGCTTTGTCCTGTGCCAACACGTGAGACGTTAGTGTTCAATTTTCTCAAAGCTCTTTGCAAAGCACAACTTGGTGGTTGCGCAGAAGAGGAGGACGCCATTTTTAAACAATTTTCTTCAACGGTTTAGTGTTTTCTCTTCAAGGCAAAGATGCACGACACTGCCATCTACTGGGATGACATTGCAATGCAATAATTTCGGACAAAGTGATGGGTCATGATTCTGGTCAATCACAAAGTGGAAAATGGCAGGCTATTCATGATGAGCAATGTGACTCTTGATTATGGTTATCCACAAAGTAGCTGACACAGAAATTTGCAATTGTAGCCCATTTCTGAATCACCAACACAGGTATTAGTCAAAGCCTACCCATCAGCTTATCTCCTCTACTACTGGGGCGAGTTCTAGGCCTGTAGGCTAGCATTTACAGCAGTGAAAAACAGGTCAGGGTTACTGGTTAAACTGTGGTCAAGTATTTTCTTTTGAAGTAAACTGAAAAATGATTCGGTCAGCTAATCAACCAGGCTAGCAAAACTCCACAGATCCAACTTTACTATAGGTCTAAGGCAGGAGGGTCAAACAAGGCCCAGTGGCCGGATGCGGCCCTTTACATCATTTCATGCGGCCCGCCTCTAAAAGCTTGAAAAGAATTTAAGTGTCATGGGCGGTTTGAAAATAGCTCTAGCAATGCAAAAAATGAATTGTGTAATATTTCTGCAACATAATGCTGGTAACTCTCTATGAGGTTGGCAACAGGAAATTAATGCATAAACAAGTGGTAGATCGACTGTGCTGATGATGGTCAGAAACATGAGTAAATTTGATGTTTTTCACCCCAGTTGTGGTCACACATGTGGAGAGAATGCATGGCGGCCCTCTGAGGAAAATCCCACTGCTCATACATGTGGCCCTCAAATAGCCTACAAATGAGTTTGACACCCCTGGTGTAAGGCATCTTTGTCCTGTCATGACCCTCATCTCCTTCACTCAGCACTCAGATAGCCTATTTGGCAGGGAGCACAGACACAGGAGAATCAATGCCCCACAAGACATAAGAAAGGCTACACTCATCACTTTGCACTTGTAGGCTACAAAATTCAAATTTGCACTGCATTGTCATGTCTTCCCATGAGGCCACAGATCCATGGACCAATCACTTCCATTTATCAGCTCATTAGAAATCTTGATCCACTGCTGCTTCAAAAAATAAAAAGAAGAAAGCATTGTGAAAGGCATTTTATGTCAGTGGATAATGTTCATTGATGAGAATATCATGCTCTGTAAAGTTGGTCTGGTTATACTGGTTATTGTACATGCATAAAACCCTGTTATTACTAATGACATAGTGTTCATAACTGTTTATGCATTCTAATTATATAATGTAGGATACTATATAAAATAAGACATAATATTGTCACAAAGTATTTCAAAGCCTCAATTTCTTAAGTGCCCTTTTATATAATTCCTCGTGCCAAATAATGAAAAGTCACAAGTGCTGAATAAGTAAAGTGAAGTCCGCCAAGTCCATTATTTCCCCTCATCGGGACACCTAAAAGGCAGCTACCCTCCCATTATCACCCGGTTGCAGCTCACGCATATACTGTAGTAGACAATATAGCAAGTGTTTTAGACATACAGGAAAAGAAACATGCTGTCCCGTTTTAAAGGAGTTAATCTGTTTGGTTGGAGTATTATGTGAAAGTAGATCCACAAGGCTGCTTGGTGTTGTTATCTATCATTCTAAAGAGCATAGATATGGAACAGTGATTGACATTTTCACCACATAAATTTCACGTGTCCCATTTAATTTCTCCGGGTGATAAAACTCTTAATGTATAATATGAATACTGGGTTCATAAAAAATGTTACAATAGTTCTAGGAGTGAATGGCTGATAAAGAATACTCAATTCATGACTTAAGGGTTCAAAATGTGTTCCGTTTTTCTTGCCTCTACCTGTGAGCTGATGTTATTTCACAGCCAATACTGCCTGCCAACAGTAAGGCTTTCACTCAGAACAGAATGACCAGTGTGACATAAAACGTATGGCTGCTTTGGCTTTTCTCTGTCAAAATCAATTAGCTGAAAGTCTCCTTGTCCCTGGAAGCAAGTTTTTTGCGATAGCTTTTATCAGTATATCAAAATTTATGAGGTAGTTGTGGCAGGCCATGAGACAAAAGCTTCCTGTGGGACAGAGAGAGTATAAATCAGTGCACTCACAAAACACACAAGGGGGCAGAAGAGATTTATAAATCTCACACCAGCAGGCAACATGAACTGGAACGAGAATCACCAAGATTAATCTGTTGCCAACAGGAACAACATTCATCAGGTCTCGCGTTCTTGCCAACCTGGGAGTCTTAAAGCCTGAAGTTAGAATTAATGATTTTTTGCTAATATGAACTGATAGTCCTATGAGCTTTAAAAATCTCTCAAGGTCTATAGTATGCTGGTTTTTCTCACCGTGTACGTGTCAATCTGTACCTGCTGAACCATCACAGATGGAATGCTATTGCTGAAGCCAGAATCACGACGAGTGAAATTGCTTTGTAATGACTTCATTTCTCTGATGGTAGGAACACAAGGTAAAAGCCAGTTTACAGACAAGGTGGAACACTGTAATAGTGCCATTCAGTATGATCCCATTATCATTTCTCATAGTCAGTTTGTGCATGCAGTCCTTCTGGCAGCAGGATTAATCAGCCTTCTGACTGCACGCCATCCCGACTCTCCTGTTTACTGTCCTAAAACGACCCAGATCACTTAAGCCTCGCCTCATCAGGTTCCAGAGGGGATGAGAGGCCTAAACAAACATGACATGACATCCAAAGTTTTTTAAGGTAGCCTACCACTGAAAAAACAGAAATAGCCTCTTATCTTGGCCCTTACTGGAATAAAGGAGCAATCCTGGCTCTGACATGAATAAAAGAACAAAAGAGCAACTCCCTCCACAAGAGAAATCACTTGAACAAAGTGCTGCGTAAAAGCACTAAACAAAAGATTTAAAGTAAACGAAAAACATGTTGCTTATAATCTTCAGCTACACTACAATGATTCACAGTACATTTGTCTCCTCACAGCACATTTGTCACTCCAGAGCGCAATACAGAGGTGCTATGTGGGGAGTTGGACAGAACACAGCGGAGAGAGTAGATTGTGTGAAAACAGGCAGCCTCCCCTGGAGTGCAATACAGCCACTGCAGATTGGTATCAAAAGCCCTCTGAGCCAAGATGAAGCACAGACGACTTGCGAGATCACTGAAGCAAGATGCAAATGGCTTGTTTTCTGTGTATGATATTCTAAAGGCTGTCAAATATTTAAATACCTTCATATTTATTCGTTTTTATTGTTTTTTTTTTGTTTTTGTTGTACAAGGTTTGTAAATGCTGATACAAGGAAGTTTATTTTTCGGATGCATATGATTACTGGTGTACAAAATGCATTGAAATTATATTTGGTGTCAACCTATTTGTGCAAAGTACAGAAGTGCTGCAGGAAAGGGGAGACATGGGATGGTTGTGTGGTTGATGGAGTAGGTGGACGAGGACACCACCAAGGAAACAAGAGCAACAGGGGCAAGGAAAAACTCCCTTATCTGAGGGAGAAACCACGGCTCAGGGGGCTAACACTATGAAAAAATGGTGATATGTCTATCAAACTCAACTGAACCCCCCCCCCCCCCCCACACACACACACACATACATTTAAAATTGTAAGTTTATAAAATACACTTTAGTAATTACATTTCAACTATATGTTTGAACTTGACACTAATGAACTTATGATTTGTAGCAGTAACCATATTAAGTGCACAATTTGTATACATGGGAAGACATCAATATCTATTTTGTTAGTGGTGAATCTACAAAATAGCAAAACATTTTTTACAGTAAGCCTATATACCATACTTTTAAAGCTGTCATTCATAACTGAGTACATACATGACAGTCATGCTCCAAATTCAAATTTATGATTCCAAAAAGGTTCCTTTAACTGATTCATTCTGCATCGAAGGAGGAGGATGCTGACTTATGCTTTTTTCTCACTACGATGCCCGCCATGGCACAATCCATCCATTCTAAGAGCAGCATTGTGAGCAGCAATTTTCCATCTAAGTTTGTGCTCTTGTCTGACATAATATATTACAACAAGGGCATTTTAACATATGCATCTGTAAAGAGGCGATTTGTTATATTTTCCGCCTAAATGTGAATGAATGTAATGTTTTACATCAAATGAGCAGTGTGAACATTTCCTAAATCTGTAGTCTCTTTTCACTGTTGACCAAAGTGAGATAACATTTGTTTGCTATTGCCTGTTTTTGACACATTGCCAAGGCAGTTCTAAGCTAACAACTATATTTTTTTTTTTTGGGGGGGGGGGGGGAAGATGAACTGACAAAAAAATCGAAACTGAACAATAGAAAATACAGTTTGTTGTCTTAAAACCAAATTGATCATGGAACTGCTCGTAGCTCGTAGTTGTGGTGTTGGTTAGCAAGATCACAGGTGTGGTTATTTACGGCACTTAGCATGTGGCTTCGTGCCTGCGGCCGAACCACACCAGTGATGATATGCTAACAACACCACTCCCACTCATGTGATATTGCTTAGATAAAAACGGCAAGAGCTTTTTTTGGCTCCAGATGTATACCTGCATATTATGCCGTGAGTAGAGATCATTGCTTATTACAATGAAACTTTGTTGAAGTAAGAAGATCCACATTCGCCATGGGGTCCTGTCAGGAAATATGTTCCTAGAAATAGCTGCGGACAATACATTATCCCTTACTTATGAATACTTCATACTAATTATGAAGTTCATAGAAAATGTAACCAAAGTTTTACTCAGACTTACAGAGGAACACACACATCACATCACACACACACACACACACGCACACGCACACACACACACGTTTTATACCTGAATACACAATGCATTATGGATGCTGCAGCCCTGGTAGGATATAAACTCCATAGAGGGTTATAATTATTTGATGAGGGATTCCGCTTCAAATCTAAAAGATGAAATTACTATCAGCCCCGGGGAATAAGCAATCTATATTGCTCACCAGCTGTTCTATATAGAAGAAATCAAATTCAGAGTATAATTCAAATGAAATTAATAAACATAATACAGTTAATTAATTGATAATTATTAAAAGTTTGATATTTCCAATAAAATGTGCACCAGTTTTCTTGATGCCCTAAAACCTTGCCATGACACCTCCAGGGTTCTGAGCTTGGAAATAGTGAGAGAGAGAGAGAGAGAGAGAGAGAGAGAGTGAGAGAGAGAGAGAGAGAGAGAGAGAGAGAGAGAGAGACATTAGCAGGGTGATGATGTTGGAGCCAGGAGAGGAGGCAAATTGCAGGAATAATAAGCCACCCCAGGTGAAGGGATTTATTTGGCTAGATTGGCTTGATAACATGTCAAGAACAGCTTATCAGCAACCAGAAAAAGGAACTCACATAGACTTCTGCAAAATAGGCAATTCTGTAGGATGCAGACTTTGCTTTAACTTTTAAATCATTGGACTAGACCAGTGCAGTGCAGTGTAGCCAGTGGCATTGATCAGGGATTCCTAATGTTACTTTGGCCATTTCAAATGTTTGCCAACTTTACTATAGTGACTGCAAACATTTGCAAACATTACTATAGTCACTTCCACTTCTGATTTAGAAACCTCATTCCCTCTTGGTACTGCTTTGTTCCAATTTTGGTGGCTAAAGGGCATTTAAACATTAAAATGAGCATGTTTGGTTAGGCTGTATGCTTATACCAGTCAGAGGAGGACTAAAAGTCAAAAGACTACACCAATAAATGCACAGCTACTGTATGTCACATTACCCCCCCCCCCTCCCAATCAGTGCACATGATTGTCCTTGCCTGGTAAGATTGATTGAGTAGGCCTATCAGTCTAGCTGAAGAATGTTTATTTTCCCACTAAACAGTGCAAATTGAAGACTAAAATGATATGAGCGGCACTCTGGTCATATTGTTCAATGACAAATGCATGATTGCTTGGCACTGCAGCTTATCCTGGGAAGTGCTCAGATGGACCATATACTGTACGTGGTGGAATCTGCCTCAGTCAAACTGCACATCCAGCAGAACACACATTATTCATCATACTGTCACCCAGATATCCAGTCCCACACCAACGCACCCAAAGACACTTATAAGGAAGAAAATGTACTAATGAGGTGACATTTACATCTCCAAAATGGGAGAGGAGGACACAGGAAATGGCAACAAAAGCTGAACATTAGATTTAGGAATGTCTACAGACAGGATGAGCTGTTTGTCATATCACTGATGTGTGCCTGTGTCCATATTTAAAGAGTATATGAACAGTCTTTTTCATGTTGTTTCTGTTTCATATCTATAGATTTTGTTGTTTTCTATGGGTTGCATCTGTGTACTGTATGTCTTTAGCAGTGTGGGAGTGAAATTAAGGTCTCCATCCATCTACTTCACCCGTCACATTGGGTCAATGGAGGCAGCTCATGTTTTCCTGGACTTTCCTTGGATAAACATTAATATGACTCACATCACTATTAAGATATGACAAGAATGACCAGCTTGTCGTTGCAAAGAATGTCAGACTGAACACTCCACATCCATGAGTGCATAGTTGCATATTTTGAGTTTTTGTCCTCTCTGTGTACTGGTCACAGAATAGAAACTTATTTAGGCCTAGGAAAAAGCAGAATAGGTTCTATGTGAGAAATTCAGAGCCCACCCTTCTGCAGGCATGAAGTTTCCTCAAAATGTAAAGGGCAGCTCTCTGACATTTCACAACACCATTATTACCAAAGCTGCCATTTCACCTCTGATGACTGACAGCGGGATTTCTCTTCCCCTCTCCATCGGTCAGCTGAGTCCACTCCCATACTGCTGAATCCTGCTTTACCACTGCTGCGCGTGGAGGTAGACTATTCAGTTTCACCAGAGACAAAGTCAAACATTATTAAAGAAATAGAGATAAAAGAATAGCAAAGAAATAGAGAAATGAAGAAAATCCCATCTGAGCAGATACATGGACATGCTGTACATGGAACAATGGTCAGGGATGAATTATATCATTTCATATGTTGGAATAAGACAAATGAAAGTAGTTTGAGTTTTGTCTATAGACGACTGCTGATGCAGCATGGGGTTGGTTGGCAGGTGTAACGGAGGCCAGCTAGCGCGGCTAGCTCGGTGGTAGTGTGTAAATCCTTATCACCCAATTCCATGGGCGCTTCTAACACGCTGAGTTAGAAGCTCGGGCTTTTAGCTCAGTTGGTTAGAGTGTTCCACTCCCACGCCGGGAGTTTGTAGCTTGCGGGGTGGCGGGTTCGAGACCCGTGTGCGGTGCGGACCGCCACCGGCTACATTGGTGCCGTGACCCGGATGGGAGTGAGGATTTGGAGGGTGAGTGTAACGGAGGCCAGCTAGCGCGGCTATCTCGGTGGTAGTGTGTAAATCCTCATCACCCAATTCCATGTGCGCTTCTAACACGCTGAGTTAGAAGCTCGGGCTTTTAGCTCAGTTGGTTAGAGCGCTCCACTCCCACGCCGGGAGTTTGTAGCTTGCGGGGTGGCGGGTTCGAGACTCGTGTGCGGTGCGGACCGCCACCGGCTACACAGGCACATACAATGCGGTTGGTTGGCACGCATTTAAAGTACTGTATATGGTTATAAAGAATGAAGTAACAAAATAATGTAGCTAATTTGAGCTTAATTCATACAAGAACCAAAAAAAACATTCAACACCATGTCTGCCCATTTTAACCAAATAACAGTTTGTGCTAATAGTATCACTGAAGAAAATAAAGTAATATGCACACCGGAGCTCCCATTTTTACAGTTTTAATTGTGTAACGTTTCGGACTCACAGTCCTTCCTCAGACAAGTCCGGATGTGCGTGAGGACTAAAGAAATTTGCTAACAAATAGTGACCTTCAGATGTCTTGATGAAATGAATAAGTTTGGTCAAGAGGGCTATCATTTTACGGGTCTGGAAATTAACTGTGGGTCAACCAACCCCTGTGCCAGCCAGCCAGCCCCTCTCTACATACATAGGCTACATACTCTCCCCTATTTAGGGGTGAATCCTCCAAGCTGAGGGCAATCATTTTACGGGTCTGAAAATTAACTGTAGGGAGAAGTGGGCTTTGAGTCATCTTGCATGCGAATGGAATGGTACATTAAGCCAGCAAAAAATGGTTTGCTAAATTACACAGATACTTTTATTGTTGCAATATATTTGTGCTTTCGCCCATCATCAGATCTCACGTGTTTCCATGGAGAAGGTTACAGTAAACTTTCACTTTCCCAACTGAAAAGTATTGACTTTATAGGGGAATCGTATTGTGGCTGTTTTTAAACTGTGCGGCGAATGCCGAATACCCTCACAAAGAGCAACAGAATTTCAAACAGGTTTGATTTGTATTCAACCTTACGATTGCCGATCAGGAGGTGGTCGTGAGAGGTCAATCACTGTCATTACATTGCCCCATACCACATAATGATGCATGACTGACTACTCAGAAACTCGGCCTGAACCAAAAAATTTTTGCATGTCGGCTGAAAAAAAGAGCCAAAACTCACAGAGTGTAAGCTAAGCTTTAAGTGGGGAATTCCAGGAAAACAGTTACACAGGTACTAATTTCCCTGTTATGTTCTCTGACAGCAGAGAGTTTACCTATGGTTGCTAATATGGGGGATGGGGATGGAGATGTGGATATCAAGACATATTTGGCTGAAGATGTCCCTGCAAAAACATTGTCCATTGAAACTTCAGCAGCAAGATTAATGTATGCCACAAGAATGTGTTGAATGGTACGTCTTCAGGTTTTGGGATCAGGAAAGATCCAGAAATAATTGATGATATTTTGGTGCATCTGGAAAATACATACTGTATGAAATCTAACACTGTGGTGGTATGTCTTCTGGACTGGGACCTCAGCACAGATTACACTGACACTGAGCTACGGAGAGCTGAACAGCTTATTAATGCTCTGTGCCCCCCCCCCCCACTCCCACCATCTCTCTCTCTCTCTCTCTCTCTCTCTCTCTCTCTCTCTCACACACACACACACACACAGGGGTTAAAGTGGGGGGGGGGACGCGGGGGTACGCAGTACCGGCACCTCAGATCAATGAACAATATCATCCTATTCTTCTTCTATACATTTTTCTTTGTTTGTGCTGACACAAAATATGAGAGTTCCCCCTCCTGCCAAATCCCACTTTAACCACTGCGCACACACACACACACACACACACACACACACACACACACACACACACACACACAAAAACAAACAAACAAATTAGCGATCTGTCTCCTGTTGGCTGGGCCGGTGGCTTTGGGAGAGCAGGGCTCCTGACAGGTGGAATGGCAGCTGGCTGAGGAGCAGCACTCTCTCAGACACTGGCAGGGACCAGTTGCATCATGGTAGGAACAACAACCATATAGGTGTACAGCCTGGTCCCGCTGAGCAACAACAGACTCTCCCAATACACAGCCTTCTTTTCACCCTTTGGAACCATGTATTGAAATCTTTCTCTAAATGTAATAGATACTCCATTATCACTCTCTCCAAACCTTGTCTCATTCTGTTCCACCGCAGAGCCCCCATCTCCTCTCTCCATTCCAACAGACAGTGATTCACTGAGTTCAAGTACTTGTAGACTACAGGGACAGATGAGGTGTGTGGGAGTAGGGCACAGACACATGCCCCCATCAGTAGCCAGTTGGAGGATGTTTGCATCTGTGTTTTGATCCTATGCTATACAACAACAAACACCCCGGAACTGTGTGAGCGATGAGGTCATAAATGGAGCTTTTCAAGCTTGGAAGGAGGGGGCGGAACAGAGAACAGAACATGAGGTCAGACAGCCAATCCGTCTGAATTGATTCTACTGCAAACTCGCTGGACCACCGATGAATGAGTGTGTGGTGCTCGCGGCTTTCCAAGTCGTAGACTAAGTTTGGATATGAGTTTATTTATAACCCATCATTAATCTTACAGGTACAAACGCAGGTGCCTCCTGAGGACATAGCATGGAAATGCTTTCATTTTCCTTGAAAGCTTGGTGGGTGTACTATAGGGCCAACAATTCCTGGGCTGTGAGTGTCTATTCTGTTATCATGGTTATTTGCACATGCATGAAAAGTAAACACAGAGACGCCTTATAAAGTTTAGGGAGTGAGTCATATTTAATCGCTAGTGGCTTAAGAGATTTAGCACCCACCACCGTCAGACTCGGAGTGATTCTGCTTTCTCAGACCCCTGCTGCTGATTGGTAGCCTGGTGGAATGGGCCTCTTGTTGTGAAGTGGGTAACGATGTTTCACTTTTTACAGTCATTAATTAATTATTCATAATCGGGATAATTAGTGTGATTTCATAAAATTACTTTTCACATGGAGGCAAAGAGTCACACAGCACTCTGGCTCATTATTCTGCAGATGAGTACAGACAAGACTTAATCACTGATGTTGGGATAAGAACTGAACTCTAAAGACTAGTATATTAAGCCTCATCAAATCCCTGGACAATACAAACCTTAAAACCCTTTGTTTTGCTGTTATGCATACAATAGCCATGTTAGCTTAATGACGCAGGATTCAAGTCAAATCATAACCAAAAAATTATTGATACTGTTATGGTTCCAGATCTTCTCTTGAGCTCATAAGGCCCTCGCAGCTCTTTAGTTTCGGGTGGATCCACTCTGGGTCCAAAAGCCGTTACCTCAGGAAGTCTTGAGCCCATTACCATATGTCACGCTAAACTCCACAGCTCAATGATCCACTGTAGCAAAAGCAAAAGCAGCGTCCATCAACCATCCTTGTGTACTTTGGACACTGCAGCGCCTCCTTTCACAGACACATTTCCCCTGCTCCAGACAGGCAGGCAAAAGCATCTCTATTCACATCATGTGTGAATATTGACAGACAAGCATCTGTTTTGGAGGAGGTCAGTATACTCTACACCATTATACACCAAAAAAAAATAAATCTTTAGTCATCCCAAGGAAAAAATGTGTAAGAAATGTGAAACAAGAATAGGGTGGGAATTGATAGGATTTTTTATCAACTTTTTGTCAAAATTGTCGATTCCGCTACTATGTTGACTGCTCTCAGTTCCCCCGCCATAAACATGAACACCGTGTTCTTTTGGTCATCAGCAACCTTAGTCTTGTGTTCCTGTTCCCACTCACTCTCAAAACATCATGGAATGCACAAGAGCCTGGCATCTCAAAATTCTAACCCTTGGAAATCTGTGGCTAAGCCTCATTACAACATGGAGCGCCGCAGGATTGTGTTTGTTTGTTGCCTACCAACTGACATCATGTCCCAGTGTGCCATACTGGCCGCTGCAATCAGTGTTGTGTGTGTGCCTGCATTGAATCCCAGTGTGAGAGAATGATATTGGTGGAGACTGGTGAAGGTAAGAGTGTGACTCTTACTCCAGCACCCTCACAGCCCAGCCCAGTCAGGAGGCAATTAGTGGGAATTCAGGCTCCTGGCTGCCTGCACGCCTCAGGAATGAGACACATGAGTTCACACTGTCCAACATCAACAAAGACTTCAGCGTCTGCTCAGGACTGCCCTCCCTCTGATCTCTGTTCCACAGGTAAAGAATGCCTCCGCCACAGGGTTATCGCCACACACACACACACGGAGACGGAGAAGCAATCCATCCTAGTGCTCAGGCTGCCTTGGGGATGCGTGCAGGGTTCTGGGCTTAGGGAGAACAAACAGACCCATCTACAACTCTGGCAGCGTTTCATCCTCCCCACACTGCACTCTCCCCGGATGAATGCAAACAGCACTTCACCAGATGAAGGAGGCATTTTGCACCGCAGGTTAGAGGCAAATGGGATCCATTCTGTCATGCAGATATGAGGTTGTTTACTGTGTATCTGTTGTACTTTTCATTGCCATGGCAGTGCGTCTGTTATCTGCAGTTGATTTTTTCCCCCAGTGTTGGAAGGGATTAATTTATATGTCATAACATCAATGTTATGTAATTATGATTTCATTTTTTATGCTTAGTTCATCAGCTCTTCATTCCCTTTTGGCATGTATGGCAAAATTAGACACCACATACTATGTTGAATATTAATGACAGCTGCTGTAGAATACCTGCTCCTTCTGAATACAAATTAATGGCAATTCAAAATAAAAACAGTAGCCTAATCATCCAGGTCAATGGACAATGGAAACACTGTGTTTGATTTCTGCCAAGTTACTTACCTCAAGAAATGTATTTGCTTAAAGGATAGCTCCGGAGTAAGTTGTTGCACGAGCCTTCTAACAGCAACAGATTTCGCATGGAATGAATTTCAAACAGCATAGACCTAACGTGAACGTGAAGCACTTTACATTGAGTCAAAGTACCTCAGATTTTACTTTCAGTTTCGAATAATGAGTTTCCATTGATTCAGTGTAAAGTGCTTGTTTTTGCGTCTGCGTTCGTGTTTGGTCTATGCTGTTCCAAATCGTTTTGTTCCACTCGCTAACTAGTGCGTTTAGCAGGCTCGTTCAACAGGGCTATGCTTGAAATCACTCCTGAGCACCGCTTTAAGAAAACTGCAAAATATACAATGTACTATACATTGTACAAGACACATTTGTGTCTTTGTGTGTGTATTTTTTCAGGTCAGGATATTTCACTAACATGAATTTTTCAACAATGTTATATGTTGAATCAACATGTTACAATTCCTCCTCTGTGACCAGGGGGTTCATATCAACAAAGAATATCACCCCATTCTTCTCTGCAATAAAATATAAATAAAATATGAAAACTAAAATTCAGTTTTCAGTACATATATTTTTGCAAATTGAAAGGAAATAATGGTATCCCATTATCATGATTCTTATATTGTTCTAGCATGCTTCTACTGGTGAGATATCAGAAAAAACCCATTATATATGATACACACAGACACAGCCGATCTAAAGTACAGGTGATAAAAGCTAAGCAGCTGTCTGTTGTGTATCAGACACGTTTAGGACTGTGCTTCTAGAGTCTCCTCCAAAATTGCAAAAACACATTTTTCTTTGCCTTGTCTCGGTTGAAATGGAAAGTTTGAAATAGAGCAGGGGTGAAATAGAACAAAAGCCTACATGTGATGTTGAATATCACAAATCAATTTTAGTTTTGTGGGTGCCAAAGAGGGCGCCATTTAACCAAGTACACAAGTACCCAGCCGATACATACATGTAAGCTTGTAATTGGGCTTAGCCTATAAAATTGCTCTTAAACTTATTTGTGATAGATTAAAAAAAGTTATATTCTTGTATTTGTAATCGTACTTTCATTAGAGCAAGGTGCAATTCTCTATTCATCCATTTTATGTCACCTTCGAACACAGCAAATCACAAATCAATGAATGAGCAACTGCCAATTTATTGTATTCAGTGCCACATTAAAAACTACAAAAGCGAAAATGTGAAAAATGTGGTCACAGACAGAAAATGTGGTCACAGTTCTTACTTGTCCCAATACACACATTGCCCAAAAATTTCATCCAAATCCATGCAGTACTTTTCGAGTTATCTTGCTCACAGACAGACAGACACACACAGACACACGTCAGCGAAAACATAACGGAGGTAATCAATTTACAAAAGATCACACAACAAACGGCCCTCCTACCACAGAGTTGGTTAATTAATTAATTAATTGACGTGTCATTTGATATCAATTCACAAATGTAATGAAGGTCTCTTGGGGATTCCCGACTATTCATTATGCAGGTGCAGAGACTAAGGCAAGATTCCTTCTGGCCAGAGCCAGACCGCTCAGCTGATGGTCTAATGAAGCTGCCTTGGGTTCCAAACTCAATTGCTAGCAGCTTTGAACAATTTTGGATACAAGCACCCAACCAGGCAGGGTCACAAGAAATCTATTTTGTAATTATTTAGTGGTGTAAGGTTAATATCAAAGGAGAAATCAAATGGCAAACAAATTTATCATGTGTTCTTTCTTTAATGAGGGGTTGCCTCATCAAAGAGAAACCCAATACACATTTAATTACCATGGGTCTACAGTGTTTGCTGTGCACCAAATGAATTGCATTCAGTACTAACTAAATTTGTACGGTCTTAAATCAATTTGGGGGTTTATTTAATGGCTCAGTGTCACTAACAATACTTTCTCTATCAATTCCTTCAGCTACTTCCCAGATAAATTGAGGTCGAAAGTATTTTGCAGTAAGAAGGTCTCCATGTACTGGACAAATTGCACTTTGAATTCAAACACTGTTCATATTAGATTGCATATCAAATTACAGAGATAGACATCATTAAAACTTATCCCCAGCTCTTTGTCTTGGGTGTAGTGCTGAAAATCTAATGAGTAGGAGAGGGTAATCCTGCCAGTTTTGCCAGTTATTCTTACTGGAGTGGTGGTTGAGTGATTTTATTGCATAGGCCTATTTTATTGAAGTGATTTTATTGCATATTTTTATTTCACTTAAACTGGGGAGCATTAATGCTAAAAGTATAGCAGTAACTTCAAGCATGCAATAAAAATACAAAAATATGTCTGCGAATGAGGCTACAGCATTAAGACAGCATTGCATAGCAAAGTCTTAGCCATAAAGATGTGAGGCCAGCAGGTTTGTTTTATTATTATTTTGGAAGTTAAATGAATGAAGGAATTAAGTGCATAGCCTCGAAATCTAGAGCCGCAGCAAATTGATTTACTCAGTCTGTGCGTCTAGCACGTGCCATAGGAACTTAATAGGTCCCGTGATTGATCGGACTCTGTTGCACACCAATCACAACACTCTGTGTGTTTATAAAGTCATTGGGTGGGTTTAGCTAAGAACAGCAGTCTTTTGAATTGCTGTTGACATCTTGTTCATTCATTCCTCTGATTGGTCATAGCACTAGGCCTATCCTATTGTGTGCAGAAGCAGCAAGTGCACTTTTGTACTTGCCTAATTGCTACAGACTTATAATTTGTATTTCCCATCTTCTGAGGAGGTATTGAGTTCAGACCTGCAGTCCGAGTGGGCAGGACTCCAAAGCCCTTGGGTAGCAGGAAGAGAAGAGGGCCTGGTCAGGGAGATGGCCTTGCCCAAAGCACATTATGTGGTTTCGTGCACCATTGGGAAGATTTCATCGAAAGCACTGTATGAGAGACATGGCATTTGTGCGGCCCATTTTACAGAGTGCAGTTGGGTGGGCCTTTGCTCTGAGAATCCGAGTCAACGTGGGAGAGACAGTCTGGAATGGGGCTGCTGTTGATGGTGGGTGGAGAGGGGAGATGGAGATCTCATATTGCTTTTGGATTAGGATTGCTTTTGGATTACAAAATATGCTTAGAACACAACTTTGAAAATACGTTTCCCCCATCTTAGTCTTAGTACCCATACAGCACATGTACATGTGTGAAATCTGTGCGTGGGATCATTCAAAACCCAAACAACTTCATGATAAATCCCTTCCGGAGGTTATGAAGGTATTGGTAAGGTATGGTTGGTTAAGATGTACTTTAAAATTGATATTGGCTTCAGCAACTATATCAGGAATCTCAGTATACTTTATATACAGCAGGCCTATGCATTATTCATTCATTCATTCATTCATTCATTCACACATACAGTAGTCCTCTCCAAGAGACTGGATCAGAAATCCAGGAGAAGTTTAGTGTGAACCCAGACCAGCTGGAGGCAAATCCTCAAGCAGGGCCTCATTAATCTGCTGCCACACTGTCACTGCGATGCCTTCCCATAAGCCTTCAAACACGCCACAGACCTACAGTACACTGCACCGCAGCACAAGTGCTGCATATCAGTTTCTGTCCACACAGGCTCACCGGGGTTGGAATTATGTGTGCCTTTCAGCAGTGCACTGACGACTTCTCTGGACTTGAATTTATTATCACTGACACTCTGGTCATTTTTAGCTTTCTGATGATTCACTTTGAATTCATTCTTTGTGCATTTGCTGTCCTGTAGCTGCATGCCATGTGTGTATGCCAAGAAGCTAAAATGACAATCAGAACTTCAAAAGGCAGAGGACAAACAAACATCCACATAAGTAAACACACACATGAATACAAACATACATACTTACATAAGAAGATGACCCTTTTTCTTCAAAAAGTCAAACACAGTGAAAAAAAAGTGTCTTTTATTTTGTTTTTCACTTTGTTTCGCACATTCCGAGTCCTTGGGAGATAATTGCCATTGCTTTGTAGTTAAAAACAAGTTGCACTGACTGGCTTATTTTTGGCAATTTTCTCAGAGATGTAATAGTTGCCAAAGATGGGCGTTGTCTGATTCCAACCCAGATAAACTCACTGTGCCCCAGGGTGTAAGAGGGAAAGTTGAGTCTGGTGCGCTTGATGTGCAACGCCTTAATTTGCTCTGACACTACAAAGTAGGTCTCCCAGCAACCCTTTGCCCCCTCCAATGAGAAACATCCTCAGCTGGGTAGGGTTCCTTGCTAAGAAGCCCTTCTGGTGTCAACAAGTTTGTGTGAGTGTGACTAGAATAATGTAGGCTGAATGTCAAGATGGTGTAAGCCTGCACGGCACGCTATGCACATAGTACATAACCACACTGCCAGAAGGCCCAGTCAGATAGTGACAGGGATCGATAGACTGAAAATTAAATCTCTTGTTTCAGAGAAGGAAAATCTATGGATCATTGAAAATGCTCACTTATGTTGAGAATATGTTTGACATCCTGATATTCCCCGGCATGATGAGAAAATGAAATGCTTTAAAAAACACACATTTCTCTGGAAACAAAAAAAAAAGTTCTCAGTGCCACCTCAGTATTGAAATTTGAATGATGAATTTGAATCTGAGCTGTTGAGCATCTAAGTTGTACGCCAGCACTTTCTTTTTAAAGAATGAGTGACATAACCACTCTATTCCCGTCACTGGAGCTTCCTTTTGACCTTTAGCCAGTGTAGTCTAACAATAATGCTTCAGCTTCAATACACTTCAATAAAAAGCAGAAGGCAAAGCACCCACGGCCTCCTGATTGAACGGCTCGCTCAAAAACACCTTCTGAATTCTATGGCTATTTTTTTAATGGTGACAATAAACTGTTTTCCAATCTAAATTGAAGGTCTGCTTTGAGATGAGCCACAGTGATTTATAAAGCAGGAGAAAATGAGCCTTGGAAGCGGATAAGGAGCAAACGGAACCTCATAACTTTTTTCACAATGACAAGACCTCGTTCATTGAGGCTCCAAGGAGCTTCTTTTTGCCTGCTTCTGACAGCTGTTGTTTGACTTTGTCTGATTGACGAGCTGATGGAAAATCTGAAATATTTTCCACTATGGCCACAGAAAAGACTGTGCACTTTCAACATGTTCACAGTTATAGGGGCTGATTGGGTCTTTATTTCCTTTCATCCAGAATCAGCCTGTAGTCCTTACTGCCATGCAGTGGAGGGGCTAATTGAGGCCTCAGAGTGAAAAACACATTCCCACCCCATTCCATTCCATCCCCTCACACACAGTGGTCTACTGGAAACACACAAGGACCACAAACACATACAATCAAAGCAACAATGGAGAAGCAGAAAGCTTTGACTTTTACAAAAAAATAACGTTGTGTAAAAGTTGCTTGGACGACCCAAAAAATATCAACAAAGCAAACAGATGCGCCATCAACCTCCGAGAAAATATACCCAGCTGTCATCTATTTATAGCTCTCAAATTCAGCACTGATTTCCTTTCGGGAAACAAACAATCCCTTTTCTTGGCAAAAATGCCCATTTGTCCATTTTTGCTCCCCAATGCATCATTTCATTGACAAGTCAAACGCCGTGGGAGATGTAACTGTGAGGGCAGACTGCTTCAATGCATGAAATATAATCTCAAATTAGACTGTAAAAAAACACCTACCTTATCGGAGGGAAGATGTATGGTGTACCAGGAGACATGCAATCAATAAACATACACAGCTATAGTGCAATAGATGCAAACCTGAAATATGTACTGAAAAGATGTGTTAAAATATGCTACTGGAAAGATGTGTTAAAATATGCTACTGGAAAGATGTGTTAAAATATGCTACTGGAAAGATGTGTTAAAATATGCTACTGAAAAGATGTGTTAAAATATGCTACTGGAAAGATGTGTTAAAATATGCTACTGGAAAGATGTGTTAAAATATGCTACTGGAAAGATGTGTTAAAATATGCTACTGGAAAGATGTGTTAAAATATGCTACTGAAAAGATGTGTTAAAATATGCTACTGGAAAGATGTGTTAAAATATGCTACTGGAAAGATGTGCCTGCTCAATTCTGCTTCGCTGGGCAGGTCATATAACTGTGAGTCAGTCAGACATGATTGGTGCTGTGATGTTTAAAGTGCCCCTTCATTAAAAGCTCTCAGCAGACTGGGTGTGAGACCGCTGCCAAACCTGCCCACTGCCAGACCTCAAGGCCTTATTGCCTCTGTCCCATTAAACACTTAGGACTGTTAAATCTGCAGCGCTAATTCTTGATCTGAGGATATCACATTCTCTTTGCTCACATCAGGATCACAGCAGGACTTTAGCCCGTCTGATCTGCTGGAGCTAAGGGCCATCAAGGGGTCTTAGATATCTCTGCGCTGATGAGATTCCAAACTGTGAATTAATTTCAAAAAGCTCACAGTGGCTGGTAATTTGGAAACTGTCAAATGATCTCCCATACCTTTCTGCATTTTTAAAGTACTATATATGCCTCATGGAGATTGAGTACACACTGTATCTATCATATGAAATGATATTCTATAATGAGATCCTTTTGGAGTGAGTAATTCTGCACAGTAGTGAGTGCCCAGTCAGTGAAGCTGTGTTTAGCAAAGGAATGCACATACCACCCACAGCCCAGCCGAGTCACACACTAATAATCTATAAGCTTACCACATGCTCCTCGTTATTAATGATATCTCAGAGGGAGCTCAAGGAGGCTCTTAAGCAACACCATCTGGACCCCAGCACTGAACATTATTATAGTCAACCTGCATCAGACACTGCCCTCAGAACAGATGTGAGAATTACACATGAGCAGGGACTCAATCAGAGATGACATTAGTTCACTCTGCAGCAGGGCCCGACTGGGACTAAAAAATGGCCCGGGCATGTTTTGGCCATGGTGGCCCACCAGAATTTTATTCAATGATAATAATGTTGTGGCTAACTAAAATAACACTGTAAGTTAGACATATTGCATAAATATGAGAGATTTATTTAAACTAGCCCAATGTCCTTCATGAAAATTATGAGTAAATGACATCCCCGGCCCAAAAATGACCGTTGGCCCACCGGGCATTGCCCTGTACGCCCTATGGCCATTCCATGTCTGCATAATAGGCCTCAAGGAGCTGCATTCAACGAGCCCTTATACACCCTTATGTGGTCTAGCGCCACCTACTGACAGGCCAAAAAGGATCAATCAATGAAACAACCTTGAGACAGCATTTCTTTTGTTGCTGTCCTTTGAAACCAGATTTGATGTTTTGTCTGTTTTATGTTGCCTTTGCAAAGCACCATTGCCTTTGTTAAGCAAGGTTATTTCTGTTGTGCTATTATTATCAAACCATCTACAAGAACACCCCTGTGGCTTACCATCAACCGTGCAATTGGTCTTTTAATTACGAGCTTTAGAAGTTAAGAGCTGTGAGTTAACTTATCCGAGTCATTACACCACCTCTTTAGAAGACCACTGGGTCTCTAGGATACAAATAGCTAATCAAGTTGTGCTTCCCGATTGTGTGAATGCCTTCAGCAAAGCACCAGTGATTGGAGCAGTAATTAAGCTCACACAGGGTTTTGGACTGAATGCAGCATGATGAAGTCAATGGCCGCGTGCGCACAAATGCTGGTCCCTTTTAGAATCGCCTTCAGAGAGCTGTGATTGGTGCAAGCCTCAATGCTGTCGCATCCAAAACCTACTGCATAATCTATCCAATTCTGAAAGGAGCATCAGAGACACACAAGGAGTGTGTGTGTGTGTGTGTGTGTGTGTGTGTGTGTGTGTGTGTGTGTGTGTGTGTGTGTGTGTGTGTGTGTTTGTGTGTCTGTGTGTGTGTGTAGGTGAGATAAAAACACACACATGCCAAGACAGAAGGATGTGCATGATTGTGGAGTGGTGCATATTGAGTGTGGTAAATCAGTGATGGGTTTATGTTTATGCGTGGGCAATAAAAGCAGTGAAGCGGGCTAAACAGAACTGTCAGGAGGTGGGAACGAGAGCAGGCTGATTGACTCTGCTTGGCGATAGATAGAATCTATGGTGATGAGCGCATAAATCAGTTTGAAGTGCTTCAGACTGACTTGGACAAACTGGACACTGCTGGGTGCTACTGGCTCTGTTCTGGCATAAGCCTCTATTCTGGGAAATTAAAAGGGGATCTCAGAAGGAAAAAAAAAAAATCTAACCCTCTGATATCCACGGCTTGTGACCAGATTGCTGTTCAAAGCTTTCCATGTCTTCATGTGGCTCTGAAAGACTCATGTTCATGTTCATGGGGCTCTGAGAGGCAGGGAAAGAGGGAGAATTCAGCCACCTGACGAAGGGACTGACCGTGCAATCAGTACAGGCTCTCTGAAGTTTCAATCAAAAAGGTTTATGATCTGACTGTTACCCCTAGTAACTCACAGCATTGCGTCTGGAGCAAGGAGAGATATGGAAATCCACTAAGACAAGACATGTGATTGGGTGAAAGGGGAATATCCACTATTGCTGAACCCATACTTCTGTACCTTACATTCCCCTGTGTGTGTGTCACGGATGTGTGTAGTAGAGACAGACAGAGTGAGAGGGTAAAGAGGGTGAGCAAAGGACAGACTGAGTACTGTATGTGAGCGGCAGCCAAACATTCAATATAAACTGCACCATGCAGTCTAAATATATAGTGTAAAGGCTACACCAGACAAATAGTATATAGGCTATCCTAGTCTAAACATAGTGTATAGGCTTAACAGCCCAAACCTTCAGTATAGGCTATAATAGTCAAAAACATACAGTATATGGGCAAGACTGGGCCAAACAGTAGGCTACACCAGGCCAAACATATGTGATATTAACTACACCAGGCCAAACATACTGTACAGTAGCCTATATTGGCCTCACCAGGCTAACGAGTAGGCTAGACGGGGCCAAAGGTACAATAGGCTACACCTACACCAGGACAATAGGCTACACCAGGCCAAACATACAATAGGCTACACGAGGTCAAACATTCAATAGGCTACATCAGGTCAAGCAATAGGCTACACTGGGTGAAAAATGCAGTATAATAGGCTACCCCTGCGGGCCAAACATTACATTAGGCTACACGGGGCCAAGCATAGGCTACAATAGGCTAGCCCGGGCCAAACATAATGTACAGTACAATAGGCAACACTGGGCCAAACATAATGTACAGTACAATAGGCAACACTGGGAAGTTGTGTGGTCTCTGGTCATGCACTTCTCTTTCCTTAGTTTGAACACTTTCTAAAAGTACATGTATACAATGCATCATTTTTTGTACAAACATTTATTGCACAGTGTTGAGACCTTGGGCAAGGATAAGATATTGAATAGGCACCAAGTGCACTAATTAAATATTCTGAAATCCTTTAGTTGAAGAAAAATCCAAAAGGCTGTATAGAGTTTTGGTTCATACCATTTTGGACCACACATGATTCACAGAGAGCGTTGTGAATGACATATGACAAACACTTCGGCCGGCCTTGGCCTCTTGCGGGCAGGGGAAAAAGATTGTTGTAAATGAGACACAATCAGGAGTCCTAAACAAAATCCATGAAATGCTTACTCAGAAAAGATGCAAGCTGCTTGAACATAAACGTCGTAGTACTTGCTCAAGGTTGACTTATGGCATGTATATTTTCCAAATAACAAAATGTTCTTTGCAACGCCCTCATCTGCCCTCACCTTTCTGCTGCATTAACATTCTCAACAGCATTCGTGCAGCCCATAAAAAATATTTAGAACTACATTGTAGATGTACATCAGTACAGACACACACACACACACACACACACACACACACACACACACACACACACACACACACACACAATACACACACGCACACACACACACACACACACACACACACACACACACACACACACACACACACACACACTATACATTGCACTGATTCAGACAGAAGTCTTGCCGAAGATGAGCAAGTATCAAACAAACCTTTGCAAATTTGAGCACAGGAATCACCTCACATTTAATTCATGAATGTTCATATCAGTGTAATCTTTGCATAAAAAATACATAATTTAGAGGCCTAACCCCTGGAATTCAAAACATAAGGATACATTTGTAGACATTTCCAAATGTCTATTCAGCGATAAATTATTATTTTGACTTGACACTTTAATATTGACATGCCATGTCGTTATATTAGCCTGGCGATTGTTCATTCATAACTTTTGTGCTTCATTCATTGTAGTACTAGTGCTCACAGCTCTGTAGTGCCACGGGCGAAAGAGAAGGTGGAAAAGTGTGTGTTGAAAGCAGAGAGGAGCCATCAGGGCGGCCGGTGGCCGGGCTTGAGCTGGCTGGGAAGTGTTTCACTGACATGCATATTTTATCATCTCATCTGTCCCAGCCTACAGGGGACATGTGGGGGTGTCTGCAGACAAACTCCCTACACTCACAGAGCCTATACAGGGGACATGTGGGGGTGTCTGCAGACAAACTCCCTACACTCACAGAGCCTATACAGGGGACATGTGGGGGTGTCTGCAGACAAACTCCCTACACTCACAGAGCCTATACAGGGGACATGTGGGGGTGTCTGCAGACAAACTCCCTACACTCACAGACCCTTGGAGGCTAGCGAGAGCAAGTGGCTTGGAAGAACGGTGTGTTTAACACAGGGCTCAATCTTTTCCCTAAAGTTTTACATTTTCACATGTAGAGACAGTAATATCTTTGCATCTGATATAATCAATAATTTTCTTGCTCATTTCAGGGCAAGGATTTTTCTTAGTTTGGACAAAACACACCACCATCTGTGTTGAATTTAATAGTATTGAAATATTACCTCTGATGAACGGAATGTCTCATAGATCTGCTTACGAAGCTTATGAAGCTTGCAGTCAGCCATGCGCTTATCAAAGGTTGACTCACTCAAAAATGTCCATGTTGGTCTCACAGTCCTGTAAGAAGTATTAAAAGAAGACAGGCAGAAGCGCCAGTGACAGATTAGAAGGGATTTAGGGAACATAGATTTTGATTATCTGTGAACTTTTGGCGATGTTCACAATGAACACTTTTCTCACCTCCAAAATGGCAAGTACTAGAAAGAAGTGAGCATTAAAAACATGTGAGGTAGAAACTGACTACAGTATGTTATAACTGTAGTCAGGGACATCGTGGTGGGGGGAAAAGGGGGACTGAATTACAAGGGGCCCAAGAGGGGTGAATAACTGTTAACTTATGTCAATTAATGAGGTATTATAAATGCTTTACAACCATTTTATGAATGTGTTCACAATGCTATAAGGAAAGTGTTACTGAAATCTGTGACATCATGGTTCTCCTTAATAGGATTTTTGTGCTCAATTCAGTTCAGGTTATTTGACTCAAAATTGATGCCAAATCCCAAGACAGGACAAAAAAGGACTATATAAACATAAAATGTGAAATATAATACAAACACACACATACAAACACAAACACACAAATACATCACATACAAACATGCAGACATTTCAACCAGTGTGTCCTGAGGGTGTGTGACAGGAACAGCTCACTGTGTTGTTTATATTTATAAAGACCCTGCATACTTTGGTTCTAAATCAATACGCTCTGTCATGCTGTATGAGAGATTTCTGTCACTCCACTCACCTCCTTACCAACAGTACAGGATGTAAATCAGATTTTTAATCAGGCACTGGAAGGGGCAGCACTGGAACGAGGCCCTCAGAGACAGATGCCATGTGCCTGTCACCAGACGCCGAATTGGAATATGACAATCCTTATACCCCTTGGTAATCCATCAGCTTTGGAGATAGAAGTTCAGACAGGTCAATCTTGAGCGGGGCAAGAACTTCTCATCTGCCATCACCCACACAGACATGTTGCAGCCCTGCCCATGTCGCCCACTGACAAACTCCATGGAGGCAATGCCATTGCCCATAAACCTGCCTAGACTCCAGAGGCAATATATATAAATCTGTGGCTCTACAGCAGAGGTGCGGCGCTCTCGTCTGACAGTGAGTGCCTGCTGGTTGTCATGCAGTGTAACATGTCCTTGATCTGTGCCATCATCCTCCTCCTTCCCATTTACCACCTTCTTCTCCTCCGCTACTTCAACTTTTTCTCTCTCTGTGCCAAGCTGCTGAAGATGCGCTCGTCCTGCTGAGACTGGGGCTACACAATCTCATTCTGCCAGCAACATCAGCAGGCCTCACTGCAAGAGATCCACTCAGCCTCTCTGAGGGAAATGAATTAGGTGCAGGCCGCTGTCAGTGGACAAGGGGTACAGTCCAGTGTCTTCACAATAGGTGTGATAACACAGAAAAAGTGTGTGCTGGAATGCTATGAGCTTTTATAGACCACACACACACTGTTGAAGCAAAGCAGTGGGATATAAACCACTTCTAAACAGAGGTAAAGCATTATCATTCAGTTGATCCACTGGCCAAGCCAAACAAACCTGCTGTGTACTTGTGTTCACATGACTTATGGAGCCAAAACAGTCTCTGGAGGTTAAAGACAACAGAGTTGTGTAATGCATGGCGGGCGGCTCATTCTAATTTCGAGCCTAAATAGATAGCTCCATAACTCAGCTCCTTTAGGTGGGCATGATGAAGATGGCATGGACACTGCACAGGTATCTCATCTTTGGTCCCTCGCTAGGAGTATGACTCATCAACCTCCGATGGGATTCTATTTATACTCTCTTGCTTTGGTACCTCAGTCTCCACATTTGCCACCTGAATGACCCAGTACAGATGTGAACGAGGGAAGGGAAGGGAAGGGAAGGGAGGGACACGCACACGCACAGGGGAACAAGAGAATTCTATTCTACACTACGCTGCCCCTGTAAAACAACAAGCTCATAACCTATCTATTTAGATTCTCTTGTGTTTTTCTTTAACTGTTGTTGCTATTTAACTTTACACATACTTTGACTGTGATCACATTTTTTGTCCTTTTATAGTTTGTATTAGACTATGTATCTTAATAGCCTCTGACATAAAGAATTGACTAAAACTCAACACATTCCAACCTTAACATGTTTTAACGCTGTCTCCGAGTGGACTGTGTAACTTTGACACTGATGGTATTTCAACTCAGCATGGACATGTCAACATTTAATATGCTGTATAATGGATATTAGTCGAAGAATTTTCCCTTTTCAATATTTTTCAGACAGGTGTTGTTTTTGCACTATATTTCCCTCTCTTTAAAGGCACCAATGAAGACAAATCCCCTGTCCCACAGCAGACACATATGCTTCCTATTACAGCTATCAGACATATTGCCTTTGATACGTTCACTTTAAGCGCCTTTGAAGGAGAACACAACTGGAATTTAACAGACATACATCTTACTAAAAAACACCGAACATGACAGATGGGTCCAAAGAAAGACAAGCAGTGAAGGATTACAGATGGGGAATGAAAGCTTTAACACAGCACTGTCTGCCAGCGCAGAATAATGTCATAGATGACTTTTCAAATCCACACAATGGCCCACTTTTAACCTCACAAAGGTGCCTGCCTGTTGATTGCATGTTTGTTATAGCTGTGTTGAATAGGTCTGCATTCAGAGCCCATGAATAGTATATAATGAAACCCTCTCAGATAGTGCTTATTCCTCCTCCTATGTAACCTGAAAAATGGCAGGTGAGATTAGCGCCCAAATCAATGCTCAACACCCCTTGACAATGCTCTCCCATCAACTCTCCGAATGGAATGTAAATTCACCTGCCTTTTTGTGAACTATCAGCCTCAATCGCTCAGCCCTCTCAGGCTGGTTGCCATGAGAACAGTCTTTTCCTGGCTGCCTGTTACTTGTGAAAGGCGTCAGCCTCAGGACCTTGTTCTGTGATTCATTGTTTACAGCAGTTAGCAGTGCAACAAGTGTTCCTGCCTCCCTTTGTTAAGTCACACAGTGGGCGCATGCGGAGCCTCCTCTCGCTGACTCTATTCAGTGACAATCTCAGACAATAAGCACATGAAGATCGGAAATGAATGAGGATGCACATTATTTGTGACAGAAGTTAAAGTTGGGGTTCTCAAACTTTAGGCCGGGGATATGTTGCTATTAACACAATAGCTTTAAATAGTCGCTTAAATGCATTTGGCAAAATGTGGCAGTATAACCTGGCCTGAGCAGTTTTTTTCTTTACTTTTTCGGTCAAATACAGTGCTAGTGCATAACCTAATGTGACTGACATAATGTGTAAGCAGAGTGTGTTATTAGACGAACGATATATTTAGTTTTCCCCCAGACCCCCAGGCAACACGGTACAGACCCCTATAGAGACCCCCCAGACCTTGCTTGGAGAAAGAAATGGTCACCTCTTCAAGCGAGTGCTCATTCTGAATGTAGGATACGGGCCTGGACCAGCACCACTTCATGCTAGTGCTCATTCTGAATGTACTGTAGGATACGGGCCTGGACCAGCACCACTTCATGCTAGTGCTCATTCTGAATGTACTGTAGGATACGGGCCTGGACCAGCACCACTTCATGCTAGTGCTCATTCTGAATGTACTGTAGGATACGGGCCTGGACCAGCACCACTTCATGCTAGTGCTCATTCTGAATGTACTGTAGGATACGGGCCTGGACCAGCACCACTTCACCTGCCTCTATATATGACCCACAGGACAATCAGTTTGGGGATTTAAGAGGGAGCAAGTGCATCAGTCAGCAGGAAGAGTCCTCCATCTATCTCTCTGCCCTGCATGAGGGAGGGAGGGAGGGAAGGAGGGAGGGAAGGAGGCAGGTGTACAGGACATGGATCCTCAGTCTATTGTGTCATATCTGTCTGGACACAGGCCTCATCCTGATGGAGTCTGAATACAAACACACCTAGTGGTATCTGTACCAAGCCATAGAATTCATATTATTCCATTAGGCTTGGGTAAAATGAAGAGGAAATGTGTCCAGATATGCAAACTGGGATGGACTGCACTGGACACATACAGTAGCCTATACAGCTCATTTCTCAGCATTGAGATCCTATACAGCTCATTTCTCAGCATTGAGATCCATGCAAGGGTGATGTGATAAGAGCAGTGCCAGGGAGTGTTTTACAGTAGTTATCCATTCACCCACACTTGTACATGAATGAGTTCTCAAACTAATCTTATGGCAACAGCATTTTTAAGCAAGTATTCTGCTGCAGAAATTCAAAATGACTGGACTGTGGATGAAAAGGAACAAACAACAAAAGTGTTTTGCATTCAGCAAGTCTGAATCGTCATAGAAAATATTTTTTTTTCACAATTTTCTTGGGTCAACAATGCTCAAAGTTTGGCTCCTACAGATTAAGGCTGTTTTACTTGTGCTGTAAATGATCAGTAATGACAATCTGTGTCATTCATGCTGGCTCTCCTCTACGTTGGATTGGTTTGTGTGTGACGCATCATCAGTGCCTTTGGCCGAGAGGCTTAAGCAATGGGAAAGTCATTACAGGTGCTGGTAACAGGACAGCAATGATAATGACATAGCTGACTAGGTGAAGACATTCTGGACCAAACAAAAAAATCTGGATTCTGAATCTTGGAAGAAGCTGAACTGAACTGAACTGAAAGTTCAAGTTGCAAATGGGTGGTGTTGAGTTCACCATTCACAGAAGAATTAACAGTGAGCAAAGTAGTTTATGTGCAATACTAATGTGACAACCGAGAGCAACAAAGCAAAAGTTCAATCATTTTTCCCCATGGTGCTTTTCTTGGGTTTGAGAACACATTGAGAAATGAAGTGGGGAATTCAGAGGGCTAAGACTAACCAGATTCTGCGATCCCCTGTCTGGAGAGTCCAATGAAAAATTATACCTTTGGACAAATGAGATGATATAAAACAGCTTTCTAAGAAGTAAAAACAACATGTGTTATAGCAAAAAAAAAAGAAGAGGAAGAAGAAGTAAAACTGCATTTGTCATAACAATCTCTTACACAGGAACAAATTTCTGTCAAACTTGACAATCTTTTCAATTAAAACAGGTATAAAACGTAGCTAATCAACAAATGTGGCGCTGCGTGATTCTAGTGCTGTATTGACTGTACTCATGTGTAGCACAATGCAATTTGATTGATTATTTGAGTGTTATCATAATCTGTATGACTATAATGTTGTTGTTTTTTTAAAAAACAAAATACAGTTCCCGATACAGAATACATTATGTGGTTGGTAGCAAAGCAATCTGGAAGCAACTGACCACAATTACCATCTGAAACATTATAGAGGTCTTGTAGAACAATAAATAAAAATCAAATCAACAACCAAGAGCCTCTGAAGAATTCCCCATTTCCCTGCAGAAGAAATGATGATGAATGGCCCGCGAGGGAGCGCCAGCAGCAGTTTACTGCACTCCTCAGTAATCTGTGAGTCATCTCCAAAACCACAACAGCAGCTGTAGTCTATTAGCCACAGAGGAGCCCCACCGAGGGATCGGATGAGCTCAATCCCACTGCTGCACACCATTGGAATATTAGCACAGAGATGCTATAGGGAGGGCAGTTTGTATGATTGAATTTGGTACAGTATATAACAGTAAATGGTAGCAATATCACACACCTCCTGCTCCTGCCTATCAGTGCAATAGCTACTGTAATTGGGACAGTGTGTGTGTGGGAAGATCTGATATTACCAAGTAATTAAGAGTCCGGGATCAATGTCAAACTTGTTACCCTGGATGAATGGGTTAGGATTAGGGTTAGGGTTAAGGTACATTTATCCAGGGCAAACGTTTGACGTTGATCCTGGACTCTTAAATACTTGGTGATATCAGATCTTGCGTGTGTGTGTGTGTGTGTGTCTATTCGGTGCTTATACTTGGACCAGAGGACCAGAGAAATCTGACAGCAAACAATTAATTGAACTGTGGATGTGTGGTCAAATGCTTAGTTTCTTGGGCAGATGCACTAGTCTGTGGAAAGAACAAAAACACTTAATGAGTTAACATGATGACAGTGATGAAATTCACAAAGGAGTTGGAATAACCAGGAAATTACTGAGAAACATTTTGTGAGAGCCAATGAATGTCAGCGCCGTTTATGTTGATGGGAACAAGATCTGTAAGTAAAAAAGGCAACATTTGCTGTTAGTCTCTTTAAAGCTGATGAACCATGGACTACCTAGCCCCCCCCCCCCACACACACACACACACACACACACACACACACACACACACACACACACACACACACACACACACACACACTTCTTTGCATGGCACAGGAGGGAGCCAATTAGAGGAATTATAGTGTAGGAGTCATCATATCTTGCCCTAGCCTGAGGTGAAGGCAGGTACATTGTTGGCTCTAATGGCGGCCATTTACTGCAAATGGTGAGCAATCACTTGCCATTATGTCCCTCATTCTCTTTGGAGACGCTATGGTCTGTCATGTCATAGTGACGATGACTCTGGAGTATGGACGCACACACACACACACACACACACACACACACACACACACACACACACACACACACACACACACACACACACACACACACACACACACACACACACACAAACACACACACTATACATTGCACTGATTCAGACAGAAGTCTTGCCAAGTATCAAACAAACCTTTGCAAATTTGAGCACAGGAATCACCTCACATTTAATTCATGAATGTTCATATCAGTGTAATCTTTGCATAAAAAATACAAAATTTAGAGGCCTAACCCCTGGAATTCAAAACATAAGGATACTACCTCCAAAAGCTTTTTCCTGACCTTGAAATAGACGTAGTGACACTGTAACAGCTGAGGCAATTTGTTTTGACAGCCAGCATCAAAGGCAAGTGGGCAAAGTATAGTGACTCTGAAATGAAGACTGAAAGCACCCAGACAGAACACATGATATGCTTGGGCACCGCAGTCCAAATACTTTCACTACAAAATCACATGACACCATTTGTCCCTGAGCGAAAAGGCAGGAGTCATGCATGCCCTCCCTGCTGCACTTTTCAAACAGCAGCCACATGATAGGTACCATAATCAACATGTCAACATGACAGAGTAGGCTGCATTCAGGAAAAGGTGGTAAACGTCCTTGCTGGAAAAGTTAGATTCCATTCCATGAACTTCCCAATTCTCTACCAGCCGTACAGCACCATGCTGCAAGCTCATGACTTGAAATCATGCATACAGAAATTGACATCAAATTTGAGTTTAGCCACTGCACATGTTCAGATGGATAAAAGCCATTTTATGTTGTATATCTCACCCCACCCCAAATATCCTCACATTGCCTGCTATGTCTATTTCCTCAGACTAATAAATGGTAATATTTTGAGCCTTAGGACCACGTTTGGCAGAAGCCACGAGAGGGAGTTGGTAGGCACGATGCGCAGTGGCAGTACCATTAATCCCCCTAAGACATGGTAAGTGCAGAACGCTCAAGGCCGCAAGTGGCTTACTCTGTTTCTGAAATGTTTTTTTTTGTTTCAGTTAACAAAGTCAGAAATGTAGCAATTTATTCATAGATTATAACTCCTCTGCCAATATTTCCTCCAGCTGAATGGTTGCCAAGTAATGGACAAACATAGCCACCAAAACTTTATGGCACAGAAAAATATCTAAAGCCAGGGTATATTGTGGATTACATTGAACGTGACTCGACCATATCAAGGACCGGAAGTATCCTTTTTTTAGAAGTTTAGACTGTACAACAACATGTGACTAGCTGAGGACATTAAACAGGCCACACTGCCCAATCACTACTGTAACTCCCCTCATTGGAGTTATAAGTTCCTAAGTTACTAAGTGTTGACATTGTGTACTCAGAAAAATGAAGGAGAGATTTTATATATACCTAAAAACAATAGCCTATCTACAGTAAAAGCACAACAAAATAACATTTTATGATACTAGTGAGCACAATACCTTTCATAAAACCCTCACTCAGGTTCCTTTGAAAGTCCTCATAATGTTTCATTTCTCATAGTGCTGGACACATAATGGATTTGTTCTCCACTCTCTGTCATCTAGGGCTGCATCAAAAACACAGCCACACTTGTGCCATGGCCAGAAGTGCTCACTCTGTCTTCTGTGTCACACCCATAATTGATTCTTGCACAAAAGAAAGAGCAGACATATCAATCACCGGATGACAGAAATGGATATCTTTTAAATAAATCAGCCAAATGACTGTCTATGTTGCTGTGGTCAAGACCTTCTTTGTCAGTATCTTGCTCTGGTTGGGTGATTTGGGTGACTGGAAGATCTTTGCCAACTGCTCCTTTTTCCTCCAGCATGTCCACTCCTCTCAACTCAAGGCGATCTGATATAAACTGAAATTATACTCAGATTAAAGGAGAAATCCAGTGTGATTCAGCACTTCTGTTTGAGATCACTGAGTGTTGCCTGAAGGAAAAAGAATGGGAAAATTTGATACAGTACAGTAGATAAAATAACAAACTAGCAGCCAGTATTAATTGAATGGGGCATACAGAAGGAAAATAAGAGTGCATTTCTGAGCCTCATTCAGTTAGTGTTAGCTGGTGGCTCAGTATTAATCAAATCATTGCATCAAATCTTCTCATTCCTTTCCCTACTGACAGCAAAACAGGGCAAAGTTTTTTTTTTTATAATTGATTGAATTGATGAACACAAAATGGTTTTACGTTGCAGTGCTTAAAGGTATAATCCGGCGTGAATCAACACCTAGCCCTGCTATTTTATACTGCTAAGCGCTACTGAAAGCTACCGCAATGATAAAATTTTGTGCATCGTAGACCGAGTTTGTGAAACGGCAGCTAACACTAACTGAATGAGGCATGTCAAAAACGAAACCTAATCGATTTGCTTTCGTTTTGAAATGCCCCATTCTGTCTATCTCAGTCTGCCTTTCATGAAATCCAGTGATTGAGGTGGCTAACACTAGCGCTTGGGACTACAAAACAGTAGGACTACGTGTTGATTCACGCCGGCTTTCTCCTTTAAGTGATTTTTTTTATCATCGGAACACAGATAGGATTATTTACTCAGCTTACTATAAGCAGACCCTTATGTAGGTCTACAGAGTCTTTTCTCTGTGTGATATGACAGAAAAGGAAGAGATAGATATAATCTGGTTAACAAGATCGTCTTTGATGATCTAAAATGTTGTTATGCCATGTTTTATGTAGACAAGACTATCGTTCTTTTCAATTGGAATACAATTTTTGTTTTTAAACTCAGCATTTTAAGGTTGTAGCCTGTGCAACCCTGAAGGATGTCTGTTAATGCACTTGGTTTGTAGCATCCCATGGTTTGAATTGCTTTGGTTAAATTTCAAAAGCAATTTGAATGTGCTGTTCTGCTCCCTAATTAAGGCTTTGGCATGGGCTCAAGCTTGCCATTTGTTGAGGTAATCAAGGCCGAGTCTGCTGAATAATTCACTGGATGGACTCAGGTCCCTGCTGACGTCTACACCAGCTACAGTGATGTCTCAGCGTTTAACGTGGCAAGCAATAGTCTGCCATTGTGTGAGGTAATACTTTAAGAGAAAGTTTTCTGGCAGCATATAGCACTGGTATATTTGGCTAAGGCACAAAAGAAAACACTTATTATGTTTAATACTTATGCAAATATGTGCACTGTGATAGAGAATATGGATTGTTATTCCAAGGAAATAGGATCAGTTTCATAAAAAGCACAGAGGCTCATATTTCCAGTAATTACTCTCTGTAATGATCAATCATTATGTCTAGGCACACCGCAACCAGCTATTCCAACACACTCATTCAGCGCTGCTGCTCTGTCCCCAGGAAAACTTCAACTCAGGGCGTCTCATTTTAGCGGTCATATTTGAGGTGATGACTCTGCTCTGAAGGCTGGTTATATTGCTTTGGTTCCAAACAAGCCACCACCTCACCAAATGAAACCAACTGTCAGTATTTTGTATGTGCAGAATAATTACTCTCTTCTTGCGTCAAATACACATCAAACACATCAGACACACCAGGACAGTGTAAAATAACAGAAGTGACAACAGAAAATTTGGTTAAAATTTGGTTAACACTTAATTTGAAACCAGCATTCATATAAACACATTCATAAATGGTTATGCATATGCATTATGCAAGTAATTTCATGTTCAGAACTACATTCTAATTACTCATAAGGCTTTATAATATTAACTATAAAGGGGTGGGTTGCAACAAGTTTTACTATACTGAAAGTGTCACAAAGCATTATACAGCCTAAATTTGTAAAAGTATCCTTATGTTCAATTCCTCATGCTAACTAATGAAGTTACAAGTGTGTTAGTGCTTTATAGTAACTATCCCCTATACAGTACATGGTTGTTAAACAGCTAGCACCAGTAAATAGTTAATTAACTGTTAATAGATAACACTAAACATATATTAACAGAAATTTAACCGTTTAACTGGATACTGTTAACAGCTAGTTTACTTTTTGTTTTGTTTACAGCGACATGATAAAATGGAATAACAATGAATTCATGGATCTGATTAAAACAACTAACTTTCCAATTAGGCCTAACTATTTACTGTTAATAAGCTATTTAATAACCAATTGTTGGGGGATAGTTATTATAAAGTATTATTCTTATGATAACATTATAATGCCTTATAAAGACAGTCATGTATAAACAGTTATAAATACACTAATGTTACTTAGTTAGATTACATTATGAATGCATTATAAACCCTTTATTTATAGCCTTAATAATGGGTTTATAGAAAGTGTCCATGAAAAGTGTAATGAAAGTAGCCCATTCATAAAGTCTACAGCATTATATCTGTTAGGGTCTCAGGCTGAGGGAGGTTGGTTGGGATTCCCAACCATTTGGAAAAATGTGGGAGGCGGAAGTGGTTGAATATCGCTCTCCCATGTCCACACCATAACTGAGGTGCTCTTGAGCGGGGCACTTAACAACTCAATGCTCCTGGGGGTGCTAAGGCTCTGTGAAATTTACTTTTTTTTTGTGATCAATTTTTTCTTTATTTTCTTCATCATGGGGGAGTACACACATAAACAAGGAATGTAATAGTGGTTATCCACCACTCGCTCTGTGAAATTCACAACACAATATTTGACAGATGGAGATGAGACCCAATCCACACATAAGTGGGAGAGAGAGACAATTAAATAAATGTTCCATTGCCGATAAAATGTGACAGTGTGCCTCAATAAAGCATCGAATTCTACTTGCATATTTGGGATTGTAGCAACTTCTGGGTTTCACCTTGGCTAAACTAGCAAGCTGTTACCAAGTTAATAATACAGACTTCTTCTAATAATACAGCATCTTCAAATCGGATGTTTTTGTGTTTTAAACACACTTACAGTATGCATGAGTTGCCCTGTTATAAGTGGGACAAAAGCCCTTGCACTGATATGACACACTTGTTTTTTAAAGTTAGTTTAATATTGAACATTGGTTTATTGGTGATTTGATATTAAATTAACTGGTAACACTTTGCGGTAAGGGTACATGAATTATCATGAATTCATGCATGAAATCATTCATGATAAATTCATGATTCATGCATTACTTCATCTCTGAAAGTATAATGAGTTATCAGGAATTAACATGAATTCATTGTTTGTCATTAATGACCTCCTGCTGAAATATTGCATGATCTTAAGTATTAGTTACTCTGGGTACATCATCATGAGTCATGATTAATTAGCATGAGTCATGATTATTACCATGATCATGATGAATCCATCATATTTGTGCCCCCTCAACTAAAGTGTTGACATGGTTAAATTGGTAAAATTTAGTTTACGTAAGGGATAGATATGACGAACTAGGCCAAAGTAGGCTAAATAAGTACTTTTATTATATCAAATTCTTTTGAACAAAAACTTCATGATCATGTGTAATTAGTCATGACTCATGATGATGTACCCAGAGTAATTAATGCTTAAGATCATCTGCTATTTTAGCAGGAGGTCATTAATGATAAACAATGAATTCATGCTAATACCTGATGAGTCATTAAATATTCAGAGATGAAGTAATGCATGAATCACGAATGAATCATGAATGAAATCATGCATGAATTCATGATAATTCATGTACCCTTACCGCAAAGTGTTACCTATTAACTTTACTGCAATTAAAAAAAAAACACACCTTGGCAGCCGTTATCCAGTGCTTCTGGAATATGCGGATGACATTAAAGACTGAGGATTTACAATGACTGCCTGAAGTAGGCCTACTTCATCCCCTTAGTAAAACATAATAAATAAAATATGGTCCCCAGGAAGAGGTGTTATCTCAGGAAGTCAGAGCGACCAGTGATACAGTAATCTCTTGTATTGGGTAGGAGATTTATTACTCACTTATTTATTAATGACTAAACACACTGTGGTCAATCATAGTCATGTTTGTGTCATGATGACAAAAGAAACATGTGAATTTGTACTGCTGACGTCTCTTTAATAAGAGGAGCACAGACCTAAAACAAAATAAACAGGATGGAAATACTGCATCCTGTTGCAAGAGAGTGAGGGGACACCACAAATCCTTGCATTCAGTAAGTCTTGCTTTTCTCTTTTAATGAAAGTCATTACTTTTCCCTTATCTAAACGTCACACTTCTGTAGGCAATTTTGAATTTGCTTACAAACAGAAAAAAAAAATTCTCAGGGAGCAGAGTACTCTACAACTGTAAACGTTGCCTTTATTTTCATTACGTTTCACCATTGGATTCACTAGCTTGTAGCATTCTGTGGTGCATATTTTAATTGCCTTGTTAATGTAATTAGCATTTGTTTGTGTGTGGGCATATTGATTTGTGCATACTTTTGGATAAATTAAAGTATAAGCCTCCACCTTAGTCTTACGCAGCTCATCCACTGTTTGGTAAATCATCGTTTCATCATTGTTTGTGCTGTACTGTATAAATAATTGCCCTTCGGGGACATTAAAGTTTTCTAAGTCCAAGTCTAGTAAATACTTTACTGTATATGACTAAAATGCTATGCACACATGTTTGGTTTGCTCAGACTGTAGAAGAAGTGATATATTGCTTATTCTACAGTATGGGCATATGTTATGGTGTTTTAATTTTGTGATGTTCTACACACTATCTCTCTCTCTTTCACTGAACATGCATCAACACATCATTCCCTGTTTTGAGCAGAAGAGTAGTGCTGCATGTGCACCCCAGTTTAAATTCCCAGATAGATCCAATGTGGAGGTGAGGTCCTTCATGTGACCCCATTCACAAAGTAATTTCCATAAGCGTAGCCAAAGAAAACACTTAAGTGCTCAGCATCTCTGCAGTAAACATCCGCTACATTTGCATCCATGCGTGTCACTTTAATCCCCACACCAGATTACAGAGAGAGAGAGAGAGAGAGAGAGAGAGAGAGAGAGAGAGAGAGAGAGAGAGAGAGAGAGAGAGAGAGAGAGAGAGAGGTCCTTAGGGGAACTAACTGCAGAGGGTGTTTATGTACTGTTAAAACTTGCAATGTAGGCCAGTTTCATGTAGTGATGGACAACCATTAACACCTTCATTCTGATGTACTTCAACCTTTAACCATGAAGCTGTGAACCATCCATATACATTGTGTGTGTGTTTGTGTGAGGGGGGGGATCAAAACCCTATATTGCACTATATTACTATTCTACCCCTTTTGGAGAATTAAAACAACCTTTTTGAGTATGCCTGAAAACCTGACCCGTCTCCTTCTCGCTCAATAAAAAGACACACAGCTCAGTACAAGATCCTTATAAAGTAAACATCATGAGTAAGTACAACTAATGTGCTGCTGACTGAAAGGCATTCAAAGGGTCAGAACTGTGAAGTTCTGGTAGTGCAGTAGACGGTTTTTCTCTCATGGCATGCAATCTCTTGGCAAAGCCAATGACACTCTATTTATGCTCAGCTAGTTTTGTCTACTCATGACTGCTGCTCGGGCCAATAGTTTTCAATTACTCTGGATCTCTCTACTCAGACACCAAAAAATAAAAAAATAAAATGCTTACCATTATGGAGCCAAATATACAGTATTGATTAACATAGGATAGAAATATAGGCATACCGTCCGAGTGCTTATTGAATTACATCAATTAACACTAGAATGCTTTGGCCTGGCACTGTGAAAAGCTATATTACAGCCTGCTTTGTGTGGCTTTGGTATTTGAAGGGCATGCAGGGCCGGTTCTAGGCATAGACGAACTAGGCAATCGCCTAGGGCACCAAATATCAAGGGGGCAGGCATGGACTGGCCACACAGGGCAATGCCCGGTGGGCCGGTGGTCATTTTTGGGCCGGGGCTGTCATTTACTCTTTTTCATTTCATAATTTTGATGAAGGTTATTGGGCTAGTGTAATTAAATCTCGCATGTTCATGCAATATGTCCCACTCACAGTGTTATTTTAGCTAGCCACAGCGTTATTATTATTGAATAAAATCATGGCTGGGCCATTTTTGGGTCCCAGTCTGGCCCTGCAAGGGGGCATCACGATATATTTATTCCTTTATGTCCTTTAGGTTTTCACTTGTATTTCTTCAAAAGAGGGGAAAACTCAAATCTGGCCTAGTATAGGGCAGCGAAAAGGCTTGAAGCGGCCCTGTTGAAGGGCAATGAGTCTGGCTGTTCAGGGATTATATGTTATCCTCTGTGATGCCACGCAGGACTGGATGTTGAGCTGCTGCGGTCTGATGTGGACATGTAATCACCACCATAGTGAATGTGGCTCCAACAGGCAGACAAATCTGAGAAACCTGACAACACCACATTTGCTGCATTAATCACTCCAAGAAAAATCCTCGGCTGTGAAAAGACTTCTTCAGCGAGTGAACAGGGCATTTATTAGACAAACACTGACTTGTCTTTAGTTTTCTGGTATAACAACATTGGGTCGGTAGTGGAGATGTCCAGACAAATAAACGGGAGGAAGTTACCATTAGACTTAAATAATCAGAGGCCTCCAAAGATAATATTGTCTCAGCACTTCACTCTGCTCCACATCCCAGCAGCCTCCTACTGTAAGATATCCAGCGACTGGGACACGTGGAAATCCTATAGGCTCATACTCTGAACTCTAATTAGACTCAATTATCTAATAGTGATGGTGCAAAGATTCTATTAAAGACATCGACAAAAGTGAGAAGTATCACCATTCAAGAACAAAATAATTTCCTCCAAGATGTTTTGGTTGGCCTGAAGCAGACCGAAAATTAGCAAATTTAATGTAAACGACAGAAGCGCGCGCACACACACACACACACACACACACACACACACACACACACACACACACACACACACACACGGCAGGCAGGCAGATGGGGGAAAGAGGAGTAGAAGAGCAAACAGTGGCACTAATTAGAGACAGCTCCTGAGCTCCACTAAGATTGATTGGTGACACTGAGTCGGCCGGCTCCCAGCACAACCGCCGCCGCTGATCTGGAATCCCTCACTGCCCCTCTGTGTGTGTCTGTGAGAGGGGAGAACCTGAGCCGGCCTGGTCCTGTCCTATCCCGTCTCGTCTGCTGATCGCTGTGTCTGTCAGCAGCTGCTGTGCTGTGCTTGCAAACCAGAGCTCAGTGTCTGCTTGGCAGGCCAGGCCTCCCTTATAGCCAGAGGAAGGGAAAGCCCACGACAGGCAGCTCCTGCTGCTGCAGCCTATCCCCGTCCCCGTCCCGTCCCATCCCATCCCTTCCCCAACCTGAGCCTGCAGGCAGGCAGGCAGGCAGGGTCCCAAATCTGCAGGATGTTTGCTGTCTTGGCTGACACTGTTGCTGGAGGGCCGGCGAGAGGGGTTATGCACTCATGACATGACAAGTATTTTCCCACAGCTGAGGAGGGGAAGCCTCCTGACCTCCCTGTGCAATCTTTCCCTCCGTCCAGAGCTCAAACCCCCCTCAGCTCTCTCTCTCTCTCTCTCTCTCTCCCACTGTGCAATCTTTCCCTCCATCCAGAGCTCAAACTCCCCTCAGCTCTTTCTGTCTTCCTCTCTCTCTCTCCCACTGTGCAATCTTTCCCTCCATCCAGAGCTCAAGCAGAAACCTCCATAGTTTAACCCCCACTGCTCTATCTCTCTCTCTCTCTCTCTCTCTCTCTCTCTCTCTCTCTCTCTCTCTCTCTCTCTCTCCCACCATTTTCTGTGTTGAGATACAACCATGCCCGTTGCCACTTGTCCTGTAAACCACAGTCTCCTCTGGTGAACAAGTGAACTCCTGTGTGGCCGTATGAAACATTTACCTTCTAGGCACTGGCGGGAATAGAAACACTTAAACCAATCCCAAGCACTTATCTACTGCCTCTGCTCTATTTAACAGCCTGTCAGCCTGTCAAATAATTGATTTGTTGATCTCACTTCAGATAATGGTGTGCATTTATCATCAGAGTTTATAACAGGATAAATGAAACCAAACAAATTGGGATAAGGAAGAGAACTTGATGGTAATGAATCTGAAGGCAATAAGCCAAAACTGAATGCAGAATCCGTTTCTCATTTGAAAGTATGACACCATGACACAGGAATTCTGAGTGGCACATTTGTCTTCTGTGCATTTTGTGTGTGTTTTACATAAAGCGGTTAGAATTCTGATTAAATGCCATGTAGGAATTTACTGGATGTACACTAGTACCCATTTATGCCTACAGAAATTCAAGGGTTGCAAATGTGTACCACATTTTTCCATTTAGTCATTCTCAAATGAAGTTATCACTCCCGCTAAATATTTTCATTTCCAAGTTTAACTCTGATGAAAAAGGTTATTCCACAATGATCAAGTTCCTGTCCTTCACTTCTGTTATCATCATACTTGTACATATTTCCCTGCCTTCTGCAAGATTCAGACAAGGTCAGACAACTTTATACAGATGAATGATTCTTAATGAGATTGCCTGAAAGTGGGTTCAAATATTTGCGGCCCCTTTGGCCGGCTGGAGGAATGGGGCTTGGCCATGGTGAGGGCCTGCATGGAGCATCCTCCTCCTCCTCCTCCTCCTCCCTCGGTTGGCTCTCAGGAGGACTGCTGACACAAGGGCTCACGGAGGCCATGGCGCCCTGCTTGCTCAGAAGACAAACATGCATCTGAGGACAGGGACATGGCGTCCATCTGGTTTCTTACAGCACTAAACTAAGCTTGCTGGTATTTCTTGGCCTCAACGGCACCTTCTAGGCAACACTGCCTGTAAGGCACTTAATCCTAACCACCTAACCTACGGAGAATACCGGCTTGTATAGATCTATATTACATTGCTAAATGTTATTGATTACTATGAGCTGTCAAACAAATTAAATAAAGTTAGCTAAGTTAGCTAAAGTTAAAAAAATGAAATAAAGTTAGCAAAGTTAGCTAAAGTTAAAAAAATAAAATAAAGTTAGCTAAGCTAGCTTAAGTTAAAAAAATGAAATAAAGTTAGCTAAGTTAGCTAAAGTTAGCTGTGCTGAGTTATTTCAGTTGCAGCAAGTCTGCCAAGAGGCTACACATTACTTTTTACCTCCCATGCAACATAGCCACTGGTCTTACAGACAAAACAATATGTACTCAGCAGTGCTTTTTTATTTGTTTTTTGTTTTTTATTTAGCCTTTATTTAGCCAGGATAGGTCCCACGCTTACAACAACTTTAAAAACAGACATGATTACAGACATGATTTCCTCTGCACTTGCAAAAGGCCTGTTGCCGAATTTGTCTCTAATCTCATTTACAAATGAATTTTATTTTCTCAATAAGTTATTGCAAGTAGCCTAGCATCCTTCTTGAACTCATGTGGGTTTATTATTGCAGGCCTGTAAACCAACTCTGGAGGGAAGTGGGCTACCACAACAGACTATAAATCAGTATAATGGAGTAGGATTCTTTGGAGTTTCAGCTCAATGGATGACTATTTTAAATTTGATGGTCATGCATATTCATTTGAACCAGAATACACAGAAGAATTACACACATTTGAAGAGCAGGTCAGAGCACACAGGAGAGTAGATCAACATTAGCAGAAGGAGGGGGTGATACAAGGCCATAGTGTTCAAGTATGAGTAGCCTCTTCAGTGAAACAAGGTACTTGTTGTTTTGTCCTTAGGAAAATTCCCAAATCACTTTGCTTATTGTCTGCCTTGGCAGACTCACTGCTACTATGATAACTCAGCCCAGCTAGCACCAATTTGTTTCATTTTTTTGACAGCGGATAGCACTCAGCAACATTTAGCAATGACATTTCGGTCCCTATGAGCTGGCATTCTCCTTTAACCCTCATCATAATCCAAGGTTCGGGAGGAGGGGTAGTGCCTTGAAGGCAAAAAAGATCCAAAGACCCAAAAGTGAATGAGTCAAATTGACACAATATGACACTGGATGACTGTCAGCATTCGCCTGATTCGACTATCCTCTTTCAGATTGTTTCACTTTTTGCAAAGCGTCTGGAACATCTCCATTGGCAATCGTTTTCTCTCTAGAGGGCGCTATATGCTTTTTCCTTCAACCAATCACAATCTGCTTGGTCATCACAATGTTATGTGCCGGTACTCACATAGGCCAAGTTCAGCCGTGGAAACATCTAAAACATTTATACGGGATAAGTATGGAACGTATAAAGCATGTTGCAATCAGGTAGTATGGAACGTATAAAGCATGTTGCAATCAGGTAGTATGGAACATACTTGCATTTCAAGGCTGGTGATGTCCGGGCTCAATGTCGTGGCTTCCGTTTCTCACTCTGTATGCTGATTGGCTGCACTGCTCAGTGCTGATTGGCCGAAAACAAAATGGTTCTTCCTGACAATCTGTTGCAGAGAAGCGAAGCCAGTAGATGCCGTTTGCCTGGCTATATCAGCATGCCCCACGTAACTTCATACCGATATAATATATACGTAGCCGATACCCAATACCTAACTTGATACTGATATAATATACAGTATAAATAGCCTGTAGATGTAATATATAAATAGCCAATACTCAATACTTAATTGAGGGGGCTGGTGGGTGGGGGGGGGGGGATAGCAGAGCTAGAAGCAGTTCTGGCGTTATTCCACTCTTTCAACTCTGTGTGAGTCTACAGAATGAGGCTTAAGCAGCAGTTTCAGTACTGATACCACTGCAAATAAATAGCTAATCCAGTTGTAATTTCTGGTTTTGATTAGTATTTGTTTTACGCTACTGCTAGTTTCAGTACTGATACCACTGCAAATAAATAGCTAATCCAGTTGTAATTTCTGGTTTTGATTAGTATTTGTTTTACGCTACTGCTACTGGGCAACAGTGATGGTTGGATGGCATTGTTTCCTTACTTGAACTGAACTAATCCATAAGTAGACAGGACAGAAATCATGGAAAACTCTCCTATTTAAAAAGACCCATTAGACTACTACAAGAGAGCCGTAAGCCCAATAACACTTAAATTAAATGACCTGCTTTCTTTGGATAGAATAGTTGTTTCACACACACACACACACACACACACACACACACACACACACACACACACACACGGTTGAATGATTAAAGGAAACACACAGAATGAAAGAGATGAGACCTGAGGATTTGTTCCCTCTCTGAGTCACCATGCAGTCTGTGCAAACTGTCTGAGAGCAATGAGGTGAAGACGACCCAGGAGTGTTCAGTCACAAAGAAAAGAAACTGTTTAGCTTCAGGTGTCAAAATATGTCCAAACACCACGATAAGGAGGAGAATGGTGATACTTCTGCCATAGGCAGGCGACGAGTGGTATTAATCCTGTGTTGGTGTCAAAAGGCAGCACTATAGAGACTGCTGTCCTGCTCGTGTTTCAACAACAGTTTAGCTTTACACTGAAAAATACACCATGTTTATCTTTTGTGCAACAACACTCTCTGTTAAACACCCTAAAAGGATTTTCACAGTAAATCTTGAAAAAATTCTCTCTCTCTTTATCTCTCTCTCTCTCTAACCCGACACCTGTAACCAATTTGTTAGTCTGCGCCGCTAGCGTCACAGTCACTGTCTTCCTTAGCGACTTGGACTGAGACGTCTGTTGTTTGTGCACCAGTAGACTAATGAAATTCTGCATTCTAACGAACAGTGATAGCCCAATCATTTCTCAAGCTTTGCCTTGATTACTTGGCATCAGCCTATCTGTTTGTAATAGATTGACACAATAAGCTAGCGCAGACACATTAGCAGCCTGTGTCTCCCATGGCTATGTGCATGTATCACTTTGATTATTAGTTTCACAAACTACGGCCCCGAATGGCCCTAATAGTGAAATGGCTTTTGCAGGGATTCAGTGTGAGGGGTAAGAAAGAATGTAAGGACATGAGGGGACATGTGCCTTGAAGAATGTGAAGCAAAATTGTAACCAAATTCATCAAAACATGGTCAAAAACGGTATCTAATGTCTGTTTATAATGTTTTGGTCAGAATACAAGATGACCACCGTTCCATATAAGGTTTTTGTTGGCCAAATCTTGATCAAGAGGATTACTTTATGTAAAAATCTATATCTATACCTCTGATTCAGTATGGTGCTGTGTGTTTTGCCATCTCTGACACACACACACACACACACACACACACAGAGAGAGAGAGAGAGAGAGAGAGAGAGAGAGAGAGAGAGAGACATGCACACTGTCGACACACACACTAAGGAAGCAAAACAGGGAAATCCAATGATGAAATGAAAGCATACCAATTTTCCACGATGGATTCTGCGAATGCCTTAGTTCAAAGTAATGTCTTAACACCTTTGTGTGGTCTGAGAGGACCTAGCTGGATTCATGGAACCAAGATAAGAGGACTTTGATGTCCTTTGACCTTCAAGGGCATGCATGCAAACAGGTATTAGCAAGTTTAGTCTCTCACACTTCAGAAATCTATTAGCCCTAACACTAACTTCACTAGTCTCCATATTATGAATGTGCTGAATGTGATTCATTCATGATGGCCACCTTCTCCTGCCCAAAACCTGACCACAGGCCTTGACTCTAATTCGTCCTGTCTTCATCATCAAAGGGGGGCAACTTTTCTCACTTTTTGAAGGAAAACTAGAGTGAAGTGAACTGCTTTGAAGTCTTTGGAATAAACAAGAAAAGGTCAGGGAAGGTCCATATAGCTGTTACAGTTACGGTTACAGAACATAGTAAATATTATTTACATAGCTTATAGCAGAGCTTCCCAAACTGTGAGGTGGGCCTCCCCTGGGGGGCGCGGAATAATTTGAGGGGAGGCGTGGAAAGTTGACCCAAAAAAGAAAGAAAAATTAATTCATTTTAAAACAATCTTTTTTTTCAAATTCAATTGTTAACATTATAAAATTGAAATAAATCACAGACGTGATGATAAAAGTTTAGGATAGTGGAAAGTATTATTCATCTCTGTGAGAATGTATTGAACCAAACTTCATAACGTAACTAATGTTAGCAACAGTGCTACCAGCCGAGTTAGATCTTCTGAATGGATTCCATTTTGCTGTAATTTTTATTGATAACTCATTGCATTGTATAGTATTGCACCGATATACTTTAAGTAGCCTACCTGAAGTGAATATCATTATTTGAAATGACTGTCGTGGCAGGGAGGCGAGGGGGGTCGTGGAGGTGTCACTGTTTTCAGAGGGGAGGCCCACATTGATGGAGTTTGGGAACCCATGGCCTATAGCATACAATTTTATTCATCTGTTCAGCATGCTCATATTTCATGTAATCATACATGTGGTGCAAATACAATGCTACTTTATTGGCATTATGGACGCAACAAAAAATTCCACTTTCTGTGGAAATGCTTGCTAAGTCAATAAAACTATAGCCTAAGCTCAGGGACTTCAGTGAAGTTCCTAATAAACCAGTAAATTAGATGACAATTATCCTACCAGGACGCAACAAACCAGTAAATTCTAAGTAGATGACAACTATCCTACCAGTTCTTATAAATTTGAAATTGTGGAATACATATCTGGTGCTTGTCCAAGGCACTTGCAGTGGTGTTTGATAGCAGAATAATATCAACATCAAGAGCAAGCCTAAATTCCCTGTTTGCCCTACGCAGACCTACATCATCTTCAAAGACGACACGGCAAAGATCATAGAATACTGCCCAAGATGGAGCAACAGGTTTCAATGGGAGCAAACGGGAATAATATCAGACGTCACATTATGAATTTTTCAAAGATCTTTTTGAGCTTGACCTAGTTTGCACAAAGGAGGATCCCCCACTCCTTCTGAAAAAAGAACACAGATAAAATAGCCAAATAATGATAAATTATATTATATTAAATTATTATATTATATTAAATTGTATTATTGATTATAATGCTCTTGTAGATTAATTTTCATCTGGACGCACATCACTCCCCGCCCAGCGTCCAATAATGTTCGTAAAGTGCTACGTCTTTGTGAGTGTTCTCCCTTAGCTAATGTTACAGTAGCCAACAACTTCAACTGTTTGCTCATGAACGTTTGTCTGCACATTTGAAGGCGCCTCAGAGTGTTCCACTCTAGGACCTTTTCTGCAAGCAAACAATCGGCAGCCTGCCTCAATAACAATAACACAAAATCACAGACTCAACCTTTAATTCCACTTTGTCACAGCAGTGATGGAAACACAGGAAGAGAGAGAAACTTAACACCCACCACTTTAAGCTAAAACAGCTATGATGCAAAGTTCAGCCCAACAGTGATGAGTGGGAAATCAAGGTGACATCAAACTTTCTCAGCTATTTTCTATTACTAACACTGCAAGAACACAGGGGACTACCCTTCAAACCCTCCATTCTGAGGGATCAGAGCCCTATACTGTACAGAGCCGCTAGCTAGCACTTGTCCTTGGTCACATCTGAGTCATGGATTGAATATAAAACAGCATCCACATCATTTATTCAGGTTCATCTAAAAGCAGACTTCCACCATCTTGAGCCTTAGAGATGCATGTTGACAGAGAGAGAGAGAAGAGATCAGGATGAACACTAAACAGACACACATTTCTGCAATGCTAAAGCAATGAGAGCTCAGCTATGCTTGGGAAACGCTTTCATCAGACGGCATGATGGTAGAGTTGTAATATCAATAAGTGAAACCCGAACAAGACAACATGAAATCACTGCAGACTTGATTAGCCATCAGCTAAGGAAATGGAATGCTGCAGTTTGGCATCAATTTGGTTTTCTTTCTTTTTCTTTTATTTGTGGCTGGCATCAGGCTGTTTAGTTTTATGACCTAATCATGCAATATGATGCCTCCTGAAGACAGTGCAGAACTGCACAGGCTAAATGAATAGCCAATATGCAGTTTGTGCAATTTGTCTCTGTATACAATTTTATATGAACAGAACAATAATACAACATACCAGTAGACCAAATAGCAAATCGGCAGCCAATGCTACAGCACTCAGCAAACTTCTCTGTTTTGTGAGACTTTATGTTGTAAAGGCTTATGATAACACTATAATGTCTTATGATTACACTCATGACCAAGTAAACTCATGAATTCTAATGTCATTAGTTAAGGTTTAATGAATATATAATGGTTTGTGAACGCTAGGTTCAGAGTGAAAATAATTGGAAGAAAGCATAGGCCTACAGATCATCAGATCTGTGTTTGTTTCATGATAAGTTCCAGAGGTTCCGATATCTAAACTCATGTGCTTGGCAACTAAAAGGTGCAAAGTTTCAAGCCACTAGTGTTGCTCTTATCTGCCTAACTACAAGACAATCGTATGAACAGTGTGCAATAATTGCATTTAATCATGATTATGAATTATGAGTCATTTATGCAATTACACTGATGTACTTCCAGCTGCAAAACAGCTCATTTATTTGGTCTCTCTTAGGCTATGTGTTCATGATTCATTGCATGTTCATTTAATATTTCAGAGGGGTTGGGTGGAAAAGTCAACAGCATGCTCCAGTTTAATTTTGATCCTTTACAAAAACGTTTGTAAACTTACACATTCCCTTATTTGATGAAAGGCCATCTGTTTTCTGCCTAGCTGGGAAATTCTTTTCAAACCCATTCATATCCCACATGTGAGAGGAAAAATAGAAGAGTTAAAAATAAAAATTCACATAACAAAACACATGATATCACAAAGTTAACACTCATTTATCAAAGTCTCTGAAGATAGAGGAGGTCACTCACATTCCTGTACAGGCACCAGCATGTAGTTTTGATGGCTTTGTGTTTCTGCAGCTCAGAGAAGTGGGCGCTACTGTTTTCTTTAATTAGGAAACTTCATACAAATGCCCAACCAGCTACAGTAGGTACAGTGCAGAGCACCAACATAAATCTGTTGAGTTGAAGCTGTCATCTGAAGCTGCCTGGGGTCACAGGCTTTTATTTAAGGGGTAGACAAGTCCCTTGTCTCTTCTTCCACAAAGGACAGTTGTGATGGATGTTCCTCAGAGGCATGAGTCATCCAACTGCTGCTGAGTATTACGGCTTTTTTTTTTTTTTTAGATCCTTTTTTTTTAGAGGCCATAGGTGTTCATACCAAACACTGACACTCAAGCTTAAAATGTGCTGGGAGGTAGGATTTTTAGATTTGAATTGAAATTTAGTGAACAGAGTAGACAATTAAATAGAGTAGACAAATAAATGCACTGGTCAGGATTCCAGTTTGAACTGTGGCTGGCATCAAGGAAAATGCATCCTGTGTGTGTGTGTGTGTGTGTGTGTGTGTGTGTGTGTGTGTGTGTGTGTGTGTGTGTGTGTGTGTGTTTGTTTGTGTTGGGGTTGAGAGAGAGAGAGAGAGAGAGAGAGAGAGAGAGAGACTGTTTATCAATTCAAATTGGTCTGGTTTGAACTACAGGCAAGAGCAACCAAAGTTTCTTGATATCTAGCAATCCATGTCAATACGTTACACTTCGATTTCTGACAGGGTGTGGGCACAGAAATTGGAAAATATGGCCTCTCTTGTAGTCTCAAGGACAGTCTGATTAAAAACTTTCAAAGCAAAAAAGTTTCAGAAATTAAAGGCAGACAAACCAAACCAAGCAATATTGATGTGGATTGTAACATCATTTTCTACAACAGATAACTAAGCAAAAGTCTCTCATGTAATACCCTAATTAAAATTCGATTCAGTTCCAGGTTTGTGGAAATGATAACATAAACGATCATTCATCATGAATAGAACTCTCGAGCTCTCAGAGAATAGAAGGATTTGTTGCCCTGGTAACTCAACAGCAGATGAGATAAGGCACATTTATCAAGAAACATGATAGGAAATTAATAATGCAGGGGTTTGGGTTGAATTAATTTAATGAAATTCACCATCTTTGAAAGCACTTTGGATCAACTCTGTTGTGTTTAATGTGCTATATAAATAGACTACCTTGACTTGACCATCTGCATATAGTTTAGGCAACCTTTTGACCCCAGTATGAGCAAAGCAAAGTCAGCCTAGTCTACAACCTGTGGACCAGATGTAGTCCATTTATTCTCCATCACTTAGCATCAGCCTTTAGTCCTCCAACTTTAGTCCGTATTTATCAGCTATATAGAAACTTTCAATGAATGTCCTCAGTTTGATGGGACAGACGATATGCAACACACACTGTATGGAAAGTCTAGTTCATATTCTGTCTTTCAGTTCCTCAGCCCTATGGTGGTACTGTATGTTTACAGGCTGGCTTCTTCAGTGCATCTGTATGCAGCAGATACTTAACAGGCTAGTGTGTGTGTGTGGGCGTGTGTGTGTGTGTGTGTGTGTGTGTGTGTGTGTGTGTTGTGTGTGTGTTGTTGTCGTTGATGAAGAAGCAAAAGGTTGATTCTTTAGCTCAAATGTGACATCTTCATTTAACTAAGTAATAATAATTGGGGGGAAAAAAACACTGCATGTCATGTGTTGAAACATGACAAGCAAAAACTCTTGCCATCCAGTGTCACACAGTCTTAGCAATCCCACATGGGTTGGTGTCAGACAGGGATCTTTTTCAGCAACGTTAATTTAACATCCCAAGTCACTGAGGAGTCATAATGACACTGATGGATTGAAATTCCATCTGGGAGCAGGTGAGCGATGATGACTCAAGGTACTGTATGTCCCGGGAGATTTTTTCCCAGAATGCTCTTGTCTGTCACTGTATATGTCAGGAAGATGATAAACAGACAAGCATTGCATTTGAACTCAGTGGGGTCATCTGCAGTGACAGCAGCCAGAGGCAGCACATCATAAGGAAGCCATAAGTCTTCATTACAGAAATTAAATGCCTTGTCATGTCACAGGCACTTTAATGCCTGTATGCCTGTGACAAAAAAATGACAAAATCTTTGGTGTAAAATATGCGCAAAAAAAAAAAAAAAAAAAAAGCAAGAACTTGCCTGTTTTTTTTTTTTTTTTTTGCCTGGATTTAATTCCAGACTTCAGACAGAAGCATAAAGGCTCCCCAGTATAATGATGGCGCTGTTACAAAACCTCATCTCCTTCCCCACACAATACTGCTGAAAAGGTGACAAACTTTTCTCACCTTGTTTGGTTCTGCGCTGTGAGGGATGAAATGTGTTGTCTGCAGCTCAAAGCTTGTGAAATGTAATCTAGAGTTTCTGCTCACAGAATGGCACAGGACATACAGTTCTGTACGTTTTTTTCTCTCATAGTGTCTATGAAATACAGAAGAGGTTCACTAGACTCTCGCAAGTGACTTAAGGGCTCTTTGGTTTGATGATATGCACTTTGGAATGAAAATCCACCCACAATGAAACAGAACATTTGTTAATCAATTTGGCACAAGCAACTCTATGTGTATACAATTTGAAGATTGGTTATTTGTTTGAGTAAAACGTGTGAATTCCAGATAAATTGTAAGGACCATATATAGGTTCCTTTTTTGACCCTCTGTAAGGTATTTTGGTGTGTAGACTATGCTGGTAGATCTGCACAAAAAGAGGCGACTGGAGCATGTGCAAGAAGACTATAGCATAGCATACAGTATGTGCTGTGCAATACAAGTTTGCTTAAAAATTGCATTGGAATCTATGTGCTTAAAGTGGCATTACCTATTATTCAAACCTATTATATCATTACCGTACAATTACACTACAAATCCTCAATTATAAATCATGAATTGAAATGAAATATCACATATAAACTCAATAGAATTTCAATGTGAAATGCGGCCTCTATAATAAACTGGATCCTATAAAAGACGACAGGAAGAGCATAGCATTGTGATGTGCTGTAGAACACAAGTTTGCTTCAAAGTGGAAGAAACAGCTCAGAAGATTCACTGGTCTTAAGCCAACGTTTCTCACAGCTTTTGAGGGATGAAGTGGTTGTCTGCATGCTCTTGCATCGACTGGAGGGATAAGCCAGAATAACAAGGTGGCTTTCCTTAATGCATGTGTAAATATATCTGAGAAGCTGTGATATAGTCATTAGAGGAAAATGACAGGGAGACATCATTATAACCTGCAGAGCCTTGCTAAATACGAGCTCCTAACCAGGCTGAAGGAGGGGGTTTACACTGCAAAGAGAATGTCCATGTCCTAACGCACCAGTGCAGACTGCATAACTCACGTTAAAACAAAAGGGCTATTGGCAGGAGTCACATGTCACATAGAGTAGTAAAAAACTTGACTGGGTGGAATGATTGTTACAGTAAAACTGTCATTTTCCACTTAGAGTAATCAATGCATATTCAAAAATGACAAGAGATAGAGTAGATTTTAACAGTAGGGTACCGTAAAAGACATTAATGTCAAGACATGTTGAAAAAAAATAAATTAGGCACCATCACACAATATGACGACAGACCTTACAATATTGAGATAATGATAGAGGAGATCTTTTTTTTCATGATTGACGTCATGGCTCATCAGTGAGCTGGTTAAGGGAAGCAATCCAGTAATCTTCTCCCTCAGTCTCATCTCCCACTGACACCTCATCACTGATAGCAGTCAGCTTCCTGGGACTCGGAACCCGCTCTTGATTGGCTCTCTCTGATCTCCACTGAACTAATTATCGGTTTGGACTTGATGTCCCCTCTCTCTGTTAGAGCCTTCAGAAAGGCCACGGCATTCGACCAAGTGCCTATCGATTCACACAGAAACTATTTTCAGCAACATTTCCGCAAAAAAACTGCTCAGTTTCATTTTTTTCTACCTTAAAGAAGATGGTCTGAACTAGAAGAATCTAAAAGATACTGGTGCTTGTGTTTTGGCTCGTCGTGTTTTTATTCTGTGTTTGTCTGTCTTGCTGTTATGCTTTTGTATTTTACTTTCTGCTTCCATTATTTCCTACTGCTAGAAACTCATAGGGGAAAATTGATGTAAGAACATTTGCATATTTAGCAATCACAGCAGGCAGATAAATTATGTAAATCAAAATATAGGGAAGCATTTTGCCATCATTTTTTTCTGTGGCTATGGCACACAGCGCTACTAGCACAGAAGCCATGCATTTTGTCCAAATGTTTACGGCACGTAATTATAACAACAACAATAGTGATTAGTAATGAGAAATTCAAGAGGACAACCTTGGGTATTTTTAGAGGCATAATTTAATTTTGTGCCTTTGACTGATTAAATTTTCTGCCCCACTAAATAACCTTTGAATTACATGAATCCTGTATATCTGACAGTCTAAAAGCATAATAACTATTGCTTGGCATTTGGGAACTAAGCATGCACAGTTTGTCCTCGCTCTCTCAGCTCTGTCTCAACCCAGAACAGTTCTTCTTTTGCCGTTGCACATTTTGCAGTGCAACAGTTTCTTTCCTTTTCACAGCTCTGGATTTCACAGTTGACCGTATAGAGGCCACACCACATTCCAAATAGCTGCTAACCTGGATTATGTCCCCCAGACTTGCCCTATATTTTTCTGACGCGGTGGACTATTAACGTCTATCCTAACACCCTTCTCAGGCATGAGGCTCTGTGGGGCGAGGGGAAAATATTACATGACCAACACCACCACATCTTTTAAACTCGTCTTCATCTTAATGCCTTCTAAGAACAGACAATCAGAGCCAATGCTTTCTGATCTCCACAGTAATCACATCCCTGCAGTTCAGCAGGCTCTCAGACGCAAAAATGAAGAGCCTCCTTCTTCCCATGCACTGCTTTGCCCACACTGCTTGATTAATTACAAACATTAAAAGCCTTTTCCCATCTCTTTATTCTCTCTCTAGTCTATGACAGACAGACAGACAGACAGACAGACAGAGGGGAGACTAAATGACACAGCACCTGCAGGTCTCTCTCTTCTCTTCTCTTCGATCCGCCAACATGCCAGAGCGGAATGCAGAGTGATGAATGACCAAAACAACATGTGGACAAACGAGGGAGACACAGAGCATGCAGCTTTGATTTCACTTTGATTTCTGTTTGCTTTTGTAACGGAGGGTTATGTGAACTGACCTCGTGAAAAAAACATGAGTCAGTGTGTGTGTGGACTGGGACAACAAAGAGATGGATCTGAAGTTTCGGAAAAGGCTGGCGGAGGTCAGGGGGCAGTGAATTTGTGTGTTTTGGTGTTGTGTGCTGTTGATGCTTTGCAGGCGATGAAAGCAAAGCTGAGAAAAAGACTTAGGGGACCCAGTAGTTTTTTTTTTTACATCCTCTCTCTTCTTCAGAAACAGACTCAAATCAAAAGACATCTTATGAAATTCTCACCCTCTTCCTTTAATGAAACACATTCTAAACTAACTGGACTTACAGTATGCGTGACAATGTGCAAATTTGTTTGTTAAAATGCTTTACATGTGCAGTAGGACTTAAATAGAAATAGAGTAGATGAACAACTGAACCATTGGTTGAGTTGAGGGGTCTTTTATATATATTTATTATACGGGTCTCTAGAATGTTGAGGGAGGCTCCATTCACTTTCAATGGGACTCCTCAACGTTCGCAGGTCAGTTATTTTTGTATAATGACCGCTGGAAAACTATAATGACCGCTGTCAATGGCAACAGGTTTTTTGCCTGAAATTCACGTCTCCGTATCAATGCGCGCATAGAGATCAACAATGAAAGTGAAAGGACATCAGCTGCGTTCTATAGAATGTTTCAAGTTGAAGTTTCTTTGCGAACTATTTGTTTCTCCGCTGAAGCCACGAAACGTTAACAAATTAAATGAAAAAGACGTTTCTGTAAAATATTATATCGTCGTGTTGGCAAGGACCCGTATAATAAAAAGTAGAAGACAAAAAAAAAAAAAAGTAAGATCACATATACAAAATTAAATACAATAGAGAGAGAAAAGAAAGCTAAAATAATATGTACAACCTAAAATAATTCCATACTTCATTTAAAAGCCATTAATAGCATATGATCCCTTAACTTTGCTTTAAAAGCACCAATAGTTGGTGTGGATCTAATGTGGAAAGACAGATTGTTCCACAACTTGGGCCCAGCCACTGAAAAAGCACGGTCACCTTTACTCTTCAGACGACTCTGCGGTACTGAGAGCAGTAGCTTATCTGAGGACCTTAGAAAATAAATAAATAAATAGAGTAGATGAACAACTGAACCATTGGTTGAGTTGAGGGGTCTTATTTATATATATATAAAAAGTAGATTTATTCTGGGCTCTTGCGGTCTTTATTGATAGGACAGTGGAGAACAGGCAGGAAATGAGGCGTAAAGAGATGGGAAGAGGGAGCCAGAGTGAGCCAGAGATGACCTCAGGCCAGGCCTCACACACACACACACACACACACACATAACCTACTGGAGGACCTGCTGTGATACTCTACTATGGGAAGCTACTGGATTCATCAGGTTCATCAGAGGGGAACACGTTACACCAAGTTATGTGGGCAAATGTTAGTGGCAAAATGTGTTTGATTACATTGTTTGAGATTGTAATATACTGTGGAATATAGTGGAATGTACTAACTCAAATGCCAAACAGTACTGTACGATGCAATGTGGTACAACTGTTTGTCCATTTCTATTTCTGTTGCTTCCATGGCCATGCTCGGCTAGGAGTGGTCCAAATAAACTTACTTATTTAACTTATTTAACACTTATTATTTAACAGGCCCATTGTAAGCAGAGAACATTGAATGCTAGACAACCTGACGCTTGTTTTGACGCTTGAGATGGTGTAATATTTTACATGTATCATTGAACCTGTCTTTTCTTAGCCTGGGGGAAACACAGATTTACCAAAAGACTTTGTTTTGTATTTATGATTAAATGGTAACCTTAGTCAGCTAATGATCTGAGATAGCTTCATGTGAACACTGAATGCTAATGAGATGAATATAATCACTCAAATATTAACAGTGGCTTTCCTGCTTGATGCTAATGACAATATTGGCCATATGTGTTTCAGGCTCATAAAACAAATTAAGCGCTGTTGTACAGACCTTTCCCTCTGACTGGCTGTAATTTATGTACTAATTACATTATGTCACTGATCTACAATAATCCTTACTGGAAAGGGCATCACTGGACTATCAATCTGACACGAGTTAACGATCGCTATATATCAGGAGTTGGAGTTAATTCCGTCTTCCATAAGGTTAGTTTGACATTGTAAGCATCAAAATCTCCAATTATTGCTAAATTATTGTTATTTATTACAGAGCAAAATTGACCACATTCTGGACTGGGATCAGACTCCTCTCCTCTCCTATTTCTCATTTCCTCTGTCTCTAAGCTGTCCTGCATCACCACCCTGCTCTCTGGCACACACACACACACACACACACACACACACACACACACACACACACACACACACACACACACACACACTGGCCCTCTGTGAGATAACAGACCTCCCCAGTCTAAAGCCCTACAAATCAAATACATTCAAACCCCTCAGCTATCAAATACCCCAGAGACCTACTGTAAGCACACCCAGTGGTTCCATGGCATGGAGTTTTGACAGGAGTCCATTCACAACTGGACACATCTATGAAAGAGCACATCCTCTCTCTTATCACACACACACACACACACACACACACACACACACACACACACACACACACACACACACACACACACACTTTCACATCCATCTTTCCCTCCCACAGACAGGTATAGTCCAGGCATTTTTCCTACCCCACTAGCCTTTTCTCTTTCTTCCCTCTTTCCCAATGAATGTGCTTGTGTTGTACAGGATTGTCCCTTATCAGTCAGCAAACTGGAGATGGATTGCTCTGTTCTTCTATTATATTCCCTCTCTGTGTCTTCTGCTGTTCGCTCTTTCCTTTCTTTTCCTTTCCTGGCCTTTCTGCTCCGTAAGCATAATTAGCTGGACCATTCCTGACCCTCTACCTCCCCGTCTATCATGCTTCTCCCCCTGGGCCTCTTGCAGTGAGGTGCCACAAGAGGGGACGGATGATGAGTCATTCTAGTCAAGTATTTAGCCCTTAATGAGCCAGCATCACTATCTGCATTACCTGCCTGCATTAGTTTTCTTTGTGTTTCTGAATGGCCTTCATCCTCAGTCATCAAGAAAGCAGCTCATTAACCTGCTCTGTGTTTGACTTTTGGGGGTTCCTGTAGTTCTTATAATTTCTCCTGTTAAAGACACTGTATAGAGTAATTAATGGTCTGATATTGTTTGTGAAATTCAGTGTATTGTTCCCTCTGGCCCTTCATCTGTCCACTGAGAGTACTCTCTTTGAGTGGAACATGGACTCACTATCTCACCAGTAAGGCATAGAGAGATCATAATGAGGGAAAGCTTATTGATGTTTGCTGATTGATGTTTTTTTATTACAGTTAGCTTTTATGCATTATGTAATCAATCAGCTTTCAGCTGTTTGGGTTGAAACAGCTCCTCCATGCTCATAAAACGCTTTATGAGGGGAAACATCAGAATCCTCATTTGTGGCACTTTGATACAGCGTGCAAAATAATATTTGTCATATGAAATATGGAGGATGTCATTTAAAAATGGAGAGACTGGGTAAGTCTGAATGTACAGTACATCATGGAACTTGGGTGCGGTTGAGACAAATTCAATACCATTAAAAGTATTGATTTACAGTAACATTTAAACTGCATTGACCTGCAGTGTTTGTCTCCTTTATCGTTTTGTTTTCACCTCGAATGGTGTGGATATGATGTGGATTTACCTACATACCAAGCATAGAAGTTTGTCATCCTCGTGCTGAGATGATGATAATACAAACTGTAGTGAGGGTTCCCAAGATCAGTCACAGAGATCATGTAATGACTAGAAATGCTGATGTTGGGAAGTGGGAGTCATGCTAGTTAGCTTATACAAGTATGATTGTGTATCACCTGATGGAAGTGTCTTTCTCACTGTGGTTCTTGTTGTTGGAGAGAGTGGTAGAGTCAGTTGCCATGCCATGCAAATTCACTTCCTCCAAGACTAATCTGGAATGAAATGTCTTCAGCCTTGAACCACAAAAAAGAATGATGATGAGAAGTAATAAAGATATCTTGAATCTTGAATCTTGAATGGATTTAGTAACTGATGGGAATCATTCACTTTCTTATTCTGTGCATGAAAGAATGTGGCTATTTTCTCATTTCGTGTTTTTCAATGGTAAACCAACTCTCTGTGTAGAAAGTAGGCTATAACGTCACACTAGGTACCAAATTCTGATTTCATTGGTCAGTGATCTTGTATATCACCAGCCTTTAGAAATGAGTACAGACTCTTTTACTATGACATAGCCCTCCTGATTCAGATCCTTATATAACTAAAGATGGTGTGACTTTCGAGGCAGCAAAAGATGTCCCCCCTAGAGAGTGTGTTGGTTAAACTGAAGCAACAGGTAAGTTAGCTGTGGAGGGATTTGGCAGAAAAGTGGAATCAGACCATGAAGCTGAAAACAGAGAGGCCACAAATCCCTTCCATAAGTCTGTTTTCTTATAGTCAGACCTTATGGAAAGACCTTGGCTGAGTAACGCTTTTAAGCACTGCTGCTTTTCATTTCGTTCCTGCCTGTTTCACAAGATGCCGTTTGTAGTGTGGTCTCCTTAGCAAAGGTCAAGGGTAAGATTTGCATTTAGACTGCTGTTAAGACTTTGAACTTTGTCTGAGTGGTTGGAGGGAATCATGGTTAATTCTATAGCAGTACAGACAGACTGGCATGGGTACAAACATAAAATGGGTACAGACACAGAGAAAGATCTAAAGGGTTGATGCCAGCTGTCGATGCAGATAATAGACTTCATTCAAAGCACTTCCAAGTCCATGATAAAAATGGCAATAGTAACCTTTACTGTTATTTATTTAACTAGTGTTCAGTATATTTCACTGACCTGGAGGGCAAGAAATCGTCAAATTAATTAATTAATGAATAAATTCACACACTTGCCTAAACAAGTGTGCAATTTGTATTCTCACAAGAGGGCGCATGCCAGCAGCAACTCTCGGGGAAAAGCTGCGGTTTTCTGTCCATTTGCAAGAAACAAAGAATTCTTTTGGCCGGTTCCTTAATTCCATTTGTTAATATCTCATTTTCATGCAGCACAGGTCACTCATGCCCACAAGCGTGAATCTGGCAGAGTTGGATGGGTAATTACGGTAAAGTGCGGTGTTCTGTTATTCTAATTACGGGCCGTGCCTGGTTGTGCTGTAGACCACCAGGGAGGCCCGCAGGGAATGCTGTGCTATGGGGAGGGGAAAAAAAGTGCATGAGATGTTTGTACATGAGGACACAGCAACAGACTTTGAGGAAAGTTTGTTTTTTATTTATCTAAGTAATGGGAGTTTAAACAAAAAAGGGAGAGAGAGGCTTAGCTAAGACTGAACCTTGACCTGAGACAGATCTGCTGATCAACATTTACATTTTATTTCAGAAGCCTGACACCATGGTATTTCTGCAAAATAAATGGCTCTTCGAAGGACTTTTACTGCAGAGTTAAAAAAAAAAAGATTCAAATATTGCAATAAAATGTATATACAGATGAATAGTTATGCTTATTCAATGTATATATATATACTGTACGTATGGCCATTCAATTAATACAATTTCCCTCTTTGCCCAAAACCTGCAATATGCCCCATAATTGCAAACACTGTCCTGTGCCAGTCACTTTCATTACGGATCAGATCAGCTCGGGATCTTAACCAAAGACAATATCTTTTGTAATAAGCTCTGGAAATTTATGAATTTAATGGTTCCAATTATCACAAAGTCACTGGTGACTGATACAGCAGCAGATTTTCTGATAGATGAGAACAGTGGCGTGCTGAAGGCTCCTGCCAGTTTTAAAAAGAGTCAGGTTTATTATGCAAGCACTCAGAAACCTACAGTGGATGTCTGGGAAGAACTGAACGTCCCTTGGCTGCTCCTCAAACACACGCTAAAAGGACAGAAAACACTAAGACCATGTATGGGCATATCTCCAATATATTAGTCAAATTGAATGCTAGAGTGATATGTATGACTGTGTGATTTTTTGCTTTGTGAGGTCTTAGCTCTATTTTTAAAGTCTTACGGTAGGTTAGTGTCACAAATAGTGTATGTAGCAATGGATTATAAAAGCAGTATACATGAGTTAATCTATTAGTTAATACTGTCAGCCAGGAACTATGTCATGACAACACAAATAGGACCCTCATGTGGAAAGGAGGAGTCTCTAGTCAGCCGAAACAGACAGAGCAGTCTTTCTCTGTCACTCGAACTGGCAAGCTATACACTGTCCTGCTTCCGAAAATGAGAGAAGAAACCATTTTTCAGTTTCTTTTGATAAATAGCTTGCCACTGAAGTTTATCCCGAAAGTAGGATTTTTTGGAATTCAGAATGTGCACCAACCCTCTCTGTTTTCACTTGCAATGAAAGTTTAAATGACCTTTCGCCAGAGCTTGATTGATGGCCAATCCGACCAATAAGAGCCCTGCAAAATAGGGGCTAACAGAGAGCTACTGTATCATGAATGAACTATAGTGACTGAGCTGCCACCTGCAGCGGACAAATTCTTCCAAAACTGTCAAAAGCCCAAAACTGGCCATGAATCTAACAGTGTGAAATAGCACAACAAGAGTAAATAAGTGAGTCTAAGTAAATAACAACAATAAGTGAGTGTAAGTAAATAACAACAAAAGTAAATAAGTGAGTGTAAGTAAATAAAAACAAAAGTAAATAAGTGAGTGTAAGTAAATGGACTACTCACAGAGTGATAGAAAAGATATGAATTAAAAAGAAGGAAAAGTTTCCATAGACAGTGTAAACGTTGACATTATTTTCAGCCCTCTGAAGAACAATGTAATGATTTACAGTTTAGATTACATTTACTTATAACTTCTTTTTCTTATATGTGTTTTCATGTTCATCTATACTTTCCCGAGAAAGTATTTAGAATAGATTCATTATATTTCAGACTTCGCTTAGGCCTATTTCCATGCTGACTGATAAGAATATTTGTACTCCTCACAAAAAAAAAACCCTGTTAAATGCATATACTGTATCTGGGTCCACTTCCAATGTACAGACAGAAATATGTGGAATATCTCAAACTGGCAAGAATGTTCCTCTGGGCATGTCTGTCCGATTTAATAAATGAAGTATTTTAATAAAACATTCAAATAGGCTGGAGAGCACAATATGGCTGAATTAATCTTAAGCAAGTTCCTTAATTCAAGAGTTCATAACTTTGGTCCTGTTTAAGAGCCTCTCTCTCTCTTCCTCTTCATTTTCTGTGTCGCTTCTCTCCTCCGCCGTGCCTCTGCCAGGCCCTTCATCAGCATGCTTTTCAGTCCCTTCCTCCCTTTCCTCCCTCTCTCCATCCTTCCCCATCAGCCTCATCTGTCCATCTCTCTCTCTCTCCCTTTGTGTGTCTGCAGTCCATTAAGGTCAACAGGCTTAATGTGACTGCATTACTGAGCTCATATGCAATCAATGGGGAAGCGAGCGGGCCTGGCTGGCTGGCCTCTGGCTCTTAAGTGACTCTGCTCTCACCTTGGACATACAGAAATAATGCCCTAATGGATGTCACCGCCGGCCCGCTTTTAATTTTTAAATGTACCTTGCTGGATGTTAGGCGAAAATGTTTTATGCTCTATGATGTAAAGTGTAAAGTGGCAAGCATCGATTTGAGAGAGGGGAGATATTAGGGAAATGGAAGCGTCCCCTCCTGATTTTGTGTCCTTGCGGTGCGGACTCTCAGCACACACACTACACTACACGACTCGGACAAAGGCAAAGCAGTCTGTGGAGTGGCTGTTAGAAGCTGGAGAGAGACCATAAGCACACATTGATCAAACATAGTTCTACTTATGTGAAGAATAAAACAATTGTTGCCATGGCAAATCGAAGTCGGAAATCCAGAGAAACACGTTAAGACCGGATCATGCTTGGTGTTATGACAAAGTTGTTTAAAAGTAAACTATTAACTGTTGGACAGTATTATGCAGCATGTGAATTATGGGAAATTTCCATGTAATCCAATGCTGCATTATTACTGTAAATCTTAAATCCTATGTACAAATGTAGGCCTGATTTAATATTTAATACATATAGCCTAGGGGATTCTGTTTATTCCAGTTAATAGTTCTATCTGTATCTAAACTTGAATTAGAATAAAACCAAGCTTAATGGCCGATGACATTGTAACAAAACACATAGCTGAACTGAGCTCTGTGGTAGCACTCCAAACGGTCCATGAATTTGAATGACGCCTCTTTCTGACTGCACCACATCACACAAACAAATACAATTAACAGATGCCATTTTTGCCTTTTTCTGCAGTCCAAGAGCCAATATTCAACACAGAAGACAGCATGTCCCCTCTACTGGCTACTGGGAGCTGGCTGCACACAAATGGACAGCCGTCCAAAGCTCAGGCCGGGGCGGTCACTCCTGCGTCCACACTCCAGTCAGGCTGAGAACAGACAGTTCCGCTGACCGCGCTCTCTGAGGAGGCAGGGGACAGAGGGAGCTGGACCCCAGAGGCCTCGCTATGTAAATGTGCCTGTTTAGTAATCAACAGGGATTTAGATGTGGTGTCACCCAGAGGCCAAGAGGATGCACATGTGTGTGTGTGTCTGTGTGTGAGTGAGTGTGTGTTGGCAGTGGCCAAGTGTGAGTGTGAATCAAACTGTGTGTGTGTGTGTGTGTGTGTGTGTGTGTGTGTTTTCCAAATTTCTAAAATTCAGTGGAAAAACTAACTTGTTTTGGTCATGTAGCCTATTGCTCACTGAATAAATTTAAAACAATAATCAGATCAGTTTGGTCTGACAGACGATTACAGACATTGCATACTTTATTTTGACAATGTCAGTTATTACCTGAGAGCAAAATATCACAGAATCTACTGTGAGTAAATAAAATCAAAATACATCTAGAGTTGGAAGAAATTCCAAATACATTATCAGGGTTTGTCAATGCAACTGGCGAGATTAAAAATTGCAGACCTGACTTCTGAGGTTGTCAGAGTCTCATGACTGTCTGCATGTTTTCCCCAAACAGACATCCCTATTAACCCTGCGCTCACACACTTTTAATAACCTTGTGCAAAAAGATGAATATTTCGCTGCATAGCTCCCGGCATTTCCCTTAATCTTGATGGAAAATCTCATAACTTCCTGGTTGTTGGAGCAGGAGTCAATCCTGTTGACATTCGCAGGTCACACAAGGAGCTTTAGCTCCCCCAGACACCCTGAAAATTCTGTGTCGCTGACGGAGACGTGTTGTGTGCAAAGACACATGTGTTTCATATCCCTGTTCCTGAGAGGAACGCTCATGCTCTGTGATAAGATCTTCCACACGGTTCACATGTAATTTCCCCTATAAAGTACATTTCAAAAACATCACCTCACCTGCTATAATTCACCGTTGTTTTCATAAGGGGGATATGGGGCATAAAGAAGTCGTCAGTCGCAGCCCCAGAGCACGCACTAAGGGGCTTGGGCTATAATATCCTCAGGGATGAACCTGAGCAAGAGAGCTCAGCAGGCACATATCATGTCCTCTGCACACTGCGCCTCTAAACAGGGCACTTCATCTGCATTGTCTAAGCCCACCCAGTTGTAATTGGGCACCAGGTTAACCATGCCATGAACTCCCGCTCCTTCCAACATGAGTAAGATTCTCATATGCCAACCACGAGCTTAAGCCAAATCTTCATGCAAATGGCAACAGGCTAGGGAGGGAGAGGGCTTGCTCTGGTTGGCGTATTGAATTTAGAACACGCAATAAAATAAAAGTATCTCTTTCTAATCTAATCTGCCAACCACAACCAGAAGCCAAATTCATGCAAATGGTTACAGGTTCTTTTCTTGTCTAGTTTCAGCTGCCTTACGCCATATTGTTCTAGACGTTAAAAATCTCATTAAAATCTCATGACAGACCGAAGTTCTTGTGTGATCAGTGATTAGCCCCAGCTGGGCCTTCAAGACACAAACATCTTGTATTTCCAATTCATCACAGAGGCAATTCTTAAACACAAGCACGAATGTACTTATTTTTTTAACAACAATATTGCTGCAACCATTTATTTTCTCCCCTTGGCTATTTGGGCAATGTAGTAGTTGTTGCCACATTCATTATGAGTTGGTGCCTGTTGGCACAGTGCCCAGTACATAGTCACTCAAGGACTGATCCGTTCCTGCTGCTGTTGGCCACAACTCGTTCATTATGCGGTCTTACAGACAGCTGGAATAAGTGGAGGGTCTTTGGAATACACTGTAAGTCTAGAAACAACAAACTGGACTTGCTCTGAGACAATGGCACACGCAGATCGTCAGTAGCTAGGCTGTCGGAATTACCTTGGCTCAGTTTGTGTTTGTGTTTTGGGGACATGTTTATTTGTCCATCTCTCTGTGTGCATTTGCATGTCTCTGAGTCAGAAAAGACTGGGGGGTTTGAAGAGCGGGGGAAGAAAATACACACACAGGAAGAAGTGCCAATATGGCCATGGGCCTAAAACACTCAGCTGTGAACAATGTCCAAAGATGCCTAAAATTTCCACCCCTCTACCCTCAGCCTCTCAGTCCCTCTTTCTCTGCCCATTTCTTCTTCTTCTTCTTCTTCTTCTTCTTCTTCTTCTTCTTCTTCTTCTTCTTCACCAAGGCTACACTTGTTCCTGCCTAGACATGGCCCTAAAGCTGTAGGGGATTGGCTGAAATCCCTCTGCAGAGAATGCTGTACTGTATGTGTGATATACTTGGTGAGTTTATTCACATCTTATATCTGCATACAGTATCAGTAGCCTCCACCTACAAAACACACAAGCACAATGATCCCAGACATGACCAGGCTGGTTGACACAAGATCCGTATACCTAGTTTACCCCTCAAAGTTATTTATCTTGTATTAATATGAATCCGGATCAGAGTTGGCCGAAGGAATGTACAATAGCATAAGGAATGTACTACAATGCCAGATCAAATATTTTGACAAAAGGAAATCCATCAAACTTGTGGATTACTGCAAATATGTAACAAGTAAAACAAATAGAATAAGCACAAGTGGCCGGACTGTGACAACCCTTAGGCACTAATGAGTTTATACTGTTTATAACGGAATTATGAACTTCCTTCGGAGTTCAGACGGATGATTCTCCATGTCCTCTCCTTGAACACTGCCAGCCCCCTCAAGGGTCATGAGCATACTCTGTCAAGACCAATAAAAACTAATTTAGATCTATACACTCTTCCATTACACTAGAGTGATGGACCACATTCTTATTCTTTTTTTTTTTTTTTTTTTTTTACAAGGATCACCATCAGTCAGTGTGTCTGCCCCGACAACAACCTCTTTGTCCTTTGCATGAATGCCCCAACTGCTGCTTTTTAAAACACAGCAATGCTAAGAGGCTTTACAGTTAAGCAAGTCAAACCTGATTCCCAAATGAAGAGCAGTGACTTCTTTAATAGAGAACTATATATCAAACAGGTGGGAAAGTTTATGGCACCTTGTGAATTTATATTTCCCTCTCACTCTCATCTTCTCTGCACATAAAACCACCACCATAACCATAATTTCATAACACTCAACACTACAACACTCAACACCACAGACACACCATGTTGTGTGAACAATAACAATAACTCCCTCAGAGGCAAACACCAGACACTGGCAGAAAATAAAGTGCATCTAGCCTAGGGTGCAACTCTCTCTCCATCAGACCCCCTGATTCCAATTAGACTGGCTGCATTCAGATCAGCGTGCACACACACACACACACACACACACACACACACACTCTCTCTCTCTCACACACACACACACAGACAATAGCAGGCATCCTAATGGGCCACGGCCAGAGGGCTCTTACGTAACGCTGCTGCTGGGTCATTTGCAGTCTACCTGCAACCTCCACTTCTATTTGCATCAATGGGATGCAAATGCTGAATGTTAAAGACACACACACACACACACACACACACACACACACTCTCTCTCACACACATGCACATACACACAATCACGGACACATGCATAACATTTGCTGAGGGATTGGATAGCCTTGAAGACTAGAAAGGGCTGATCGAGGGGAAGAATAAAGTGCAGTGCAGAGGACTGGTGTGATGTGAAGTCCCAATCACCGCTCAGCCTTAAGGCTACACTACACACTGGATCTTACAATGATGAATTAGATTTGGACCAGAAAATTGTTACTGACAAAACTGTTAGAAAAACTTGATACAATGCTAATACGCATTACTCAAGTCATGTCAAGTGATATTATTGTCATTTCAACCATATACACAGTATATAGTGAGACAAAACAACATTTCACCATTGATCAAGCTGTGTTACATTTAAAACTATAACAACTCTACTTTAAAAGCATTACTTTTTTAAATGGACAAGTGTACGTATAGTCTACTTTGTTTCTCTCTCTCTCTCTCTCTCTCTCTCTGTGTTTGTGTGTGCATGTCAAGGTCTGAATGAGGTGTGACATCTGCTAACGCAGCATGTGACGATTTGAGCACACTGGGTAGAAGCGGATGTTGCCTGCGGAGTGGATCTGTGAAACGTGTGACCCGCTGGACCACAGGGTCCCATAGAGGGCTGCTCTGGACCACCGATGACCCGGCAAGCAGGACCCAGCTGCACATCTGAGGACGTTTCGGCGCTGGGGATGACATCACATGACACACGCCAAGGGAGTTTCAGACGTGCTGCTTCGCTATGGTTTGATAACAAATAAGTCTCCATGGTGAAAGTGGCAACACTCGCTGCGAATTCTACAAAAAAACGGGATTACGTTACATAACTTTGCTTGTCTGTTCAGGAATTTTGTGACAGCAACCAAATTTTCCAAACACAGAGAAGAGTTAGAAGTGGTTCAGAAAATGTTCTATCATTCTACCATGCCGAATCAAAATCTGTTGTAGATGAAAGACTATGGTGCCTTCAGAGAGCTGAGTCTTGCCCACAACCACAGATTCAGGGGGCATCATTTTCACACTGTGTCAATACAGCACTGATAGGGGCCTGAGCCTGACCTACTAGATATGAGGGATGACAGGCCAGAACCTCTCACTGGACCATGACCGTAGTCGATGAGTAACTCTGGGCTCCTATGTACAGTACTGTATGCACAAGCAAGTGGAGACCTAGGAGGATGTGGATTTAAAATGGCCGCACCTAAAAGCAGAGATTTGAGCAATATTGATTCAAATGTCAGTGCTGCTGATTGCAGACTAGTACTGCAGGTACAAAGAACTGATACTGAGAGAAATTCAGAACTGTGTGAGTGGCGAGTCTCCACTGTGACACAGCTCTCAATAACTATCAAGATTCTCGCCAAGTCTCATAATAAAAGCATGCAAGCTCATTTTCTCTCTGGATGTTTTTCAAGCCCTTCACCATTAAACAAATACTCCATTAAAAATAAACATATAGTGTGAGTGCTTGGATCCCCAGCAGCATCTGGAGAGCTAGAGGGGTGAGAGCTGGAGGGCTGATTGTAAACATCAAGAGGCAGGCAGGCAGGATGCTCCACTAGGCCTGAGCCAGCGGACTGGACTGGAGCTGAGAATGTGCCTGGGATCTTGTTTAAGCCTCCCAAAGCCGCAGCTCATCTATCAGAGAGGAAATACCAGGACTGGCTTGCATAAGGACACACACAGAGGCCCCAGGGAGCAGGCAGAAGTGTCCACAAGTGTCCAGGAAGTCTGATAGGACGCAACAGAGGCATGTCCGACATTTGCATATAAATGCAGCTCAACCTCCAAGACCGTCATTTGTGCTGTAAATACACTAGTAGTGTAATTTCACGACTATTAGCCGCCACTTATACATTGATTTTGCTAAATTTCTTCCGCTATGAGGTTAAAACAGGGGGGCAGTTAATATGGTGTTAATATGTTTTTTTTTTTTTTAACTTGCATAAAACACTGTCCTGCGGCTTATATGCGGGAAATTACTGTAGTTCAGTAGATGTCATTGATCCATGAACGTAGGCTATGCAATAAGCTGAAGCACAGTTACAAATAATGTAAGCTTGTATCAGGGCCGTTTCGAGCCTTTTCGCTGCCCCGGGCCAGATTTGAGTTTTGCCCTCTTTTGAAGAAATACAAGTGAAAACCTAAAGAAAATAAAGGAATAAATAAATCTTAAAGCAGCACATTGTAAAAGATCGTATTCGCTCCATGGCAGCAGTTCAGGGAGCCATGAGTTAGCACTGGCACACATGGAAACTGACACCACAAGGCTATAAACTATTGTGCTGATGAGAAAGAAAGAAAAGACCACGGCCCTGAAAGACACTCCAAGCTTCTGTACAATATCAGTGGCACCATTCTCCCTCTCTTTTATAAAGCGGCCAGCAATCAAAATGAGCACGAAACAATTATTTTACTTTGTCTAAAATGATTATAAAGCCAGTAACAGGCAAGGATGTGATTTTTTTTTTTTTTTTAACTACAGAGATTTTCCTACACCAGCGTCCTACATTCTCATCCGAACATGTGGATTTGTTAGCTATCCAAAGAATAGAAAAATAGAGCAATAATCATTTTCATAGAGTTATTGTCAGGGTTTTGGACTTGTTTATGTCTTGTCTTCAGTTCACGTCTTTGAGCCATACTTTCATGTATGCTTCTGTGTTTATCACCTCCTGTGTGTCTGTCATCACATGCTTGTGTGTACCTTGTGTCCACGCCCCCTGTGTGTGCATTTCCTGCTTTTCTTTAGGTCTGCAGGAAAAAAGGTTAATTATCAATTAACTAATAATCTCTTTAATCATTTCCACATAGATGATTAAAACCAAAGTCCTTTTAAGGCAAGTCTGTTCACTCGGCAGCCATCTTGGAGACGAGTTATTTTGACTTAGTAAGTACAAGGCCCAATGTAAATGAATGGGGAGATCCAGATGAGCAGGTTGCATGCAATTAACAAGCACACTGTTTGAATCCTCGCAATTGAATGGTGTCAATATCGTCAAGGATGTTGTCCAAATAGCGCTAAAAAGACTTTACTCTAACATCAATTGCTCACTGCGTCTGTGCAAACGTCCGCCACATATGGCTATGACAGAGGGAATAAACAAAAGGTAAGCGTCCATCATGCTGCTTAGAACAACACGATTGGCTGTTTTCACTGTGAGGCAGGACTTCCCGTTTCTGAAGTCAGCCATCTTCACATAACGAACTTTCCCAATGCATTTCAATGAGGCAATACAGTGAGTGCTGGGTCTCCTCCTACAATAAAGTCTCTGTTAAAACTCAATAACCTCAGAGTAGTGTGCAAAAGAGATGCACTCAAATGGACCCAAATGCAGTGGAAGCGAGGGTGCTGGATTGGGGAGGCAGCTGGCAGTTTAAGATCTAACCCCCTCTTTGCTTTGGCCTGCTTGTCTACCTCTTTGTTTTGTCATGTGATCTTCGTATCTTAGTTCCTGATTCCCCTGTTCCTTTGGTTTGTTTCGGTCATTCATTTCACTTGTGTTCACTTTGATCATGCATTTCCTGCTGATTGGCTATAGTGTGTACATACAGTACTGTACTTGTCCCTCATTGTTCCCCATTCATATCATATCATATCATATCATATCATATCATATCATCAGAGTCCTTTGATTTGTTTGCCCCTATACTTAAGCCCTTGTGTCTCCATGTCCTTATATGGTCATATCTATCTGCTGCTGTCTGTTTCCAGATCCTTCATTCAAGACTGTATTTCTGTCCTACCTTTGTGTCCAACTGCTGGGATTGTGTTATGTTGACTGGCAAGATACTGTATTACACATGATTTCATAAGGATCATTGTCAGGTATTTTCAGCTATTTAATTCTGCTTACACATGTAGTAAGCACATTAATTCACCAAGAGACCATTAGCTGAAGCAGCTGAAAAGAGGCTTCATTCATTCATTCATATTTGACCATATACAGGTAAGTGACTAAAAAACTGGTAAATCAACCTTGTTCCTGTCTGGTATCCCTTTAAAGATTAAATATTTTTTTTATAAAACTGATTTTTTTTTTAAAGAGTTTTAAGAGTAATCATGGAACATTGCATTCATTATCACCAAAGATGTGCCACGTTGGGCTTACAAAAAAAATAAAAACTAGAAAAGAGCTCAGAGACCGCAGACCTCCGCCAAGACAATGTGGTCACAGAATGTGTTCTGGATCAACGATCGCCACCAAAATCGAATCAGTTCTTCCTCGTCCCAATACACACGTTGTCCGAAAATTTCATCTAAATCCGTGCAATACTTTTCGAGTTATGTTGTACACAGACAGACACACACACAGACACACACACACGCCGGTGAAAACATAACCTCCTTGGCGGAGGTAATAAAGACGTAACCAGATCTATCAATATTTGGATACCATGGCAGTAGCAACCATCAACTGTACAACAAACTAAGTGTGGCTAATGGAATAACTATCTCCACAGTCTCTCTGTGAAAGCTTTCACCATCACAGCAATATAAAGGTATGCACGCAGGAGCCCAATTACCCAATATGTGTTTGTAATAGTAGGGCTCTGTCATGGGAAACTAGATAACATCAGGAAGCACCAATAGTGGATTTGTATCCCTGTAATGCTCCAGGCTTTGGCCAATGCAGAGGATGGGCTGCTGCAAACAGTTTTAGTGAAGGCCAGAAATATAGCTCATCTCCCCACACTGCTGTCACAGACTTAACCGATTTTAGGGGATAGCCCTGAAGGATTTTCAAATAGAAACGCAATAACTGAATGATTAGGGCAGGAAAACATTCAAGGCCATCTTCGTATCATCTGTTTTTGATTGTCCGCGTCTGCTGCTCCAGCAGAATATCGCAGTCAAGATAAATAACTAGGGAGATATTTGGTTGTGTGGTGGTGGACTAGGAAAAAAAAAGAAAAAAAGGGTTAGGCTACTTATGACCACTGTGAATAGCAGCAGAGTTTAGATTTTTCCCCCAGTTAAAGCATGCACAATACTGATTAAATAATCTTATTGATTAAATAATTCTGATATACCATATTGACAAGTTTGAGCATGTTATAATGGTCACAAGGACAGTTCGATAAAAAAGGATCCATGAAGACAGTGTGCAGTGAGAATGTACATCAATAGCTTTGTGGGAAATGTCAAACTGTTCTCAAGGGCAACACACTATAGTGCAACAGATGGGGGGAAAGCATTTCATATGTTTCCCATATAGCCTATAATGTCTTGGTTAGGTCTGACCCATGGATCACACGGGCCTGCTCCTCGCTCACGCCACACAGGCTGGGCTGAGTGTCCCCAAACAGCATGACCTTGGGTGCTGTTGACACCAAGATAGATACCCACTGAAGACCATATCAGGATGGATCTGGCCTCCGTTTCCCGTAACCAGTTAGTTAGCAACTTAGGATGAGACCTTAAACCGAGGTCCTGATTCTCAGTGGTCATAAAAGATCCCATGACACTTGTCGCAAAGAGTAGGGAGTTTCCCGGTGTCCTGGCTAAAGTCCCAACCTGGCTCATTCAATCTGGCCCCCTAATCATCCCCCCACTGTAATTGGCTCATTCGCTTCATCCCTTCTCTCATGTCCCTTCCCTCACTCTCCACCTCAAGTGTGTGGTGAGCGTTCTGGCGCCGACTGAGATGGCTGCCGTGCATCACCCAGGTGGGTGCTACACATTGGTGGTGGTTAGTGAGGTCCCCCTTCCACTGTAAAGCGCTTTGGATCAACTGAGTTGTGTTAAAATGTGCTATATAACATACACTTGACTTGACTTGACTTAGACTTGACTTGACTAGTTGGCAATGGGAAAATACTGTGCTTTTGGGAAACAGACCCCGGGCCCAGTGAAGCCAGCCATACGAATGTTCATCCGTATCCATGGTCTGGGAACGGTCCTCTGGGGCGTGTTTACATCGGTAGAGAGTCTACCGGCCAATAAGCGAAGATGATTAGACAAGCTGTCCAATCGTTTCAAACCAGAAGTGAATTCCCTCCCCCCAGCAGTATAATCGCGTCAGGTTAAAGAACCTCCAGACCATGAATACGGATGAACAGCAGTATTATGGTCGGGCTATGTCAGGCTACATCTCCCCTGCCCCATGCCTAGATCCTTTGTCCTGTGTGCATTGTGTCCTGAGTGTGTCTGTGAGCAAAAATGAGTGAGCAGGAAAGGGGACTTATGTAACAACTGGAGTGCTCAAGACTCTCTTAAGGGGTCTGAAACCTGGGTTTGGTTGGTGGTACTCGGGGACTCTGTTCTGCTCTCTGATGCCACTTTGTTCTACTGCAGCAATGAATGTAACAGCCGATGTAGCACCATATGTTCCTAAGAGACGGTTGATCTCTACTGAAATCTGCAGCTCACATCAAGTGCTTTACTGATACTTCTCAAAGCTAATCGTGAAATGTTTGGTCTGCTTCAAAGATTTATTTTATGCCTTGTAAGCTGCTATTAATTAACTTTAACAGAAACAACTGCCCTTTAGGTTATGTCTCTGAAACACACTGTGGTAATAGCTTTTCCCCTCACATTTACTCACCAATTCCACCAACAGACCAAAAGTAAATTGATGGAAGGAGCACAAGTGGAACTAAATCAATGATGGGTAGCCTAAAATTAAACTGACTATAACTCCACTCAGAGAGGTGTGTATTAGCACTTCGAGGAAAGTAATTGTCAACTGATTTTATCATTCATAAATCATCAGCATAAATTTATTTTAATCTATTTACGCTCACCTCACTCTCCAATGAGGCCATGTGTGCATTCTCTCTCCGTCGTGGTGGCCTCTTAATCAATTACGCTGCTGTTTAAAGAAATGCATGGAAAAAATCTTCTGAGTGACTATCAATCAAAGTTGGAGCACTGGACAGAGCTAGCCACTATACTGTATATCATTCATGCAGACTAAATATTTGGTATAGACTGTGGGCTAATACTTAAGAAACAACAAGTGAATTATTCACTTTATAAGCTACATAGCCTGGCTACTTTTGCGTTCCAAATCCATGGTGCGTCAATGTCCTTACTGAAACAGGCCATGAAATAATTAATTAGCCTTCATATTTACCTGTATTATAATAATAACGCCATGAGATTAAAAGTGGATTCTGAACTGTTGAAATTGTATGCTGGAGATAGGCACCACTATATATCACACTACTTACAGAATCCTCTGCGTTGTAGCCTAGTCTACAAGAAACACAGCTCTCTCATGTGGACATTACCGGAATGGCAATAATTGTACCACGCGTCACCGAATTCACTTGCTGTGGAGGAGGAGACCGTATTCGCCGAGGCTCCAAACTAACACTTTCTAATCCAGCTTCCAGTAAAACCACTGAAGATGCCACCAGTAGTGTATCGACAACCTTGCATTGCGGCGGTTTCCAATCAAATGCACTACTCTTAAAGCTTGAATTACCGGGAATTTGACTACCTCAAACGACAGAGCAAAACTGATAAAGGTATGCCAAGAAATGAGCTTTTTGAATTTATAATAGGTTAACTATTCTCGATTTTTAGCGAAAATCTGGAAACTGTTTTTTGTTTTTTTTTTTGCCATCGATATTATGAACACGTACAATATTCTTGCCAAACTGCGAAGGAATGCCATATTAAAAGTATTAACCTACTGCAAGAAGACATCAATGAGTGCACATTTTTGCATACATAAATACGGGAGTAAATGTTAAGGATGACATGAACAGGCCTATAGTTTATGTTGGAACACACCTGTAAAGTTTTCTGTATGGAGTTTCAAAATGACATATTCTAAGTTACGGAACGAAAGCAATGAAGAAATTTACTCTGAAGCAAACTACACAAACATTTTGGATCAATTCTATGGGAACACCAGCAACAGTTCCTGTAAGAACGTTACCCTGGACTCTCAGGTTATCAGTGTTGCTGTCTTTCTGGCAGCATTTATTTTGGTGGCAATTATTGGAAATATATTGGTCATTCTCTCTGTTCTTTGCAACAGACACTTGCAGACTGTTACAAACTTCTTTATAGTAAACTTAGCCATTGCAGACTTACTGCTCAGCATTATTGTGCTGCCTTTCTCGGCATCATTGGAGGTCCTGGGATGCTGGGTCTTCGGCCGGATTTTCTGCAACATCTGGGCAGCCGTGGACGTGTTGTGCTGCACCGCATCCATTTTAAGCCTTTGCATCATCTCTATAGATCGATACATTGGTGTCAAGTACTGTTTAAAATATCCAACTATTATGACAGAGAGAAAAGCCGGAGTGATACTAATAGTGGTTTGGGTGTCATCTATGGTTATTTCCATCGGCCCACTTCTGGGATGGAAGGAACCGCCACCCTTGGACGAGAGTATCTGCAGAATTACCGAGGAGCCGGGCTACGCGCTCTTTTCCTCCTTGTTTTCCTTCTACCTCCCGCTCATGGTCATCCTTGTCATGTATTTCAGGGTATACATAGTAGCCCGAAGGACAACAAAAAGTTTAGAAGCGGGCGTAAAACGGGAGAGAAATAAATCGATGGAAGTTGTGCTACGAATACACTGCCGGAGCGTACCGGAGGGCCCGGTCACAAGCGCAAAGGGCAAAAACCACCCGTTCCGAAGTTCGCTCTCCGTGCGGTTGATGAAGTTTTCCAGGGAGAAAAAGGCTGCTAAAACTCTTGCCATTGTAGTTGGAATGTTCATTCTCTGTTGGCTACCATTCTTCTTCGTTTTACCCATGGGTAAGTTTGCATTCAAATTTCCATACTCAATTTCCAGAAATTAATGAGCTCATACACTTGTTATATGTGCCATGCTTGTTTTCTTTAATTTTAATTAGGCTTCTCTATTTCAAATTACTGATGATTGGCAAATTATAGATGACATTAAAATACAAATGCAAGTAGGCAATTGATTTATTGTAGCCTATTTACCGTAGGCTATGTTGAATTATTCTTTGGAGTAGCCATTCAACCTTTTACTCATATTTTCTTTGTTTATTTTCTGTTTATTTTCTGTTTACTACATGGAATGGAAAACCCTTCCAACAGAAAATATTTTAGCCTAATATCCAATGTAAGGCAGGGACGGCCCAACAATGTGCTGGGGGTGAATTATGTCCTCTGTGCTCTTTCAAGTGGCTCACCATGAAGTCAAATAACATTGTGTGTGGCTGTGGCCCATTGTTGCATTAATCTAATATTATAAGTACATCACACATCATAGGTTCAGTTTAACTGTTAAAGTGACATGCTTCTCCATAAGTAGACAATGTTTAAGATAGTCTGTGGATTTTCAGATCTAAAATGCTGTCACTCTCTTAAATCTGGTTCAATAATCTTAATTTGGCCATTGGCAGTTAAGATTTCAGAAGTTTGGTCACCCCAAATGTAAGGTGTCACTGATCTATGATTTGATTCACATGTCTAATAGCCTAATTGTTAAGTGAATAATACTGGATAGTCTGTGGTCCTAAATAACTACAAAGGTGAGAATTTTAGCAATCCATGATAAATGGGATAATCAGTCCTGTCCGTCACCCTTGTTGATTTACTGATCAGTGAGAAGTTGCTGTGGTGTAAGTTCTACCCGCATGAAATAATGTCCAGTCCCATCATTTGTGTTTCACCAAACTGGCGACTGAATATGACCTGGCACTGGCTGATGACTAAATGTCTCACATATTTTATTTGACATGTGAACATGTCTCATACTTTCTCACCTTTAAACCTAAAAGAACACAAAATAGAACACTGTGTATAGAACCCCCCCCCCACACACACACACACACAAACATGTTCATTTATTTGCTGTTTATAAATGTCCTTTTTTTATATAAGTACCTATGTTAAATGCCTAACAAATTGGATAGGTCAAAATAAAATAGATATGGTAACATTCTATAGCTTACGGATTCTTTAAAGGACAATGCCTGTGTGGTATTACCCTAAAGTGTGTTGAAACAGGACACAGAGTACGAACTTTAGTCACGAACATCACAGTAGTCACGATAAGTCAATTGACGTGCATGAATGAATTGGCAGGATAGGGAAAGAAATTGCAAAATTAATTCTGTGGAATTGCCCAGCTGCTGCTTGATATATCTAGTGTCGAACAAAGTATTCACGAGATTTATCAGCTCTTTTCGCATCTACTTGTTGATCGACTTACTGTATCTTGACTAATGAAAAAATGGCGGCAATATGGTACTTCCTGAAACTGCTGTCTGTATAAATTGTCTTCTTAAGTATACTTCAGGTGTATTTTTAAAGTTTTCAAAGCCTCATTTTAAATGCCAGGGCCCCCATAAATCTATCTAAGACGTTTTTGAGCCTGGTTAACGCTGTAAAATAGTGATTTCTTTGCATGGATACATCAATGCTGAGGCATAGCATGATGCTAGTGTCAGATTTCTATATGCTGGTGGGCGAACAGAAGTAAGCTATTTAGCAAAAGTTTGTACTTGATGTCATGTTTTAACCCACTTCAGGTTAATATCACGCTGGCATTCTTCACAGTTAAGGTGTCTACTGTCTAAACCTGTAAAGGTGTTTTCATCACCACCACCGCCCCTCATATCTCAATAGGCTTGTGCCATTTAGCTGAAATGTCAAAAGCACAATCAGTTGTCTGCTGCAGACATCTTCTCTGGTTAACAGAGCTGTAACTGCTGCACGGAAGTAATCAAGCCTTCAGCCACATTCACCCCTGATACTGAGCCCTTTGAGGACGCTGTCTGTTTACACTGACATTTGCCCAGTGCTTATGGCTACTTATGGCTCTGGCACTCCAAACCAAGCCCCAAACACACTCCTGGCTTGAGCTAATTAACACAGGTGTGTGTGTGTGTGTGTGTGTGTGTGTGTGTGTGTGTGTGTGTGTGTGTGTGTGTGTGTGTCAGGGCACTTAGTGTCTAATGGATTGGAGAGGTCGAACATTGATGGCACTTAATTCTGTGAGAAGCCCAATTTCCACACACACACACACACACACACACACACACACAAACCACAACACCACCACTAAAACAAATACTATTCTGATGTTAGTAAGTGAAAGATATAATAATGTAGGATAATCAGATAATTGTTTATCACAGTTGTTTTTATTTGTACTGAAATGGGTAAATGAAATGTACAGTACCATGCAAAGGTCCCACTAGATTTCTTGGCAATATTATAATATTTGCATAGATTTTGTCTGCATAGATTTCACATTTTCATTATCAGAATTCATTTTATTACAAAAATTTGTACTGGATTTGATTCCCCCATAGCACCATATCCAGTAGGCCATTTGCCTTTGCAGTGTTACCCTGGCTAATCTTGTTAGGGGTGTGCTGTTGGTGGAGAAAGTTGGTCCATGTCCTACTTGCACACATCAAAGACCTTATCAAAATACTACAGCTGGAAGACTTGATTGGTCAGCTAAAGTGGGAAAGGCGTGGCCGAAGGGTTGAAGGAGACGTTTCCCAGGAGAGGCAATTCCCACCTTAGTGTTCAAAGAAGAGAGCTAAGATGTTAAGATGCACGCTAGGTTACATACACAGATTATGTCCTGCAGGGGTGAGTCATGATGAAGTCACCCTCAGTCCCATGTTAATCAATCCATAGTCCTGTTGTTCAAACTCACCAAGTGCTGTAGGCAGGAAAAAGAATTCGAAAATTTGATACAACTTAGACCGAGCAGTGAACCAGCAACTACAGTAGCACTAAGTGAATGGGGCATAACAGCTTACTTTCAGTTTCATCTCATTATGCCCCATTCAGCACTATTAAATCATTTTGTTTTTCGGTCTGTACAACATCAAATTTTCTATTGACTGATTCCCAGTGGATTTCTCCTTTAAGCAGTGCCTCCTGAGAGACACTCTGGGCTGGCCCATAACTGACCTGACTGGAGACAGACAGCACAGCAAACACTTCCTCCCTCACATGATGATTAGCCAATAGAACAGGACTAACCCACGGTGCCTTCAGACTCAAATTGAACTGGAATAAGAACAAAAACACTTGTGTTTGGTATTTTCATAGATAATATTTTATTTGTTTATAGCTGCATTGTGATAAAGTGAGTGAAAAAAACTCACTCTCAAACCCCTCTTTTTTTAAGCTTTTATGCTTTATGACATTGATAAAGCAAAATCATAGATAGTATCATGGATAGAAACAACAGCCTATCTGTTGCTTGCTATGAGGTGAACACAGTGGTTGCATGCACTGTTATCAGTGGTTATTTAACTTAATTTAATGGCTGTATTAAGAAATGAATGGCAGCAATGATAAAAGCAAATATTTGGATTCTATTTCCAATTTTGATGTGATGTACAAATGGTTGACGAGGTTTGAATTATGATCAGTGTGAAGATATGTATCTCTTGCGCTTAACGCTGAAATAATCATGAAAGGCAAACACATCAATTAAGATTAACAACAAAGCACGGAAGCAGTCTTGAGGTAGCACTACTTCACAGATTTCCGAGGGATAAAGTCCTTAAGCTTTGGAAAGATCTAGAAGTGGTTTGAAACGAAATTTTCCACAGGGGAAGATAAGTGGTGTCTCCGGCAGAGCTTTGCTCACCACAAATCTATCTTATTCTCTGCTATTAGCAATCAAGTAGCCTAACCCATGATCTCCCAGTGCCTGAGAGAGCCTCATGAGCTAATGCCAACCCAGCCCAGCACCAGCCAGGACTCATTGGTGAAAACAGGAAGGCTTCCAGCCAGGCCAGGAGGAACATTATGACACAGTGGGCTGGGTGCATTTGATTATGTTTGGTGATTCATAAAACTACTAATCATCTTGGAAGACCTTTGAGTCTACGGTTAGTCCTATTGTAAGGCCTACCTCATCTCTACAAGCCTATACTGAACGTAAACAGACCCGCTCCTGACACATAGGCAGCAACTGCACACTACAATCAAGGAAAAGCCTTCCATTAGGCACATTCCTGCTCTTTCTCCACTCACATGTGTGTGGACCATTATGGTAAACCAGATAACATCTCCTGGCTCAGAGCTCCATATGCCTGCCGCGGGTGAGGGGACGGGCCCACTGGCTTTCCCAAGAAGCCCTCCTGACCTCCAGTGCAGCATGCATGACTGCAGTAATGAGCACAGTAATTGAGCAGAGTTAAAGAGAGGTGTTTTCCTTTTCCTGAAGCCAAACAACTTGCCCCCCAATCAGCAGAATAGAGATGGCCCAGTTCCACACGTATACTTGTACAATAGGGAGGAGACGAGACGTGTGCATATCTACCACCGCTCTTTCTCTACCTCTCTTTGTCTTTTCTCTCTCTCTCTCTCTCTCTCTCTCTCTCTCTCTCTCTCTCTCTCTCTCTCTCTCTCTATGTCTTGGCTGAAGAGGAAGGAAGTGTTGAAAAAAGGATTGTCCAAGCAGTGGGGTTTCACGCTTCACGGCTTCAGACTTTGCAGTAGGAATGTGTTGTGACAGATAGCCTTGCAGGTGTTGCATTGGCAGTACATCACCTGCTTTTTTGGCACTGTTTGTCCTTTTGACTGGACTGTACAGCTTTAGACCTCAAACAATAGGCCTACTGTAAGAGTACTAAGAGTTAATATTGGTGGGAAAAGATAGGCACACAGTCACGCAGATTCAGATATACAGTACTTTACACCTATGTTTGAAATGTGATGTGGACATTTGGCAGACATTAAGGAAAAACACTTGAGTAATGTTTTAATAAATACTTAATAGGCTAAATGATAAAAGATGCTTGAGAAGTTTGGATAAGCAGTGATTTGAGAATGGAGAAGAATAAATATAGGGGCTCTGAGTAGCCTACTGATATCTCACAGAATCTAATTCTTCTCATTGGCCTTCCAGGCTCATTTAGCTCAGAACATTTGGGTAAATACAGCAACATGGCTAGCATTCTCTGATCTTTCACCAGGCTGTTGGAGGCAAACATATGATTTATTTGTGTAATGAATTAAAGTGTGAAATGGTTGAATGCCAAGAAAGGGGGCAGAGGCGGTAAATAATAACGTGTATGGAATATTGTGATGTGGTTATGACTCACTGATAGTAGATAGCGTGAGGCACCTCTCTGTGTGCTCCCTCACACTGCAGTTTTTTAACGTTTGGTGCATGACTAATATGTGTCCATGTGTTTTCCCATGCCACTTAGAATACCCCACTACTCTGTGGTGGGCAGAGCCAGCCAAAGGAAACAATTAAGTCAGGGGAAAGCAAGGCCAACGTTATTTTAGGGGCTTTTTTTTTTTCTCCCAACATTTTTCATAGATTCTGGAAATACGTTTGGCTAATAAAATTCAAGTGACCATAATAAAACGAAATGAAAATACATAAAATGTGGTGTTTGAACATATGATATGTTTATAACTGGCAGATAATAAAAAAACATGCAGAGCATAAAAAACATAATCATTTGATTGAAAGGGAAACATTACATTCATTAAAAAAAAAACAAAAAAAACAGCCTCTGGCCCCAACTGCTGAATAGGATATTATCTGTATATTATCTGTCTGATCAGTGACTGAGACCTCTTGTATAAAATGTTCTCGCCCCTGTGCAATTTCCTCCAATGTTTCCTGTTCTGTTGGATTCA
>JAODXP020000003.1:2135705-2170705 GCA_027497455.2 Sardinella longiceps
GTGAGAGAGAGAGAGAGTGATTACATGAGTGTGTGTGTGTGTGTGTGTGCATGTGTGTGTTTGAGAGAGAGAGTGATTACATGAGTGTGTGTGTGTGTGTGTGTGTGTGTGTGAGAGAGAGTCTGGATGTCGTTGACCAGTGTGCTCAGCTGTGTGTGTCCAGTGCATTTTTATCCCTTAAGTGAAAATTCTTTCATTATTCACTCATTTGTTTATATTTTCCACACAGACACTATCTCCAGCTGGGCAGTGAAGAGAATGCTCCAAACCCGTGGAGATGATTCCATATTTAATGACTTTCTTGGACTCTAATGATCAGTCTTTCCAAAGAATGTCCTGCGATAACTGACCGACCTGGCTGTTATATAACACTCTCGCTTGCACTCTTCCCACTTGCCTCAACACAAGATGTCATTAAGCATCTTGGAGAGAGATTTCAGTTTTTTTCCAAGAACAAAAATGAAAGTGCAAAGTTGTTGTACATCTAAGTAACATAGGCCATACTTCATAGGATATAACTGTTAAAGAGCTTTACATTCATGTCTGGAAGGTCTTCCAATGCAATGTCCTCTCTATTCACATTAACATGACAGGATTTCTCAAAAGACCGCCTTGCTATTTCCAAGTATCTGTGTGCTGAGGGAATGGAACCCGATTTCACAATACATGGCACGATACTCTGAACAAATGAATCAGCCCCCTTGAGCAAGAGTGTTAATGAGCAGGACTTTGCCAAGCCCTAATGAGTCTTATCACCCTTTTCTGTCTCATAACAGGCTCCCTATTCCCCAAGTTGAAGCCCTCTGATATGGTGTTCAAAGTGATCTTCTGGCTGGGATACTTCAACAGCTGCATCAACCCCGTCATCTATCCCTGCTCCAGTAAAGAGTTCAAGCGGGCCTTCACCCGCCTGTTACGCTGCCAGTGCCAACGTCGGCGACGCGTCCTGCGCCGCTTCTATGACCAGCGTTGGCGCACAGCTGTCAGGGCGCCTGGACGGGACCCTACACGCGGGGAGTACCGGCCGGGTTACTCGGTCAACGAGACCTGCAGCAGTCCCGTGTTCTCCTACCGCAGTAAGAACCGCAGCTTCAGTGTGAGGGGCTGGAACCTCTTCCCGCCTTTGCAGAAGTCCTCCTTTCAGCTGAAAGAGAAGATGAACAACATCTCCAACAAGATCCGCAGTGGCCAAGGCCGCACCACCACCCCAGCTCTGGGCAGGACTGAGATTGACACGGTCTCCATGGGCATCTACGAGTGCACAGAGCAGAGCGGCTATCAGATATATGACCTCACAGAGTGTTACAGTCTAAAGGAGACTGACATTTAAGCCATTCAAATCTGCTGCTTTTGTTGTTGCCCTGGACAAGTAGGTAAATGAGACTGATTCGTGAAATTTGCCTTGAAATGTTCAGATATAATGTGTGTCTTTCAGAAAACCGTATGCCTTGATAATGTCTTAAACTGGCCATTTTGGTGAAAGCACAACTGATATCAATGTGGCACCCATGACAATGATCTGTGTAAAACTTTGACTTTTGGGTTGTGTTCACAAGTGAGCACAAAGGGGTTTGGGATATGTTGAAGAAATGACAAAGGCTGAATGTTTGTTAATACTATTAACATTAATAATTCACACTGCCAACATACAGTGTAAAGCTCATAATGAAAAATATCACCACTTGATGTAAAGACAGACTCTTGGCCTTCAAAGAGTTCCACCACTGACCAGCTGCTTAACTGACAGAGTGGCAATGAATCTGCTGCCTTTCCACACAACTCCTCATGAAAAACACACGGCAAACCAACAACAGAGTGCTATTTGCCTTTCTCTGCATCTGACATAAACATTGGGTAAAATGTGTTACATATAACAAAACTGACCCTTTCATGACATTTGGACAGAATCTACAGTATGTCCTCCGGGACGATGGCCAGAGTTTCCCCCCATGTGTCCACTAAGCCAGAGACAGGAGACAGGAGACAAGAGACAGGAGTCGTGTTTATGTGAAAGTTGACCTAAAGACTCTTAAGACTGTGCATCAGTTTTCCCTTCAGTTATATTGAATTGCTAATGGACGCTTTCGATTTGTATTTGCCAACGTGGTGATGTTTGTCTGTGTCTGATATAAAGTGAAATAAATCAATCAAAACAATTCTTTTTCAGTTTCTGTCCTCCCAATACCTGATATCCCCAGTAGATGTCAGTAGTATTGTGCCACTTGATCTGTGATGATAGCATCTCATCTGCATCACACCACGTAGGAGATCATAAATCATAAATATGATCACTTTTTTATAACAGGACAAAAAAATCAACAACTGCGCTATAGGCTGTCTTTGTTTTATAGTTTTATTATTTCATACACATAATGGACTGAGATTAAATTAAATATTTGAATCAATGAAAGTGTCTTCATTCACTCCATGGGAGCAATATATTTTTCTATGTGTAGATTGGTGTTGAAGCATGTAGTTCAAACCTTAAAGCAGTTCTGTAGTCAGTCAGGCAAATCCTATTCATTTGAATTCATAATGTATTGCAAGAATGATCTGAAGTCTGAACAAGCTACTGTTTATATTCCTCAAGCCTACTTTTTGACTCAGCTTCATCCTAATGTTTTTGTCACACATTCTGAGAGCACTTAGCATTTTAATCTGAGAACATTCTAGCCTACAAAACGTTCCTTGTCAAAAGCTTAGACCTTTTGTTCTTATCACTCTCATAGGAGACATCTTGTCTATGCTTTGAGCTCTCTCATCATTATAAGCATAAGTGAACTCACTGGGTCAGAGTACATGTGTTTATACTCCTCGCTAAGACTTCCTGTCCAGCCTGTATCCAAAAACACAGCAACACAGCAGGGCATGTCGGTCCACTTCCTGTAGCGTAGAGCAGGGGTCAGCTAAGCACGCTGGAAACCAGAAACTACTCTCTGCCATGGAGCCAATAGATAGATATTATTTCAGGAGGGGGCCAAACACAGAGATTCAATTCACTATCTCAGGACATGTCTAAAATACAAACAGCATCTGTCTCACTGTCTTATTCGGGCACTTTTAGATACTTTCAGTCATTCATTCTTTCTTTCTTTCCTTTTTCCTTTTCTATTCCTTTTTGTTGTTCTGTCTTTCACCATCTCCCTCTCTCTCATTTTCTATCTCCATGTCTCCATCTCTGTCCGCCCCCACCCCTCCTCTCCCTCTCTCCCCCTCCCTCCCTCCCTCTCTCTCTCTCTCTCTCTCTCTCTCTCTCTCTCCTCCCTCAATTATTCCAGTCGACTGGGCTGGCTGGTGCCAGTGTTTGACCCTGTCTTTCCAGTTTTAGGCAAAAATAATTTCATAAGAATGAATAGGAAGGCTGTGTGTCAAATTCTATTTTCAGAGACCTATCCCACCTCTCTAATGTTGTGTGAGGGCCAGAGCGTGCTGTGTGCACAGGAGAGAGAGAGGCAGGCAGCCATCGGTGCGTGTAATGGGAGAGAGACACCTCTGTTCCCAACCACAACTCATGTGATCACTCTTGTCTTGGCATGATGTCATGTGTTCTGAGCTCGGCATAAACACAACACAACTCAACACAAATCAGTGCTGGAAATGTTTCAACTCATTTTAGAATCAAATTATATTAAAATGGCTTTATATTTTATTTGCCAAATTTTCTTTTGACTCTTCTAAACCGGTTAGTATTGCAGATTAAAATTGAGAGAAGATTCAGCAACAGTCTGATAATAATATCCTTGCCAAGCTTGTATTGCTCAGGGCAGATCTTGCCGTAGGCTAGTTGTCTTCTATAGCCTACCAGTACCAGCCAACAAGACATTTAAACATTTCAAATCAATAGACATTTAAAAATTCCAAATCCCTTAGATTATACTGTTGTATGCATGCAACTCTCTTTTCATTTTTATGAGCACTTTGTTCAACAATTTCATTTTGTGGGTAGGAGAGCATGGTCTGGCTATACGCTGCTTCAAATGTATGCATTTCTATGGAAAAAAGATGCTGACAGCAAGCAAGGCAACTTTTGGGTAATAGCATAGCTTGTAGTGCATCTTAGAAAAGTATTAACAATAAATAATTTTCTTCACAACCACAAAGACTTCACAAAAATAACCTGGATCACACTGTATTTATTCAGATCCCACCGTAAACCCTTAAATATTGTCATTGCTCAACAATAAAGACAAAGGCATATGGCAAGGGTTTCCATAACATCAGACAACATAAACTTGAACAAAATGATCAAAGCCAAGGCAAAAATGTTTTTCCATTCTATGCCTCTTTAAAAGTTTGCATTTACATATTAATGATGCTCAGCAGATATTCTTCAAATGAAAAACACTCTGCACTGTCCTTGTGTTTACTGTATTTGGCCACCAATACATTATGTACATGGAGTCCAGTTCTAAATATGGATAAAAAAGATTCACTTTAAAACACATAAACACTGATAATTATTGCATACTAATGTGTTGAGTTATCAAAATAATTACTAAAGCTGTGTGGGCCTAATGCCATTCTCTCCTGTCTCACTGCAGTCTTGTGTATTTCCAAGAGTTCACACGAGAGTTCATGTAACTAAGACTCTGACCCTTTTTGCTTTTTTTTTTTGTAGATTTGACATGAAAAGCTAAGACCCAGTGATAGTCAGAAACCTATGCATTTTTTTTACTTGAACATTTGTCATTTTCTTTATTCACACAAAGAACACAAATAGCAAGCAAGAAAGCATCTTCACCTAGAAGTGAATTTGTTCACAAACATGCACATTTCATTACTCTCATGGCTTCAAAGCAGTTCATTATTTGAAGGTTTGAGGTGACGGTGCATAACCATCTTTTTTCTAAATAGCATTTTCTTGCTCGTTTAATTGCTTACTTTACATAAATAAACAAATCCATTTGTGCAGGACTGCCTTTTCTTCAAAGAAGAATCTCCATTTATGACTTTACCTCTCTGATATGCTACAGCGGCCTAACCAGATCAGATCTACCAGATCACAGCAGAACAATTTGCTGGTAAAACCTACTGTAAAATCAAAGGGTGGGGAAGCAGCCTTTAGCTACTATGCAGTAAAGCTATGGAACCAACTCCCAGAGGAGATCAAAAATGCCCCTGCTCTTGGCAGCTTCAAATCTAGACTAAAGACCAAGCTGTTCTCAGATGCTTTTTACTAAATGACAAATGTCCTTACTTAACTTATTTCTTTAAATCTTCTAAACTGTTTTAATTTAACTTCGCTTTTTTATTACTTTGCTTCTATTCTCTCCTTCTACATTATTTTATTTTCTTAATTATTTTTGTTTATCCTTTTGTTTGATTATTTCTTTTTTTGTGTGTTTGTGCCAAAAAATACTATTGTCCATCAACTCTACATGCGGTGCACACTTTATCTAAGGAGCAAGAGTTTCAGGTCTCTAGGCAGACGATAAGAGTGTCCATCTGGAGGAAAGGTGAAACGCAAATCCAAATTGATATGTAGTGTGATGAATTGATACTTGATTTAAAAGCACTGTTTATTTCTGTTTATTTCTATTTGTTTATGTGCACAGTTTATCTAAGGAGCAATAGTTTAAGGTCTCTAGGCAGACGACAAGAGTGTCCATCAGGAGGAAAGGTGAAAAGCCAATCCAAAGTGATATGTAGTGTGATGAATTGATACTTGATTTAAAAGCACTGTTTATTTCTAATTATTTCTATTTATTTCTATTTGTTTATTTCTATTCATTTTTATATCTTCTTTTTAAAATGTTATCTCCTTTACCCTTTGTAATTTTATTTTCTATTTTCTGTAAAGCACATTGAACTGCTCCTATGTATGAAATGCGCTATATAAATAAACTTGCCTTGCCTTTAAATTCTAAAACCTCACAATTCCATGATCTTGAAGAAGTAGCAAAACTATTGCAACAAATAACTGAGACATTAGCACACCATCTATAACATTGCACCCCCTCCATAAAATGTAAAACCCAGCTGCCCTGATAGCAGCAGTATCTACTAGTTTTCATTCACATCTTTTCTGGAGTGGGAAAGGTCCATGCTGGGGTTGGAGCCAGGCAGGCAGATCCTGCAGCCCATGATCATGAAGAAGGCCCTGCGGAAGGACCTGTTGAAGAAGCCGTAGAGGAAAGGGTTGAGAGAGGAGTTCACATAGCCCAGCCACAGGAACACGTCCCACACCACCCCGGCTGTGCTGTAGTCTATGAAAGGGTCAACGATATTAAGGGTGAAGAATGGCAGCCAAAAGAGCAGGAAGACGCCCATGATGATGCCCAGAGTTTTGGCGGCCTTCCGCTCCCTCCTCAGAGAGTTCCGGTGCCGCTGCTTTTTACTGGAGTCTCTGCCCACCCCCGCCGCCATCTGCGACTCCATGGCGCTGATCTGCATGGCCTGGCGCCGCGCCGCCTTGTAGATCTTCCAGTAGGCGACCAGCATGATGGCCATGGGCATGTAGAAGGCCACCATGGAGGCCATGACTGCGTAGATGCGGTTCACCAGGAACACGCACACGTTCTCAGGCAGCGGGACGGACACCCCGGCTTTGTGGAGGCCCAGGAGGATGGGTCCAAAGGAGATGAGCAGCGGCACGGCCCAGCACACCACGATGAGCAAGGCCACGCGGGCGCGGGACATCTTGAAGGAGTAGACCAGCGGGTTGCAGACGGCGTAGTAGCGGTCGAACGCAATGCAGCTGAGATGGAAGATGGAGGCGGTGCAGAGCATGACGTCCAGACTGGAGTGCAGCTGGCAGAAGGTGGCGCTGAAGTGCCAGCAGCCTTCCACGGTCCGCACCATGCTGTAGGGCATCACCACCAGCCCCACCAGGAAGTCCGCCACCGCCAGTGACATCACAAAACAGTTGGTAGGGGACTGAAGCTGTTTGAAATATGCAATTGCAAGGACCACCAGAAAGTTGCCCACCACTGTGCAGACGATGCCGATTAAGAGAAAGGTGTACAGGGCGACGCGTGAGCTGGAGTTTCTCAAGATGGCACAGGACTCTCCTATCTCTCCTGACACAGAGGCATTGGAGCCTTCCTCCAAGGAAACATTCATCTTGGTGCCTTTTGACCTAAGAGCAGACAGAAAAACAAACAAACATTTGTACATAACTAATTATGCTACCAGACAAATATTTAGAAAGAATACAATAAAATCAACATGAAAACATAAACATAGAAATATAAACAAACATTATACAAAATAAAATACAAAATATAAAAAAGTGAGTTCAGAAGGTGCTTCAGATTATATCATGTTTCTGCATTTGCTGATGACAGGATTCAGAATCTATCATATCTCTGTATTGACACATCGTTGTAAAGAAATCAACTTGGTGATTTGGTTGGCTTGAGTATTTGGTGAGATCAGAAGGTTGAGACTAACCACGTTACATAATACATGTTTTGGGGCTTTATCTTGGCAATGATCTAGTGCGACCAGTGAGAGAAAGCAGAGCGCTTGGAGTTTATCATCAGGGCACACAAACCCTTGGGCAGTTTTTCGCTCTAAGCATCAGTGCACGAGCAAAACAATCAAACAAATGTCACTTGAGTCCTTGGGGCGCGTTTCAGGAAGCAGCGGTTTGGATCCAGTAAGTCTGGGAATCCATGAAACAAAAGGAAAACAGTCAGTCAGTCAGAGCGACTCAGTCCTGACTTGTATTTCACTGGGATTTCTCAAGCAAGTCCCTGGAGCACAATTCCTTCCAGAATAGTCCACTGAGGATGGCTGTCAACAGCTTTGCTGATATGAAAAATGTGTCAGGCCCTGTTGTCTTCCCCAAGCCTCATGTGTGTGTGTGTGTGTGTGTGTGTGTGTGTGTGTGTGTGTGTGTGTGTGTGTGTGTGTGTGTGTATACAGCGTCCCCAGATTAAGGGCTTATCATCAGTAGTGGTGCACTCCTTGGGTCTTTGCATATTTACCTTCCAGTCTTTTTGGTTTCAGACAGAAATGACAACAACGACCAAAACAGGATTGAAATAGTTGCCATGGTAAATGCAGAAATAATAAAGTTGAGATCTTGTTGGTTATCCAAATATGCAATACTGAAAAAAAAAAGGGAAAAAAAAAAAAAAAAAAACGGTTTCTGACCTTTTTATGTGAATTCAACCAGAAACAAAGAAAAAAACATTTTCTGGAGGATTTCTTTTTTTTCTGTGATTAACAGCAGTTAACAGCAATCAAGTCCACTGCGTCTGAAGCTGCACGTTGGCTCAGTACCCAAAGACGTAATGAGTGACAGCTCTGCCATTCAGCCTGTGACGGAATGGGTAGACAGGAGGCCGGGAGGAGAGGAGGAGATGAGATAACTGCTGGCACAAGTGTCACAGAGGAAGCAAACATCAAAATGGAAGTCATAAGCATGACAAAAAGTGGTCTTACTTGGGTAGCATTTGAATTTTAATTAATGCCAAAGGGAATGAGTCAAATGATGCTGTTCACTGCTCCCGTCCACAGACTCATCCTGGAACTCCCTGGCCTGCCTACACATGATAGGGGAGCTTCTGCCAGTTTGAGGAGGGTATGAAGCGCTCCGTTAAATAAGAAATCCGGTGTGAATCAATCAATAGCACTTATGTTATCTGGCGTTGTCAGGGCCGTCGCAACAGGACAGGCAAACCAGGCAATTGCCTGGGGCCCCAGGCTGAAAGGGGCCCTCAAGAATGACTGTTTAATCATTTTAGTAGTTTAGTTGGTGGTGTTCATTCAATTAAATATGACAGTTAGACAATTGCAAGTTCAACACAAATAATTATATTAATGCAAGTTGCTTGAAGATTATAACAATGTGGTTTACTTAGAATTTTATGGGAGGTGAAGGACCCCCATGTCCTGTTTGCTTGGCGCCCCCAAGTACCTTGAAACAGCCCTGGGTGTTGTTGAGTGCTGTTGATAGGTTTGAGACACAGAGAATTTGCGACACACCAGTGTCCAGTGCTAACTAATGGGGCACAGCGAAACTTGGTTTCTATTTTGCTTATTTGTGCCCCTATCATATATAGCATTAGCTGCCATTTTGTCTATATTGTATCAAATTCTCTCATTTTCATACCTACAAAAATATCCCCCATCAACATCAAACAACAGAACAATGAATTGATTCGCAAAGATTTTTTCCTGTGACATTTCTCTTTGAGCGATGACTACTGTAGGATATGATACGTTGTTAAAAATGAATCCTCCTGATTTAAGGATAAATTGCTTAGATTCCTGTATAATTAATGTTAAAAAAAAATTAGTAATGTAGTCACATTAGTGTATCTTGATGACCGCAGCAGAAAAAAGGCATTAAATTGCCTCCCATGGTGGATCTATAAAAGGTATTTTTAGAAACGGACATAAATACAAGTACCAAGCTCATTTAAAATTCTCTAAGCCTAAAAGATGGAGGTGGTGTGTCTGACTGATCTTCAGACCCCACATGAGCTGTCACTGGAATATGCTGGAATCCATTGTCTAATTACAGGCAGTGAAGCTGCACAGAGCCAAGACTTGGACAAGATACAAGCTGGAACCGTTTCAGCCTGAGGTTGTTAGTCTGAGCAAAGAAGACAATGGACAACATATTTTAGATCAGGACAATGTTCCTGAACTCACTGAAAAAAAAAGTCCTTAGACAAATACACACACCCACACACATATATAATGTACTCTCTCTCTCTCTCTCTCTCTCTCTCTCTCTCTCTCTCTCTCTCTCTCTCTCACACACACACACACACACACACACACACACACACACACACACACAATTCAACCTTGGTTCCTGTTCCAATCCTCAACATGTAACGACTCACCGTAGGACCTTACAGTATTAGAGCCAGGCAGGTAAAGGTACTACAGAGATTTGACCTTACACACAATGCAGTTGAAGTGTGTATTCTCGTTAGAGTGAGCTGGAGTAACTCAACGTAACAATAGCCAATAAACCGTACCCTGCCTATTTATAAAACATTTAGTTTTTAATCCCATCTCTGATTCATTTATTTGTCTTGATCTTCAATACAAATGGAATTATCCCTTTAATCTGTATTCAGAGGAGAAGGGCTTAGTTTCTATAACAACGGCACCATATTCCTCCAGATTCACCTTCTCTAGTTCCAAAAGTAAACAGACTGTTGGAGTCACTTAAACTATTTGTTTCGCCAGGAGACCGAAAGTATGTTTTCTTCTTACTTGCAGTGAATGAGACAGACTTGGCTGATGGAGAAAATGAAAGGACAATTTATCAGTCTGTCAAGAATATCCATTTAGACTATTTCTAATCTTACACTATTTCTAACCCAAGGCATAGGATTGGCTACAAAAGCCATTATGCAGAGAGAACAAATGAGCAAGGCATAAGAGGTCAACTCATAGTTGTCTGAACTAATTATTCATTCATTCATATCATTTTAAATTAAGCTATTAGCCAGTAAACTGAACCTTAAAGTTGCAAAATAAAATCAATTGATGTTTAGAGTGAAAAAAAAGTCTAAGTAAACACAATTTATTGGAACTGCAGCTGCACACATAAGAGAAACAGTCATTTGATGAATCTATTTCAGTCAATAGAAGTGTATCCATCTATTCACAATTAGACATGGTCGCTCATGACAGGATAAGTTAAGATGTTCTTACCTCACAGCCTCAAGAAGCACCCAGATGCTTCATTTCTCCACTATGTGACGACTGCCTGCCCTCTCTCTCCATCATGTGCTGGGCACAGAGCAGATGTAGTGGCAGTAGTAGTAGTCTGTCCACAGAATGGTACTGTAGGTGGATGCTGGTGATGCAGGGTGCAAAGATGTGTGTGAGTGCTTGTAATTGGCGGTGAGTGTGTGTATTCCACTATTAGAGTGCCTACATTAATTACAGCTGAACCAGTCCTCTTCATGGAAGCTTGTGGAGGAGGGGGGTGGGGGGGGGGCATGCATGATTGGGTATTGTGATGCAAATGATGCTCCGCTCTACTCATCCACATTAAATTAGTTTGTCTGCATCACTAATGTGTCCTTTGAATGTGGGCTAGTTTCACTGTAAACCTCAGCAATGTCATGTTGCATGGCTTTTGGGATTTGTTGCATATCCACATACCATCTTGTAAGTGTCAATAGTTTTAAATGCAAACCCAAGCCAAAGCCATTAGAGGCCCTACACATAGGCCAATATATTATGTATGGAAGGAATATACAAAATATGAGAATATGATCAACAAAAGTTCTGAACACTAGTGATGTACTGTACTGTGTGTGTATATTGGATAAGATGCAGCAAGAAACAATTACTCGCTAAATGATCACTGTTCAGCAGCACACGACTAGCCCAGCCAGCCGAGTGGCACTCACCAGCATTTTGGAGAGTTCCATTACTTCCACCACACTCAGTGCAAAAGATCCACTCCAACTCCTCAGCTCCATCAGTAGGCCATATTATTATAAAAGCTTTTAAAATACCATTGGCTTCAGCGCATCACGGATCATCAGCTCCACCACGAGTGCGGACTCAGGGTGTTTTTCAGGTCTGAGGCATAAGGGACTGCTAATTAACGCCAACATGAAAGGGACCCCCACCCCCTGATTAGTGTCTCCTGACCCAGCATGCATTTCAAGCACATCTGGGCTTTTGAATAACAGGTGAGGAGATGGACTGCAGTGATTTGTTAAATTAATCAAGAATATAATCAAAACATTGCTGGCAGAAATTGAATAGCTGCAATTTACTCATTTAATGAAGCCTCCATATGCTCGTTTCTGTTTCAGTCATATATTTACTTATTCAATTCACTTGTTTTTTTACTCCCTTGCTAAAATAAAGCCTCTCTGAACATGGAACTAGGACTGCTGAGTGAATGACTTGACTGAAGTTGCTATTTTAGTCAAACATACATCATTTCTCTCCCCTACAGCACAAAACATCTCACATCCCACCTCACTGGGGCTTGGACAGAGAAAGTATATCAGTGCAAATCGTTTAAACTTTGCGCTATGTTTTTAATCTAATAAATCAAGTTGCCTTGGAAGAAGTCCGTGTGCGGACAACTACTTTACTTTTTCCAAGATATGAACATTAATAGGATTTGGGATGTGACTTGACATGTAGTTGCATGCCATGTGGCACTTGTTTTACTCTCAGTACACAAAAAATGAATTTGCATCGGGACATTTGTTTTTTCATTTGATGGCAATTTCCCGGTCCAGACATGTTGGCTTAGCTACTGTTTTCAGATGAATCCAAGGCAGGTAGCAGCGTTTTCAGAGCGCTGTGCTGAAACCGATTAATATGGATAGACGGTGCTTCTGCAACAGGTTTGTTACGGTTTAATTTGAAAACGCATCCATTTATATAGTCTCTGGGATCTGAAGAAATGGGATTGGATAGATTGTTTCTGTTCTGCATATCGCAACATTGATTTGATTCAGATTGATTCAGTATGTACATAGTAGTGTCAGCATGTAGGGGTAACAAAGGAACACCTGTTGTATACAGCCAAAGCCCAAGTGCAGGACAATATCTAGCAAGTAAATCAACAAACAATGATTTCACACAGTGTCAAAAAAAGAAAAAAAGAAAAAAAAATAGAAAAGAAGGATTTTAAGTGTGTGGACCCGGTGGATTATTTCAATATGAAGAGCATGAACAAGAGTCTGAATTGAAACCTCTTTCCTGGTGTCTTCACCCGTAAGAATGCATCTATAGCACAGCTTGACCTGTTATTGCTCAGCAAGACTATTTAAAAATACTGGCCTTTTGCAATCAGGATTGGCTTAATTAGCTTATCTTATCATACCGCAGCTCAGCATGATCAAGCTTCTGATGACAGCCGCCTGTGGGACACACTGGAGGCCCTGGGAGAAAAGATCAACTTTAATTGTAGCATGACCATCAATCCTTCTAGCTAGACTGGACCTGACAGTCTAACAAGATTGATGATCCCTGCGTTGCCTCTTGGACTCTCTCTCTCTCTCTCTCTCTCTCTCTCTCTCTCTCTCTCTCTCTCTCTCCACACACACACACACACACACACACACACACACACACACACACACACACACACACACACACACAGTATCCTTTCTCCAGCTCTAAGAATCAACACCATGTCAACAGAGGGTCACACAAGTGGCCCATGGTTCAGCAGCTCTACACTCTAACACAGTATAATATGGTTGGCTATTTAGCATTTGAACAATAGGAAATGACAAGTGTGCAGTCACAGAAAGGTAAGCATGAATTTACAGTCCATTGTGCAGACATCTCTACTTTATTATAACTATTACATTCCTAAAACAACTGTAGAAAACAACTTAAGTCAATTATTTCTGAACAAAACTTAAAGCAAAGTGAATTACACATAATAAGTGCAATTACGCTGAAAGTAGGAGGCTTGCATTCAACAATGACTGTCAAACAACATCTGGGCTTCAGCTTGAACACCATACAGTGTTGTTTTAATTGTTGTGCAAGTCTAAACAAAACAAGCTTACTGATCAGAATCGAATCTCTGGGACAAACACCATACCAGCATCTTTTCTTTCAACCTCTTGTTGTTTGTGCCTGTTGCATTAATAGCCTGTTACTCATACTGTCTTTAGACAAAACAAACAGCTAGCTAGCCCTAATCTGCTCCATCAAGAGCACTGACATCAAAACAATTCACGACTAAGACGTGAATTAAGTTGGAATTAGAACAAGTGAAAACAGGCAGACAATGGGACTCTAAAGATCTAATCTGGGTCTTGCCCCGAGAGGACACAGCCATCAAGGCTTTTAAGGTCACCACCAGCAGCTGAGCAGACAGAAATGGGTGGTAGCTTTTAAGCAGTCGACATGTTCCAACTACTTTTTCCTAAATTAGTTTGCCATGGAAGGGGTAATTGGTGGACATCAATCTTTGATGCACATCCCAGAGAGAAAGTCCAGTTTTCAAAGATAATGGTGATAATGGACTAACGAGAGTAAGAATCTTCAGCGCTGGCGAGTCATTATAGATTATAATGTTCTACTTTTTTGCTTTGGATTCACAGAGATGCTCTTTAGCAGTGCATCTACATGAGAGTAGCAGTGACTGACAGAGTTGATGTCTGTGTCCTTCATCTCTATAATGAGCATGAGACCCAAAAGGACCTCTTCAAGGTGAGCCATAATTAGATTTGTATGCAATCAGGTGCACAGTAATCTTAAATTGAAAAGAGTAGAAAAAATAGTGTAATTTTCAAACCAGCTCTGAATCACTTCAATCTAGCAAAACATTCAGTGGAGCATGGCATTGTGCACCAAACCCTAATGGAGACATAACTAATGAACTTGCTTTAGAAGACATTAGGTCCCTGGAAGAAAAAAAACGGGTCGTTGCTTTCGATGGATAGAAAATGAAATTACACTGGGAAAACATTTTTACTGGTCCTCTCCCAAAAGCCAGAATGTCCTCACAAAACCTTTCCCCTGGAATGGAAACCAATGAAGAAATGAGAGTTGAGTAGAAACTTTGGAATTGCTTTCAATAAGAGACTGTCAGTAAGAGACTGTCAAAATGGATGCTATTTTTATGTCTACACCAGCTGGGCTCCATTCACCATAAATACCTATGAATACAAAATGGTTTCTATTATCTTGAGAGACGTTAGTGTGCTATATATGCCGTTATTATTTTTAGATGTGCCAGATTAACAGGAACAAGCTATATCCGAATCACAACAGTGCCCTGTTCCCACTTATTAAATATCTTTGGGATATGATGCTACTGTCACAGAGGCACATATCACCACAGGGTGCTAATATAGTAGCCTAAGCCTTTTTAAACCTCAAGCCATGAGTATACAACAACACTTAAAACATCACAACACTAAATAAACTGTTACATGTATGTACGTACTCTAGGCGCTATGAAATATCTCTGCATTGTAGCACAGGGACTTGTACCTTCATGTGGATATCTCCTCTTAACTCACAGTGGAAATTCCCAAACGTGTCCAAAAGAGCTTTGGTGGAGCTGCTAATATGGATCTTCAAAGCTAAATAAAAATGGAATAAATGTTATTTTATTCTGTCGATGAACATTTATACAGAACAGACAAACAAACAAACAAAGAAGCACAAAACAGTCAGTCAGTGTGAATTTCAAATGAACTTACGTAACCCATGAGACTCCATCCTTGATGCGGTATTGACGGTGTCTCCAAATAAACAATAGCGGGGCATCTTGAGGCCTACCACTCCTGCCACACATGGACCTGAAGCAGAGGGACTGGAGTGAGCAGTAGGCCTACGCTGAGCAGTGAGGACCTGAGGGTCTCTGTGGAGCTTCTAGAAATCTCTCCTCATACAGTATTCTTTGCATTAAAGGAGAAAACCGGCGTGAATCAACACATAGTCCTACTGTTTTGTAGTGCCAACCGCTATTGTTAGCCACCTCAATCACTGGATTTCATGCAAGGCAGACTGAGATAGCGAAAGGGCAGCTAACGTGAACAGAATGGGGCATTTCAAAACGAAAGCAAATGGATTAGGTTTTGTTTTTGACATGACTCATTCACTCACTGTTAGCTGCCGTTTCGCAAACTCGGTCTACCATGCACAAAATGTTATCATTGAAGTGGCTTTCAGTAGCGCTTAGCAGTATAAAACAGCAGGGCTAGGTGTTGATTCACGCCGGGTTATAGCTTTAAGAAGTCCCCGATAGATAAAAGTGGTTTTACATCTTTGTGCATGAAGCCTCTATCTATTTTAAACTTCCTAATTTGTGGGCCTCCCATGGGCATTATTTGAAAGAAAGTAAATTTAGACATGTTTTAAATGTTATTACCCATTTTTTTCTTGCCAGAAAGAGGGATGAATTCAATGCATTTCAATGATAGAATGTTCAGTTTACTACCATGGAATGTGGAAATGTTCAGGTGTGAAATAAGCCCATAGGTAGCCTACCTGAGTGGAGCCCTATTCGGACCTTCAGCTGCTGCCCAGGCACGTGAGCACCCTGGTACTGCGACATGCCTTGCACTATGGCTAATGACATTCTGGCAATTTCCTTAGCGTGATCGTCTCCATTCCTGATAGGAAGACCAGACACCATCATGTAGGCATCACCAATGGTCTCAACCTATGAGGGAAATAGAGATAAAATTCTTGAATTTCCTTCGGGATGAAATGAATAAAGTACTATCTCATCTTTCCTTGTCTTATCTAAACATAAACCAGACCATAATCTGTACAAGGTGAATTATCTCTAGGTGGCTAGAGTGGCTCTGATTGCTACAGAGTGCCTTTCATGCATGTTACATTAATTGGATGCATCCATAATGTGCGGTATCAGCTATAGATAGGTGCTATGGTAATGATAATCATTTAATGATCACAGAATGCTTGAGACTGAATTTTCTTTACCTTGTAAACATCATGGTTGTCAATGATGGTGTCGAAATATGTATATAAATCATTCAATACATTTACCACCTGAAAAACAAAATTAAAACACACACACATGCACACCCACAAAACGCGCACACACACACGCACACACACACACACACACACACACACACACACACACACACACACACACACACACACATGAACTTCGGGTGGACAATAATTTTCCACTGAGCCACAGCTGTGTGTCCTCCCACAAGGAGCCGAAATAAACTGGTGACAAAGCATTATTTCCACTGTGGCTCTCTCTCTGTCATGGCTCTCAGCTATGCACACCTGACACACAGAAGCTTGTCTGTGACACACAGAGCTGTGAGGCACTCACGCTACCGTGCTCATAGCCAGACACCTTGTCACACCAACCCGACTCAGCAGCCATGATGAGGCTCCAGTTCGCTGTACTGGGCTCTGGCCAGAAATGCCAGGCACTCTGTTGAAACCTCTAAGTGACACAAGGTTCTCATTTTAGAAGCAGGCCCAAAGATATATCATCTTTTTTGGTTACTCTCACACTCCCATCAATCTACCAACCTGACAATCTATCCTCTGCTCTTTGACGTATTGATGCGTTAGCATTCAATGTATCATTAAGTGTTACAGGTCAAATGAAACACATACTGTACAATACCTGTTGCTATGTAGCAAAACAACAACAGCAGTTTCAAAACAAACTTCTATTTCTACATGGACGTTCCTGAGTGTCCCTACAGTGAATGGGGTGGGGTTACAAAATGAATGTCAGAGCTAAAACAAGTTACTGTGGTATGCTACTGTACATACATGCCAATAAACAACTTTCCAACGGAGAACAAAAGATTCACACCAGTGTGGGGATTCCAACATTACAGGAGAGTTTTTGCCCCTTTTGGCCCTCATTTTTCTCTGCATTCTCTCTCCATCGTTAATGCCTGTTAACACCTCTCACCTGCATTGGCGTAAGAGAAGCAGACATGGCAGTGAAGCCCTCAATGTCACTGAAATAAATAGTGACACAGTCGTATGTCTCAGCCCGCACTGTGTTCCCCGTGATTAACTGGACAGCAACAGACCTAAAAATACAGTGACAAAACACTTGTTTAAGAGACACAAGAATAAACATAATCTGAGTACTTTGATGTGTATGCCTCGGTAAATAGATATGCCCCCAGGCCTGAGGTGTTTTCAAATCTTCTGACACCAGCCACGAGATCAAAGGAAATAAATGGGACCAACTGACATATATGACTCTAAAACCTGTGTGTGCCTAATGTGTGACTCAGATATGCACATTTTTTATTTATTTATTTATTTATTTATTTATTTTGCCAATTTGTATTATCTGGGTGGTACATCACTTTGGATGAAAAGAGTCTTAGAGTGTCAATAGATATAAACACATGAATATTAAGGTACATTTGTTATAGAGAATATTCTGTATAGAGAGTATTCTGATTATAGATTATTTGTGGAATGCCAGCATGCATTTGTATGCAGGTTGGAAGATGTCTGGTCTGGAGACATTAGAGGAAGTTAATACAAAGGGAAAATGCAACACTAATATGAGAGGAAACGAGAGATTGAAAAAGAGGGGGTTCGAGAGCCAAGCATCTCATCTACATGACAGATGACAGCGCCGGGGCGCGCAGCTAATGTGTTACCGTGGCAACATCTGCGTGAGGAGGCCCTCGGCCCGCCTCTTCTCCTCCAGAAGCTGAGCCGTGCGCTCACTCACCAACTCCTCCAGGTTACACGCATACAGCTCCAGACGGGACAACAAGTCATCCATGATGTGCTCACTGCCCCAGGAGTAAACACACACACACACACACACACACACACACACACACACACACACACACACACACACACACACACACACACACACACACACACACACACACACACACACACACACACACACACACACACACACAAGGAATTTAGTTGTTTTTGATAGTTAGTAAATGCACAGTAATTGTTGTTCATCTATTGTGTAGCTTTGTGGTTTAGGCAGAGCCTCTTCTCTACTGATATGAGCTTCCAAATAGAAACCACACGCTATCATTTATCTTGACCACACAAAGCCACACAAACATAAGGTTCACTGGAACATATCTAGAAACTTTAAAGGAATAACTGTATCTGTTGTGAACCAACCTGTCGCCCTGTTGTTTCACATTGACTCACATTGTTAGTAGGCATGAGAATGAACAAATTTGATGCAATGCACCAAGTAGACCAAACAGGAAAAAGGTAACCAATACTAATGATGAGGGCGAGGAAGCTCCGTTTTTTAATTGCCCCCATCCAAGCCATCTCACAAATTGGGTCCACATTGTGGAGCTGACTCAGCTGACTCTCATAGAACAGGGATAAGGACTGATTGACTGTGGATTCTTCCTTTAACAAACAGTTCACTGGAGCATGTATCCATTAACCTTAGCATCCAGTCCACTGGAACACATGTAGTCCACTAGTGCAGTGAGGGGTCAGGCAGAGAGGCACAGCACAGAGGACTGAATTTAGATGGAGTGCACCAAGGCTCAATAGGAGTCATGCTCATGATAGTCTATGGGAAAAACACAATGTGGATTTCCTGCTCTCCTCCCTTTCCAGTCCTCTCCTCTGTCATCCTTTAATCCCCCCCTCTCTCTCTCCCTCTCTCTCTCCCTTTCTCTCTCACCCTCTCTCTCTCTCTCTCTCTCTCTCTCTCTCTCTCTCTCTCTCTCTTTCTTCTGCCTGCCTGTGCCTTCGCCTCCACTGCCTTGCCCAGGCGACCTCCTCTTCCTCTCTTTCATCTGCTGTCAGTGTGCCTCTCAGTCTCTCCTTTCACAAGTGTGTGTGTGTGTGTGTGTGTGTGTGGTGTCATCTCTCTCAGAGGGATTAATGTGGGTGCTACTGTTGTCTGACAGCTAGCTTCTCTCCTGGGGGTGGTGGTGGGGGTGGGTGTGTGCGCTCTACTCCACTGAATGAGGTGTCAGCCTTCCCCTGAGCCCGGCCATCATGCCAGCGCGTTTGTGCAGCTGATTAGGAGCCGTCATGGCTAAATGTTATTAATGTGCCTGATGTCCTCTCTGCGCCTCTCTCTCTCTCTCTCGTCTCCACTGGAGTCACACACCTGCCATCCAGGACAGGAGCAGCTATAGCCACCAATCACCTGTTGCCATTTAGCGTGTCACTCCGGGACGACACACAAACCAGCGCTAGCGCTGCCATGAAAGTGGCAAACGTATAGATGTGTGTGAGCTATACACACAAACATACACTCACACCTCACCTTTATCATCTCTCTCTCTCTCTCTCTCTCTCTCTCTCTCTCTCTCTCTCTCTCTCTCTCTCTCTCTCTCTCTCTCTCTCTCTCTCTCTCTCTCTGTTGATCTCTTGCTCACTCCCTTTCACTCTCTCTCTCTCTCTCAAGTAAGACTGTGTTACCTGGACCTGCCATTTCCAAACGGGCCATTACTTTAATAATCTACCGTCAAAACACATGATTGATGTAAGCTAAATAAAAGCAAGACTCAGAAATTGAATCGCCACAGTCAGACAATCAAATAATGGTTACGCTGAAATAAACGGCTGTCTCTTCTCATAGCATTTTGCATGTCACAGTTCAGGCTGTGCTGGTTGTCATTTCAAAAAGGTTCTGTCAAATCTTTCAAATGAAGATGCAGGGGAGTCTGCCTGTGATTGACTATAAGATTAAAACCATACTAAAAATTCTAACCATAAATGCCTTTGCATGTTGAAGTGACCACAGAATACTGATGGAATGAATGACTTCACTGCAAATAACTGTTCATCCAGGGGTCTCCCAAAAGTATAGTGGCTAACTAAGTTAGCAATGCAATTACTGTAACTGGTTAGCAACTATGCTTTTGGGAAACATGCACTAGTGTGGGTGCTACTGTGGAACTCTGAGCAGTATAGTGGCTAACTAAGTTAGCAATATCAGATCATCCAGGTGGTACTGTGGAACTCACCCGGTAGGGCTGAGCTTCTCAATGGTGACTCTGAGGGAGGAGAAGTCAGGGCGCTCAGCAGGCCTCTCTCTCCAGCAGCTCCTGACCAGGGCCTCCATCTCCTCTGGGCACTCCTCCCCATCTATGTGAGGCCTCAGGGGGCTCCTGCCTCCTGCCTTCACCCTCTCCACCAGGTCTGAGGCGGAGTCCAGATGACAGGGAGATGGAGAACGGGGGATGCATTATTCATCACTACCTACAGTACTCTTCATCTGCTTATGGTGCAGCTCTCAGAGTTCTACTTTACATTCCACTGGCATTCCGGGTGTCAGGAGGTCAGGGATACCTTAGATCAGATCGCTGATATAACAACAGTTGACTTCTCATATGTTTTTTCAATACTACTCTGACAGTGTCCCATTCATTTATCATAAACTTCATTAAAACTGAAACAAAGTCTTAATTGAAAATGAAAGTAGAGACAGCTTGTGAGCTGTGTTGTAAAGAATGTTTCAAGTTCAATTTGTGTGGTAAACTACTTCCTCAGCAGAAGAAGCAAAATGGTGCCTATAATTTGGAAATATCTATTGTGTTCCTGTCTTCATTATGGCTGTGTGAGAAAATGTATCATCTATTAGTCAGGGAAAATACGCCCTATTAGCAATATGTGAGGAATTATATTCATTTATTGACCAGAGGACAAAGCACAATCCTACAGTACATGTACGGTATATGTGTGTGTGTGTGTGTGTGTGTGTGTGTGTGTGTGTGTGTGTGTGAGAGAGAGAGAGAGAGAGAGAGAGAGAGAGAGAGAGAGAGCGAGAGCGAGAGAGAGAGAGTACCTATGGGCCTGAGACTGGTGTTGGGTATGTAAAAGGGCCGGTGGCGGTACACAACTTCCTGGACAATGATGCTGAAGCTGTACACATCTCCTTTCTGGGTGCCGTTGGGAGGCATGGGCTGCCTGAGCAACTCTGGGGCCCTGTACAGCAGGGCTGGGAGAGAGAGAGAGAGAGAGAGAGAGAGAGAGAGAGAGAGAGAGAGAGAGAGAGAGAGAGAGAGAGAGAGAGTACTGCTCTGGAGTCCGTTTCTCAAAAGCATTTGTTGGTTGTAATGCAATTTCCAATTGACAACCAACTAAGTTGCTGTCTAGTTAGTAAATATGGGAAACACAGGCCTGGACAAACACTTAGGAACCTATTTAAATATATTATGTAAATATATTATCAATTTATTACCTACTGCAATCACCTAGGATTGAGCAGGTGGTGTGCTAACAGTCAGTCCCATTTGAGATGAAGTGCCTGAGGTCTCTTACACTGGTGGTACTCCAGACTGTCAGAGGGAGCTGGCCGCCGCAGGGTGTTGAGCCCAAAGTCAGTGACCTTCAGCACGAAGCGGCTGTCCACCACACAGTTCCTGGAGGTCAGGTGACCATGGGAGCGCAGCGGGCTGCAGTGCAGGTAGTCCATCCCCTGAGAGAGAAAAGAAAAGAAAAGAAAAGAAACAGGCTTCCATGCGGGCGCTTGTGCGCTGACCGCCTGGAGACACAGGCTAGGCATGCAGCAGCTACTAGTGAGTCATTCCAAAACAAACTGCAATTCATGGCAGCTCGTCTTTCCCTAACTTCCATAAAAGTAAGGGGCGAATCGGGGTGAATGGCCCAATGTTATGAGAGCTGTATACCTTCACGATATCCAACAGGAGGGAGTACTTAAAACTCCAGTCCAGCTTGATTGACTCGCTCTTTAAAATGTCCTGGGAGATGAAGGACATCACAAAAACACCCATTAGAACAAGGCATAAAAGCAGGCAAGCATGTAGGGGTCTGAATTTAAGAGAGACTCGTAAGTAGGGTTGGATAAAAGCATCTGTTAAACGGATGAATGTAAATAAGACCCTATACCTGCAGGCTCCCCCGGGGACAATACTCGGTCAGGAGGAAGGGCTGGGGGGGCTCCAGACAGGCCCCTATGAAGCTGCAGATATTTTGGTGTGTTAAATCCCTACACTGCACACACACACACACACACACACACACACACACACACACACACACACACACACACACACACACACACACACACACACACACACACAAATGACAATTCAGGGTAGGGTACAAAATGCTTACTTCACCTTAAGGATAAGATGAGAAAAAAACACACAGATGTGATCTGTTGCACAGGCTGCCTAAAAGTGACATGTCACTATGTCCCTCTGGCAGCCAGCAACAACTCACCTGTCTGAGTTCCGTCTGCAGCTCGCTACTCAAGCCTACATTCCTGACGTGAAGCAGACGCAGTGCACACACATTCTCCTGAGGGGCCACAGAGCACAGAGCACAGAGCCAGACATGAGATCAGAGAACTTAAATACCCGCATCCCTAAGACAGCACACCTCAAGCAATATTGAAAAATTACATAATAGGCTCAGCTGAAATACAGCAAAACACAACACAGGCCTTGACTATTAATTTTTTGTAAAGCATGTCTGGTTTATTCAGAGGAGCAAATGGGGCTGAGAGAGAGAGAGAGAGAGAGAGAGAGAGAGAGAGAGAGAGAGAGAGAGAGAGAGAGAGAGAGAGAGATTACCTTGTAGACAGCAGGCCTGTAAGATGAGCAGCGCCCCTGCACACTGCACATGATAGACTCCACAGATGCCTGCATGGCTCTAGACCTCATGTATGGAACCTGAGATTAAGAAGGACATGGAGCACAACAACATCATCAACAACAACAACAAACTTTACAGATGCCAACTTAAATAAAACATTGTGTTTTACAGTATTTCACTCTGGATGTGTTAATATTGTTTTCCTTGTCTCTTCTATTTAACCTGACAGTTCTGACCATTTAAGACATAATGACCGAACTAGGACTACAAATCTGTTTACGCAGTTCCTACTTATCATCCGTTGATATGACCTTTTTTGGTCAAAATCTGGAGTGAATGGAATGGTATTACTGTAACTATTACAGCCAAAGTGACAAATAAGCATAATGCTGATTTTATTAGAGCATAAGGCACGCCTCTTTACAACTTTACAACAACAAAAAACAAAACATTTTTTTATTGAATTTCTTAATTATGAAATTGAACATTGCTATGATGTGTTCAATGGCCAGCATATTTAGCAGACTTGTTTTCAGCAATAATGTTTTTTATTCTAAAAAAAAATCTCTGTATTCTCTGTGGATGTGAATTCACTACAAACCTTTTACTATCACAATTACATCTATATATCTGTCTGTCTGTCTGTCTGTCTGTGAAGGGCCATAGGACATAGGCACTGTCTGCCTGTCTGTCTGTCTGTCTGTCTGTGAAGGGCCATAGGACATAGGCACTGTCTGTCTGTCTGTCTGTCTGTCTGTCTGTGAAGGGCCATAGGACATAGGCACTGTCTCTGTCTGTGAAGGGCCATAGGACATAGGCACTGTCTGTCTCTCTGTCTGTGAAGGGCCATAGGACATAGGCACTGTCTGTCTGTGAAGGGCCATAGGACATAGGCACTGTCTGTCTGTCTGTGAAGGGCCATAGGACATAGGCACTGTGAGCCCAACCTTAGCTGCTCTGGCAGAGACCTGCAGCTCTGTCAGATTTACTTCTCCAGGGCTGATCTTCCACAGCATCATGGAGGCCTCTTCTTGCTGCCGGTACTTCCTAGTGCAGAGAGAGAGAGCAGGAGTAGAGACCTTTCTGAGGGCATAAAGTACTAGCCTACAGTAAGATCTGTGTCTGAGGGCATAAAGTACTAGCCTACAGTGAGATCTGTGTCGGAAAGGAATTGGATAAATATGAATTCAAGAGCAAAATAAGGTGTCTCAAAATGTGGAAGATTAAATGAGAATGTATTTGATTTCAAGGCATAATATTATTCTAATTTACGGAACAGCTATTTGGAATTTCCAGTTGTGCTCATAGAGGATGAGTGTTCCTTTTACTGTAAAGGCCAACAGAGAGTTAGAGTAAATAAGTGAATGTAAATGTACCTGTCCAGTGCCATCTTACCTGTACAGAACACAGACAACAAGAGTTCCCACTACCAGCAACCCAAATATCAGGCCCACAGCAATAACAAACTTCCTGTCTGTGGAAAGATGGGTAAAAAAGTAGTTCTAAGTGCCTGGCCACAATGTAGAGGGAGGGGCAGATGTTTTTTTTATTAGGGAAATCTAGAAAATCTAGAGAAAAGCATGCTGAAATTTAAATCTTGAAATTCTTTCTAACCCAAAATGAATAAATAAAACAATGTTTGTAATCTCCTGAAGTAAATTATTGGATGCTTCACCAGGAAGGGCTTACAATAAAATCTTACCGTAAAAAAAAAACCTATATCAGCACAAAGAGAGATTGTGAATTTGGTCTGCCAGGCACTCGTGAATAATTCATGCAGCCTTCTGACTGTGCTGGCTCTTTTTAATTCTCTGCTCTTTCTTTAGGGGGGTCTGGGCCAGCGCTGTAATAATCTGTGTGACCCCAGCGCTGACCCTAGACCACAGGTGTGTGTGTGGCGTGTCCGTGCCAGCGAGCTCCACATCACAGAGGACAACTACACAGCCAACACACCTCTCATGGAACAACATCTCCCCCTACTGTCTCTTAGGTGCCACTGCAGAAGAGCATAGAATGTGGCAGATTTGTTTTCACATTCTAATGGAAACAGGTTCCTACACTATTTTGAGTGCTTACTTGGGGAATTGAGGATCCACGAAAATGCAAGCGCAGCTTTCACAGCTGCCAGACAAAACATTGCAAACTCATTTTTCACTGTGGCATGCGGAGCAAAGGATTCACATCCTCTCACTCTTCACAGTCAATCAAACTTGTCAGAGGTTACATTAGCGTAACCTTTTGTTGTAACATAAATCAATCACATTTTCCTGAGTCAACACTACTGTTTACCTTATGCCATCTTGCTACAATATTTCTGCAGCCTACTGCATATTTAACCATTCCTAAAAGGTTTTCAGAAGATTACGGTAATGCGCCCAAGGACTACATTTTCACAACTACTTCACATAACCAAATATAGATAGGGGAAAAGTAAGATTGGGTGGGCTACAGCAGGGGTTCTCAAACTTTCTTGGTTCGGGGACCCCTCATGGAGCCGAAAATTTTTTCGAGGACCCCTCTTGATCGCAATTTTTTTTTTTTCTGTTCTTTCAGATGCAACAGTTTTAAATGGGCATGTAATTGCATGTGGCAAAATATGACAGTGCAGAAGTGGTTTTCTGTAGGTCTACTGATGCCCAAGGATGTGTCTGATTAGTATTTCTATCTCTGTTTATTTTTGTAGCAAACTTTTTCACGGACCCCCTGGGGGGGTCCCCGGATCCCAGTTTGAGAACCAATGGGCTACAGTATTTATTTTCCATAAGGGATTGATTGTTTATTAGGAAACAATCCAGCTGAATGTATTACTGTACAATAACCAGGATCTAAGAGTCATCACATACTGTGCGTAAAGTGACAACTTGTGGCAGCACAGTTTGCTTCTAATTAGTCTCCCTTGAATGCAGTTTCATGTAGCACAATATAACCTATGATCCCTGTAATCATGGATAGTGACATCATTACCAGTGTTGGTGCAGAGCTCCTGTCTGAAACCACACAGCGGATGGTCCTTTGGCGGGGTAGTGTGGCCTCCAGGCCAGAGGATATGAACGCCTCTCACTGGCTCATACACCTTCTTAGTCCCAGAGTAGTTTGCAACCACCTGAATATGGGGGGTTAACAGAAAACAAACAAGGACCAGCCAAAGGTGAAATCTGTCATTCAGTGAAATTCATCATTTACTATGACATACCTATTTCTATGAGGCTCTAAAACTAACAGACTTTTGGTGTTATGCTGACCTTTGTCCATGATTGACTTGAATGTACTGTAATGTGCTTGGCATAGCAGCATTTGTCATAAAACCAAGGGACATGTCTGACATGTGTTAGCATTGAGTCCACAAAACATAACAGTAAACATTATTTAAAAAAAACAAAAAAACATAAAACACATGATTCATGTAGTCAACAGAAAAACATGGAAAAACACTGGGATATTACATGGTGAAAAATAATCACTCTTGGTGCCACAGAGTCACAGTGGGAGACTCACTTTAAAAGCACCACTGGCTTCCATATGTTTCATCATGTATGCTGATTCACGGTCACCATTTGAATCCATTGTCACATCTCCTTGGATACCTGTGTAGACAGCAGTCGAAAAATCAACATGAGATCAATTTTGGCCTCTTATATCCTCAACTGAAGGAAGTAACATTGCTGACCAGTAATTGTTCTGTTCCACATTTTGTGGGTGATGTAGAAGCCATCATATGGGTTTCCATTTTCTGTCAAACTTTCGTTCAGTGCCTGGGCGTACAGCCACACCGTATCATGTGCTATAGCAGCCAAAACAGATACCTGGAAGAAAACAAAATAATTAACAACATTCTATACAAAAGCAAGTTTCAAAATATTGAAGACTACCCACCTCTTCCTCTTCGGAGAACTGGTAACCAAAGGCCTCTTTCGCCTTTTGTTTGACTTTTTCATTAAACTTCTCATACTTGTCATCATCAGGCTTGTAGAGTGAGAGGATGAAAAGGGCCTGGTAAGCCTGCTTTGCCACCTCATCAAAAGCATCTCCTAAAACAAAAGGAAAGAAAGATATTTCTGGATGTGTGCCTTGTGTTATCGTGCAGTATACAGTATGTGTGCCTTGTGTTATTGTGCAGTATATGTACACTAGGTACAGTATGTGTGCCGTGTGTTATTGTGCAGTATATGTACAGTATGTGTGCCGTGTGTTATTGTGCAGTATATGTACAGTATGTGTGCCGTGTGTTATTGTGCAGTATATGTACAGTGATACACTATGTGTGCCGTGTGTTATTGTGCAGTATATGTACAGTATGTGTGCCGTGTGTTATTGTGCAGTATACAGTATGTGTGCCGTGTGTTATTGTGCAGTATACAGTATGTGTGCCGTGTGTTATTGTGCAGTATATGTACAGTATGTGAGCCGTGTGTTATTGTGCAGTATACAGTATGTGTGCCTTGTGTTATTGTGCAGTATATGTACAGTGATGTACTATGTGTACCGTGTGTTATGTACAGTATGTACAGTATGTGAGCCGTGTGTTATTGTGCAGTATATGTACAGTATGTGAGCCGTGTGTTATTGTGCAGTATATGTACAGTAGATACAGTATGTGTGCCGTGTGTTATTGTGCAGTATATGTACAGTATGTGTGCCGTGTGTTATTGTGCAGTATATGTACAGTATGTGTGCCGTGTGTTATTGTGCAGTATATGTACAGTAGGTACAGTATGTGTGCCGTGTGTTATTGTGCAGTATACAGTATGTGTGCCGTGTGTTATTGTGCAGTATATGTACAGTATGTGTGCCGTGTGTTATTGTGCAGTATATGTACAGTATGTGTGCCGTGTGTTATTGTGCAGTATATGTACAGTAGGTACAGTATGTGTGCCGTGTGTTATTGTGCAGTATATGCACAGTAGGTGCAGTATGTGAACAATGGTGTTTGAAGTGAAACAAAACCTTGTTCCCAGTCAAAGCTGCCAAAGACATTTTCATTTTTGTATGGCTCAAAGCAGAAGAAAGCATAGTCTCCACTGGTCAGGCCTTTTCCATGGGCCTCTATGAGAAACCTGCGCACAACATCTCCTCGAGCGGAAATGACGATGACTGCATACAAAGACAAGAAACACTAGTGTAAGCACCTGCTGCATCATCAAACACCTTACAGAAGCCTAGGGTCAGAGGTCAGTTTCCGTGGTGATTATGCAGACAAAACAACAGAGAATACAAACTCCTGGCAACTTCCGCCATCGCTGCAAGTGCCTGAGCATGTGTGTAGGAGGAATTCTCTCGTAACTCCAGGTTTTTGGCGATAGTGATGTTACTGATTTCTGCCTGGTACCTTTGGGAAACAAATCCAGAAATATTTGTGCTGTATGAGACCAGGTTCCCGCAAAACTACTCTAGTAAACATACAAGTCTCTGCCCACACACAAGAGTGTATCATATGGATGAAATCCTTTGGATGCACTCACCTGATCCCCTCTGCAGGGATAGTCCAAACAGTGTCGTTATCATGGATGATCCCAATGCGCCTCCAGCCAAATTCCTTACAGATCTCGACAAAAAAAGAGCCCATCTTTGTGAAGGGTCCAAACACTCTCGTGAGAGTTGGATAAGCCTGTAGTTCCCAGAGACACAAGGCAAACAATGAGGGAGGGATTGTTGTGTTATTGGGCAGTAATACATAGCCTTACATTAGACTGGTGCATAGAGGGTCCCAGGAATGATTATAAATACCCAATTCTCCATGTTACAGTAAATTGTCTTGCATTCTTTTCTTCACCTTCTTTCTTTTTTCTACCTTTCTTCTACTTCTTATACTTTTATGATTACTATTTTCTATTTACAGTTTTACTATCTTCTTAATGTTTGTAATAACTCACCTTCTTGTCCAGAAACTGCTGGTCTGCACAGACAGGGTTAACTACAGCCATGTTCCAAAAAGCTGCCAGTTTGGAAATCACTGCACAAACCTACAGTACAAAAATAACTGTAAATAAATAAACGGCTTTGACTTCACAATACCTGACAGTTCACACCACTGAAGCCATATGGCACCAGAAGCAGAAGGTACTGTGCACTGACCTACATTAAACAGTGAGTTGGCTAGCATGCAGGCGAGGTGTACAATGGGGTGTAATGAGCAGGAGAAACGGCACCTGAGAGCAGGCTGGGCCGATGAGGGCACTGTACTTGTGTTTGTGCTGGAGCTCCACTAGTTTCCCCGGACCTGTTAAATCATTACACTCGTCATCCACATAGTGGTAGTCTAGCTGATGACCTGAAGGACAAAAGGGACACTAATTGTTTATTTGACTATTTGACAAAGTGAGCCCTTGTAGGCTACGCTTCCTATTCAATGTATATGTCACACCAAATATCTATTACCACGCTGTTCCAAAAAAAAAAAATTCAAAATGAATAATTTATCAACCTTTCAGGATGCTTGGATTTTTTTTTGTCTGTCCATTTATTTGCCGTCATAAATATATAGATGATACAATATGATATGTGCAATATATTCTTTTACTCATTTATTTATTCAATTACACATTGAGAGCCAGTAAAAATTTCAGAATTATATATCTTGATATCTAGCAAGGTTTGGTAGGCTATGTAGCAAATGTCCATTATTGTCCCCTTAGAGGGTAGAGTGCAGTCTGACCTGGCAGAAGATCAGGCCTGCTGTTGACAGTATCTATGGCGATGAGCGCTCCTGCCCCGATGCGGCCCACGCTGATGGCTTTGGAGTTGTTGGGCAGGGACAGCAGCACGGTGAACTTTGTGCTGGAGCTCAGCACCACACACCACAGCAGCAGGAGGAGAGTCGTTTTCAATAGACACCCCATCAGCACTATATAATAGGACAAGCAAAAACCACCAGGAATCAAAGTGCCTGTCTGCCCACCCATACTAAAAAGCAAAGCTTTCTACCACATAAAACAGTTTCTTCCCCTTGAAGGACACTAGAGTCAAATAAAATCAAATCTGAACACACTTCATTGCATGGTATCCAAAACATTAGCCCCCTCTGGTATATGATATTCTTATAAATATAGTTTAAAAAGTTGAAAATATTTCTGATAGTATTTTACAGAATATAAACCAAAGTCACAACAGTAATTTAGTCTAGCCTTTTTTAAATACATAATATAAATATAACTTATAATTTTTTTTCTATATATCCTATTGCTAATAATGTACACACATTTTCAAAAAGAAAATATATACCTAGCATTACTATCATACAATTATTAATTTAAGTAATGCTTTATGCTTACCAGCCATGATCCGAGAAGACATTTAATTTCATTCATCAGGACAATTTCTCCAAGGCAGAATCAGAACTTCAATCGCAGAATCAAACAAAGCCGTAGTGTTCAGTACAAATGGGCAAATCCAGTCCTCTGCCCTCTGCATCTGTTATAAACTGTACTGTAGGTAGCCTACTCCACTGACCTACTGTACACCACAACTCCAAGTCCCTCTCAAGACCGACTTGTTAGCAACTATTTATCAAACGCAGGGGTAAACAGTGATCTCTGAGACCCTGGGAACACAGCCTTGCATCTGAGCTAAAAAACATGAACTTTCTGTCTGGATGTTTAGATATTTACTTCCTGTTTTTAATCACATAGAAACTCAAAACTAAGTTCACTGAGTAAGCAGATTGAATTGTCTTGAGCTTAAAAACATTGTGAGTCCACAGCTGTGAAATATGTCACTGGGGCTCCCTTCTGAACCTCTGAAGGTTTCTTATGCATCTCTGTAAGATATATGAATTCCATTCATTTCTATGTGTGATAACACAAAGTGTATATTAAATTGTAAATAGCTAATTAAAAAAATAAATACAAATATCCAGTAAATAGGTTTTCTTTATTAGAATACAACAGTAGGTTGGGATCTACATTGGTGGAGAAATGGATCGTGGGAAAAGCTACTTTTTGGACCCTCAGGCCAAGAAAAGCTACTGCTTCTTACAACTTCGATAAAGCAGCACTTGACTCCATGAAAGAGACTGATGATGTCTGGACAGTGTGGGGACAACATTACTTATCTGAAGCACCAAGATTACTTTTCTCTGAATTCATTGTGCTGTTTATGTTTAGCTCAATCATTTCTCTCCCTTCATGGTTTCATGCACATATAAATCTGTTGAGCATAAATAGAGTGCCACTGTAGGCCTATTTGTACAAATTGTGTGTTGACAGGAAAAGTGTTGAAGTTACTTTGTCTTGTTTTAATATTTAGATAATGGACGATACAGTAGGTTATCATTGTGTTTGTTTATGCTTATGACATGTTTTTTTTTTTTTCTTCTTTTTCTTCTTATTTTAGTTCTACGGAACAGTACCATTTCACATTCATTTTTACCATCAAATATAAACCACAACCTTCTGCGCAATCACAAAACAGGATGGACAGAGTATAGTATTGAACCATGAGTTGTTAGTAAAAATATACTCACACTAAAAACTTACAGTATACATGTTGGGCATTCCGCAGAGTTCACTAGGCCTACCATCTTGGGCTATTTTCTTGACCTCATTTTCCATGAGGTCTTTGGCCACAACCCAGCCAGTTAGGAAACATTTGGAAAGGTCAACCTTTGGCATGAATTAGCCACTTATGGTATTTCCATAAAAGTTCAACTATGGGCACAGAATAGCAGTTTTAATTTTATGTTCATGTTTAGCTGGCTGAAGATCTTCTCCAGCTTGAGGACCCTTTAACCAGGAGTAACTGGAGAAAAAGCGAAATAATATATGAAGAGAAATAATTGTTTGTTAAAATTGTTTGTTAAAATATCCATCCCTTGACTCATATCACTTGCCTGATTTCTTGCTCTGCATTCCTAGCACATCCCTTTGATCCAGTCCAGAAGAGCACTCTATGGAGGTTATAGGCTACTTGAGCAGAATGTGTAGGAACGCATTGCCAGGCTAGCTATACACTGACTTTGCTTGAGTCTGTGAAGTCCCATTGATTGCAGAGGCTTTTCTGTTTCTTTTCTCCATAGTGAACAAGAGCTGCAGTGGCAGCAGAAAGCTTTGACTTTGCTTTTTAACTTGTTCAGTGAGAACTGTTAGTAAAACTTTTTTATATCATTTTCTGTTTCTTGTTCATTTAGCAAAAGCCTAGCAAATGTTTAGCCTTTAGCTTGTGATAGCTTGAACTTTTAGTAAAGAAGAGTCAACTGAGTTTTTGACCAGACTCCTGTCAGACTGTCTTAGGCTGATAATGGGCGTAGCCTACTAGCTGTAAGCTAGCACTCCCTAAGCATAAGTGGTTTCTGATTGTGTCTTGAGTGTTCTCTTAAACCACAGGTTCAATGAAAGGCCATCAGCTATGGATGACACAGTGGGGTGTCTTGCAACTCCAATGAGTCAGCGGAAGGTTCTTTTTGTGTGAGGAGGCAATAAAATTATGGAATCGCTGTTTTTGCTAATTTTTCAGCTAGCAATTGGATGGCCACAATCCTCCCTGAGCCCAAGTAAGGTTAGGGTACTACCAGTTTCATCAGTCCGAATGGTGGTGAAGCTTAGTGGCGTCCTTTGTCACTGTTTGGGTATCAGATTCTTCAACTTGGCCTTTGCCTCTACAAGAAACATGGGCAAATAATTATTTGAAATTAACAAGTTGGAACATTTTTGAAACACACATGAAGCAACTTTTTGAAGCACCATTGTCACAATGCATATCCTCAACACAAGTCTTTATGCAATTTAGGAAGTGATCAACAATAGCCACAGCTGCAGAATCCACATGTAGCTGTAGCTATGTAGTAGCTTTCCTTCCAGTAGGGGGCCAAACTACGGCCTGGGGCCCCCTCCACATCTCACTGTAGCTACTGTATGAAACAGCTTTACCTTCCAGTAGGGGGCCAAACTAAGGCCTGGGGGCCCCATAGATATAGAACCATGTAGCTGCAGCTATGTAGTAGCTTTACCTTCCAGTAAGGGGCCAAACTAAGGCCTGGGGGCCCCTCTGCTCTCTTTCATGAAGGAAAAAATAATTAAATAAATGTAATGTGGCACATTATCAAATGAATGTGATACAGTAACCTATGTTCATCATGAACCGCAGTTTTAGTGCTGGTGTGATGTTTGTTGGTAGCAGGTAGTATAATCATTAAAGATTATAACATTAAAGGGCCAGTGGGTTTTCTTATCTAAAATGCAGTCATTTTTCCAGCTGAAACTGGTTAAAAACGATGCATTTAATATTAGTTTGGCCACCCTTGCTTTACACTGTCTTCTTTTGAAAGGCCTGGAAAGAAGATAGGTCTGATTTTGAGCACTCTGTGCCCATTGATTATATCAGGCAAGTTAAAAAAAATATATCAGTGGGGGGTAGGCTATGCATATTAGGACGATAAGTTTTCATAGTTCTAACCTACTTAGGCAGTAATAACTCAATAACTTGTCTCTCTCTATACATTTTGTTGCTGTTGTTGTTTATCATTTTAAAGTGCTACCATATTTTCCAGTCATAAATTAATTGTGTAGATGATTAGATTCATGTTTAACCATTTATGTTATTATATTAAACTTGAATTTTAGCTAAGTAGATTTTGTTTTTATTATAGGCTTTCATTGTTGTATTGTATGTGGCTTTGTATGAGTGTTGAGTCATTAACACAACATACAAAATGGAGCGGTTAGACCTACAGAGGATGAGAGAATAGTAGAATATAATTAGTACATTCTAAGTGTCTGTCTATGTGCTCCTGTAAATCTGTCTAAAATCAGTGATGTATTAACAGGGATGTGAACTACAGTAGGATTACGCTGACACCAAAAATGTGGATGAATGACACATTTATACAGGGATTAAATAATGAGATCAATTTCCACTGTCTGTCACTGAAATATTTATGGCTGTAACAGACTGTAGTGTTGACTAATGTCACTTGTCATGAGCATTAAATGTGGTATTCAACCGTACTCACAGCAAGTCTATGACCCCACAGATCAGCAGGGATCAATATATTACATTCAGTGTCAAGAGCTTAGCCTAGTTGGCTGGGGTGTCCAAACTGAGGCCCAGGGGACTGTGGCCTGTTGCTCTCTTTCTCTCTTTAAATACAAAATGTAATGTGGTAGCCTAGCCACAATGTGGGTCATTGATACATTAATAAGCCAATATATATCTTTTAGAATGTTTTAGACATGCAATGAGGGTTTCATATCTAAATAAGTCGGTCTAAACTGCAGTCATTTCACGTGTAACTGGCTGAAATGTTGAATTGGCCCTTGGTGAGGTCATGTGTCATCTTCAAGGGATGTGGTCGTTTTAATGTCCTACTACAGCATGCACTTCAACCTTGTCACCAGAGGAGGGCAGACCAGTCACAGAACACAAATGCCGGTCAGATGAGGACTGTGAAACGTCACTACCAACAGCAGTGCTGAGACTTGCAGTGTTTGTTCAGCGTAAGCAGAGCAGCGTTGAGACACTCATCTCAAAATGCTCAGTTCTTAGTTTAATTTCTACTTTATGTCATATCTAATGTTAGGCATTGGGCAGTTTGCACAAGCCTCTAGGAGAAAACATTATGGAAATAGTTTCATTGACAAATCTTCCTCAGAAAAGAAAGATAGACCAGGCGTGAGTGCAGTGTGAGTGCAGGCTGAAGAGATGGAACGATAAAAGAACAAAATGTACACAAACAAAAACAATTGCCTTTACTAGAACTAAATGCTGTAGCAATCTTAACTCATGGTGCTAGATACAAGAATGCCATTGCCTGCTAAATGCAGAATTATAGCTGACTTTGTAGAGGATAAAATCTAAATCCCAAATGTTTGATGTTTGATTTGGCAGACAGACAGGCTCAGCAGATTAGTGCCAAAGCAGGGACAGGGCATCCTCTTACTTTATCACCAATAGTAAAGCACGGGGAGGCGAGAGAAATCATTCATCACACAACCTTTCACATTAATATACAGTTTAATTCATTTTTGTTGTTGCTTGTTTTTGATGACATGACATTTAATACAGAAGGCACTTACAAAAAGTTAAATTAGAGATGTGTTATA